>SJYX01009622.1:57162-199674 GCA_006410675.1 Oreotragus oreotragus | reverse complement strand
GCTTATGCAGAAAATTAAATATATTTAGATTATTTAACCAAAAAGCCAAAGTGCAGCTGGATCTGTGAGCTAAAGTGTTATTAAAAAGACTCAGTTTCTCTGTCTCTTACTTTTTGCTTTCCTTTGAAATGGATTTTCCCCCCTCTGGACAGTCTGGCTCCATGTAGTAGAGTCTCAGGCAGTTCCAGGTTTATTTTCAAAAAACTAAGCAACCCCAAGAGAAAAACAGAACCTGTTTCACAATAGTTTCAGAAAAAAAAAAAAAATCATAGTGTTGACCCATATTAAACTAACTTGAATCTTTCCCTAAAGCAATGACTGTGGCCAAGATGAAATGCTGTCTCTTATACACATCTAGATGTGTATAAGAGACAGCCTTTACATTCTCTGCTTCTGAGGTCACTGGCAGGGCAAGGGCAAGAAGGAGCAGTGGGATGTGAGAGTTGAACCTCAGACCTCTGACCCTGCCAAAGAGCACTCCCACCACCTCTCAGGTCCCTCAGCTGAGGGTTCTGAGTGTTCTGAGGTTCTGTGGGAAGGAGGATGGAGGGGAGAGGAGGAGCGAAGCAGAGAGTGGCTCTTTCCCCTCCCCACCCCAACCCCGTCCCCAGCTGAGCTTTATTAACATTCACTTTCAAAAGCGTCAGTCCATCCTGGAGCGTCCCTGGAAGTGTGATTATTTTTGCAGCTTGCACTGGCCCGGTTGCCCCAGGCTGCACCCTTCTAGGAACTCCTGCCTGAGGGAGACTGGTCAGAGCTCAGAAAGGACTGTTCCAGGGGATGAGCTATCTGTTGGCCAGAAAAGGCGTGGGAATTGTGAGGCAGAGCACACTCCTCAGACCTAGCCCTACTCTGTACCAGGCCATGCCATAAGCACACATTTGAACTAGCATTCTTCTCATAAAACCCTCCCAGGTGGGTTCAGTTATTGCCTCCAATTTCAGAAGAAGAAAGAGAAGCACAGAGAGGCTGAGTCAGTTGCCTGAAGTCACCAAAGCTTGAAAGTGGCTGAGCCGGGATTCAGACTCAGGCAGCCTGGCTCCAGAGCTCACAAACTTCAACACTATTCTCCACAGGTTCAAGAGACCCAGAGTGGATGCCAAGGGGTCCTCTCCCCACTGTGAAGGGTTTTTTTTTTTTTTTTTGCACAAACACACACATTGCATCTGTGTCCATGTAGACTAAAGATCATAGCATCCCATGGCTGGAAGTGGACCACTGGACCATCACAGCTGGAATGTACCCTATCAGTGCCATCTCCCTCCCTCTGCTGGGGAACTGTTGAGTGGTGACCACACTGCAGGGGTCATCCAATAGAATCCTCAAGGCAGCTCTGGGAAGTCAGTCTTAATATCTCTGTTTTACAGATGGGAGAGCTGAGACCCAGAAGGATCAAGGCATTGCCCCACACCCCCTCCTAGAGATGAGAGGGAACCCATGTGCTTCAACAGCCAAATCAGGCTTTTTTTTTTTTTTTAATCACCCCCTGCCTGCCCCTGCACAGTACTATGTGGTAGATGGGGGCTATGTCAACTTTCACTCTCCTTTCTTCCCAGAGATCACACTCCCCAGTGAGCTAGGACATGTGGATCTTGGTTCTGGTTTGCATCTGACATCTTGTGAGGGAAAATACTGAGATCAAAGCCTGGATGGGAGCTCAGAGGTAGGGAGACGCCAATGGAGTAGGCCAGAAGGGGTGTGGGGGCAGAGGCTGGGTTGAGTGGGGGGGCAGGGCTGAGGGTAGGGACATTGCTCTGTTTCTGCTCCATTTTGGTTTTCTGCTTCTATCTATTCTGTAATCTCAGCTCAGATCTTCTCCTGGCACCTCTGGCTGATTTTCTCATATCTGTCTCTCTGTATCCTTCTGTCTCCTGTCTTCCCTGTCCTTTCACTGCTTGTCAGCTGCTATCAGGCACTGTGGAGACAATGGATGGGGGACTTGGGCACCCACCATCAGGGTGGAGATCTTTGTCTGAGCTGGGCCCACTTGTGGGAGACCCATCAGCTCTGTCCCAGGACTCTTCCTACTGGCCTTCTCTCTGAAAAAGACCACAGTAGTCTTCTCCTCAAGCCTTCCTCCCAGGCTCTTCCTGTCCACTGTCCAAAGACCAGTCTCGATATCATATCTGCATGTCAGAGAGGAGACCCGCCTTCCCTTCATCCTGGGCAGGAAGCTGTCCTTCCCATCAGAGTGTCTCTGATATATATCTCCTTGTCCAGACTTACGGCTCCCTGAGGACAGGGATCATGTTTCTCCCTAAGATTGGGGTTTCTTGAGGATATAACACGGGTTTTCTTTATCAGTTGCTCATAGGTATTGGAGGTTCCCAAGGAAGAAAGGATGGAATGATTTTACTCATAAAGTTGAAATGCAAAATTGATTAAGATTTTTCACTGCAATCTCATTATGTTCTTAACTGTCACATTCATCAGCATTGTGCATGATATAAGGTTTGAATTTGCTTGATCAATCTTGGCAGTTTGTCTCAGGTGATGTATTTTTAGGATCCTTTATGGGTTTTTGGTTTTGAATTTGTGACGTATAGTGTCCTCAACTCAAGAAGTCAATGGTTCAGTGGAACTACAGGTAACTTTGTTCTCTATTTTCCAAGTCTCCTAAAAATGTGTTATCATACTTTCATAATTTAAAAAATAAAAAGGAAAGGGGAAAAAGGAAAAGTCAGTGGTTCAAAAGTGGCTTATTAAAACTGAAGAACAGTGATGAAAATAGTAACCCGAATACTACAACTGAGAACAGTGTTATAAAAGTAAATAGTGAACCAGATTCTGGTTCCGAAAAAATGTGAATCTGTAAGAACCTGGACATGTACGGTGATTTCACACAAGCAGCTAAGAAAGGAAAGTGTAAATAGCGAGTATGATATTGAATACTGACACTGGACGTCACTGGATTGGCTATCTGTCCCATCCTAATCCCCAGCGTGTTGTGTGTTATGAAACTTTGTCAAATAGTGGCATAAAGCCATCAAGGCTTTCACATCATTTTCAAACAAAGCACAGTGACCTTTCTGGTAAACCATCAGAGCCGTTTTTCTCCTTCTTTTTTTTCCCAGAACAAGTGTAAAATAAGCTTTCCAGGACAAAATTGATAGCTTCCCCCCCCTGCCCCTACTAAAGGCAGGAAGAAAAACAAAACGACATAGGCAGCATTTAAAATTGCATTCTTCTTGGTAAAACACAGATACAAGTAACACTATCAAGAAGCTTGTAAAACAGCTGTGTTATTAATGACGCATTTTTCTCAGACAGCACTGCAGAACCAGCTTTTGACAAACTTCCTCCAACAAATAGCAGTGTTGGGCATCACTCAGTATCAATGGCATGCGTCATGAGAAAATAGTTTGGCTTTAATAAATCCTGCTATGTTATACTCTTCGTTAAAATTGTAAATTTTTGCTCTTTTAAGTTTCGATTTGAACTATCACAGGTGGTGAACATTTTGGCATCTGAGCAAGCTGTTTGAGATCTCAGAACTGGTCTCAAGTGGCATAACCAAATGACTTGAAGAAACTGTTATATCTGAATCTCTCTTTTCAAAAGAGCTGTAATTAGTGTGTGAAGTTAGTAAAAATCAGTGATGTGCAGAGTCCAAGCACATTTAGCATATGTGGAGTTCATATTGACGTATCAGAGAAAAACATTTGATAACTTTTAATTTTATCACTTAAACCCCACACTTCAGGAAAAAAAGATTCCTTGCTTAAGTGATTGTCTTGTGAATCACGGTAAACGCTGACAGCACTGCTTGGCAATTACTGCTGAGGGAGCACCAGGAAGGGCACTCCTCCAAGGATGAAAGAAGTTGTGCCTGAAAGCCAAGTCCGATCTATTTTCTGGACTTTCGCCAGCATTTTGGCAACGCCAGCTATTGCCCCCCAGTATTGCTTCCCCCTTCTCTCTCATAGTAATTGTATTCCCAAATTTTAGCTGGATCCATGACCATGCAGAATAAAAACTATATTTCCCATCCTACCTTTCAGCCAGATGTAGTCATTTCACAATGTTCTAACCAAAAGGGTATGAGCTATGACTTTCAGGTCCTTATAGGGACTTGCCTTTCCACCCACTTTCCTCCAACTACTGTCTGGAATCTCACATCACGGTGAGCCAGCTTCGAGCATGTGAGTGAGGGAAAGACTTAAGTGTGGCAGAATGGCAAGACAGAAAGAGCCTGGGTTTCTGGACTAGCAATGCAGAAGAACCACCTTCCTAGCACTGGACCACTTGTCTCTGGACTTTTAGATGGAAAAGAAATAAATTGCTATCTTGTTGACGTTACTTTTATTCTGGGTCTCTGTTCTACCCAATACAGAGTTCAGGGAAATACTGAAAATTGTGGCTATGATCTAGTCTCATTCACTGAGAATACTTCTCAGCATCCTACACAAACACAAGGATGGCAAGTTCAAGAGCCCACTTTTCTACCACCCTGATATAGTCTAGCTGTGGAAGGAAACAGTTCCCAGGAGGAGTTTTTTGAAAAGAATGATGAGATAAAACCATTTTTTATGTCACTGATAATGCCACTCAAGACCACTTCTACGATCTTAAGTATTCTGCTCAGATGGCATCATGTTCAACCTCTGTACTGCCCAGACATCACCAAATTATTATATTTACTGATGAGTATCAAGTTAACAATTTTTTAAAGCCAAACTGCAGTGTGACTGCTCCATTATGAGAGTTTAATTCTTTCTGAACACGGTGATTTTTGTTTCTGAGCAGGAGAAAAGAATTGGTGACATATTATTAAGGTTACTTAAAAACCACATCTAAATATTACATCAGAACTTAAAGAATTCTTTCCAGAATCAAATTCAACCAAAGGGAGGATCATGGCTCCATTTGTCAATCTCTCTCTTTTTCAAGGTGAAACAGTCAGTCTTCTAATGTTTGGAAGCTTGACCTGCTTTCTTCTTCAGAAAAAAACAGCTCTGTGATTTCTGGATTTTTGTTTGGTCTGAATCCACAACCATCTGACATCCACCAAACATTTGCTGCCATTTCTAATGACCTATAATTGTGGTTTAGGATTTTCTAATTTAGTACAAATAAGGAGTAAGAAAAGAAACTGACAGGACGTGAAAATTCATGGCTTCTTATTGTCACACAGAGTATAGATACACTGGTGGAAGTTTTCGGACAGTACCATGTCTCACTGATATGAAACATCTATCCTTCACATTACTTTTGCAAAGTTACTTTTTTTTAATTATTTTAGAAATACAGTGTATTTTTAACATTTGCTTAAACTTGGTGGTTGGTGTATGAGCTCGACACCCATTAAGGGATTGCTGATACTAAGAGTGTGAGAAACATTTTTCCCGGACTGCCTAACATGGCTGCATTCCACAGCAGATAAAGAAATCCCCAAAGGGAATCCATGGTGGGGGGCGGGAGGCTAAGATCTTGCAGCCCTGCCTGTCCAGTGCAGGCCCATGTGCCAGTTAGACTGACCCTCCAGCGCAGCCTCTCCCAGTGGGTCACAAGCTCCTGCTCACTCTCTGCTCTGTCTACTCCACCCTAGGTCCGGTGTGGGAGGTATTCGTATTCCCAGTGTAGGGACAGGGCCTAGAAGCCCAGGGAACTTCTCTCCAAAGCTGCCAGCTTGTGAGGGAGGGGCTGGGACCAGAACCTAAGTCTTTTTATGTCCCCAGAAAGGCTCTTTCCTGAACAATTAAATGTCTGCCAAACAACCTAAACTACAGAATAATAAGGGCTACAGTTTACTTGGGACTTAGTGAATACCAGGCCCCTACTCTCACATTGTCTCAACCTTCATGGGGCCAGGTGAAACACACCATATGACATGTATTAGCTCCACTGTACAGATGAGAAAACTGAGCTTGGGAGAGCTGCAGTAACTGGCCTTCTGATGCATTGCTAGGAAGTGGCAACCTGGGCTTCAAACTAAAATCCGACAGCCCCGGGGCTTTTAACCCCCATCGCAAACGGCCCATGCACTGGGCTCGGAGTTCTCTCTCCTCGCCTGCCTCGCCAGCTCTGCAGAGCCTCCCTCTCTACTTTTCCCCCTGCCACGTCCAACTGCTTCCCTTAGAGGCCAGAGTGGCCTTCCACACCGTGCGGCTGCTTTCACCTGGCTCTGCCCCAGCGCAGTACCCCCTCGCCGGGGCAGGACCCGAGCCCCAGCCGCCTTCCCGGGACCCAGGCCGGGGTGGGCTCCGCGCGAATGCAGCCCGGCCAGCCCCGCCCCAGCTCCCACGCCCGCCGCCGCGCCTCCGGAGTGCGACCGTCCCGCGAGGACGTCTCCGGTCGCTGAGACACACGCCTCTGCCACTTGCGCCCTTCCTGCCGGTCACTGTCCTCTGTCGCTTCCACGGACTGATTTTCCTCGGAACGTCTACAATCCGGGACCTTCCCTGCCGGACCCCAGGCCCCCCTTTCTCTCGAGCCCATTTCTGAAACCGGCGCCCGCCGCCCTCCAAGTCGCCCCCCTCCCCTGCCCCTACTGGAGCCGCCGTCACCCTGCTGCCATTGCAGGGCTTTGGGGGCGCTGAGGTCCTCGGAAGTCTTGGTGCCAGCGCCCGTCCGTCTGGAGCATCCTCCTCTCCACCGTTTCTGTCTACTTTTGTGTCAGGATTCCTCTCCTGACGAGACTCACCTTGGGCACCTCGAGTCCCCCCATCAGGGTTGTCCCAGAGGACCCACACTTCCCCCACCAGAGCCCAAGCCCAGCCTGGCTGGTCGTCCCCTCCCATTCCACCCTGCAAGGGCGCCCTGGCCTGTCATCTTGGTCCTGGCGCCCAGCACAGGGCCTGGCCCAGAATGAGTGCTCCCTGAATATGCTAGAAGTAAGAGGAGCTCCTGAGAGTCTGGGCTCTGGGCTCAGACTTCCAGTTCAAATTCTAAGGGCTCCTTTTCCCAGCTGGGTGACTCTGGGCAGCTTACTCTCCTTCTGTGTGCCTCAGTTTCCTCAGTTCTAAAATGGGGCTAACGACAGATTTTTTTCGTGAGACTTTAAAGCTGTACCTGGAATAAGGAATATTAGGTATTCATGTGATTACTATTAACTGCATTCATGTTGTTAGTTTACTGTTTCCTTTGTAAGGCTCTTCCCCTCAACAGCAAACTCCATAGGTGTGGGAGGAGCCCTCTATTCCTGAGTCCTCAGAGCCCCATCCAAAGCATGACATCCGGCTGTCCTTGGATCTTCCCTGGGGATTGAATATCCTCTGTGAGGGCCCCCTACCCTGTCCCAACCAGCATCCTGACCCCTGACAGACTTCCCATCCCATTCTCCTCTCCTGAGCGCTCATGTGCCCCTGAAAGCCAGACCACCTCCTCATTCACTCAAGGGCAGTCCCAAAATCCAAAGGGAGAGATTCTGTCTTCTACCACACCCTCCAATCCCTCAGGCCCCTCTCAGAAATTTCAGAGCTCAGAGAGATCTGGACTTGGAGAGAGGAACCCTGTCCCCTAGTGGCTCTACCACTGAACAGTGTGACTTTGGAAGGGTTGCTTTGCCTTTCTGAGCCTTACTTTCCATATCTGTGAAATGGGAATGATTTCAGTCCTGCCTACCTCGTAGAGTTGTCCTGATGTTCAGTTGCACAAACTGGAGGCAGGGTGCTTTATAAACAGAGGCAGTGTGAAGAAATGCAAGGCACAGTGACCATGGCATCGGAAGTGGGGATACAGGCATTTCTGAGCCTGCAGATGTTTCTGGTTAGGGCTGTGCCAAGGGTGTGACTACTGGACTCTGAGTGGGGAGCAAGCTTTTATGAGGTGGGGTTGACTGGGGATAAGCCTAGTGACTACTGCATGGTCATTGTGTCCATGCCACCTGCTTGCACCACTTTTCCAAAAGTATCTTCAGGTTTCCCCGAGGGCACCAAGATTCCTGCTGAATCCTGACACCCAGAGGCCCTGCCATGTCTGACTGTCAGCTACAACTCTCTTCCCCTCCCCCACCCACAAACTCCCCTCCAGCTGAATTAGGAATTTCCTAACATTAGTCATGAATCTTTCAGTTCCAAGTGCCAACAATCTAACTCAAAGCGGCTTATGCAGAAAATTAAATATATTTAGATTATTTAACCAAAAAGCCAAAGTGCAGCTGGATCTGTGAGCTAAAGTGTTATTAAAAAGACTCAGTTTCTCTGTCTCTTACTTTTTGCTTTCCTTTGAAATGGATTTTCCCCCCTCTGGACAGTCTGGCTCCATGTAGTAGAGTCTCAGGCAGTTCCAGGTTTATTTTCAAAAAACTAAGCAACCCCAAGAGAAAAACAGAACCTGTTTCACAATAGTTTCAGAAAAAAAAAAAAAATCATAGTGTTGACCCATATTAAACTAACTTGAATCTTTCCCTAAAGCAATGACTGTGGCCAAGATGAAATGTGCTTGTTGACCTGGGCACATGCCCACACCAGTGACACATAAACCGAGAGTTGGGAAGGGGCAGGTCCTGAAAATAAAATCTGGATGCTGTTTTTGGAGGGAGGAGGAATGAATGCTAGGGAAGGCAGAAACAATGGATGTCCAAAAATTCCACCCCTTAGCTGGTAGCATATAGACACACATGTACTCTTATCATACACATAATATTGATAAGTTTTTTGTCACCATTTTTTCTTTTTACTTGGAAATCATTTCAAATTTACAGAAAAGTTCCAAGAATAGTGCAAAGAACCTTTCTTTTCCTGAAGCATTTGAGGGTAAATTGCTGACACGATTGTCCCCACCATCCATGAAAACTTTAGTCTAAATCCTACAATGACATTCTCCTAAATAATCACAAAGGAACCATAAAAATTGCAGATGTATTACTATAATTTATTCACGTTTCACCATTTGTTCTAATAAAGTTAGTTGTAGCAAAAAAACCTGGTTTAGTGTCAAGTGTTGCCATGCCTCTTTCAGTTCAGCTCAGTTGTGTCCGACTCTTGCGACCCCATGAATCGCAGCACGCCAGGCCTCCCTGTCCATCACCAACTCCCGGAGTTCACTCAAACTCACATCCATCGAGTCGGTGATGCCATCCAACCATCTCATCCTCTGTCATCCCCTTCTCCTCCTGCCCCCAATTCCTCCCAGAATCAGAGTCTTTTCCAATGAGTCAACTCTTCGCATGAGGTGGCCAAAGTACTGGAGTTTCAGCTTTAGCATCAGTCCTTCCAGTGAACACCCAGGACTGATCTCCTTCAGAATGGACTGGTTGGATCTCCTTGCAGTCAAAGGGACTCTCAAGAGTCTGCTCCAACACTACGGTTCAAAAGCATCAATTCTTCGGCGCTCAGCTTTCTTCACAGTCCAACTCTCACATCCATCCATGACCACAGGAAAAACCATAGCCTTGACTAGACGGACCTTTGTTGGCAAAGTAATGTCTCTGCTTTTCAATATGCCTCTTTAGTCTCTTTCAGTTTGGAAGGAGACCATATTGAAAATAGTCCTTCCTTGGCAATCTTGACTTTGTAAATTTTGAAGTGTATGGGCCAGTGATTTTCTAGAGTATCTCTCAGTTTCGGTTTGTCTGATGTTTTCTCATGATTAAATTCGAGGTATGCATTTTGGGCAGGAAAATTACAGAAAAGATGCTATATTCTCACTGTATCTTACCAGGTGATGGACAATTTCTATTTGTCCCATTACCAATTTTGTTAATTTTGATCTTTTAATCAAGATAGTGTCTACCACATTTATCCACTGTAAAGGTAATTCTTTTCCCATTTAATTAAAGTTTTTGATGGAAGATACTTTGTAAAATACAGTGTAAAGTCCTATCCTTCATGCAACTTGGCCCTATTAATTTTAGCATCCATCGACATTGCTTAGATGAAATATCTCATTATGATATTTGCCAAATGTTGATGAACTAATTCTCTCATTCCTTTTGTCATTCTACTCAATGGAAAACCTTTGTCTTTCTTTCTTTATAATCAGTATTAAGATTATTATCTATTTTGGTGCTCAAATAGTCCAGATTCTGAAAGTGGAAGCTCTTACAATGCCCTTTTGATGCATATATATGTACGCTTCTGTTGAATATGTACTCAAGAGTGGAAATCAAGTTAGATAGATTATAGGGAGTGCATATGTTTAGCTTTAATAGTAAGTGATCGTACAAATTTACAGTATGAGAGTTCCAGTGGCCGCATCATTGTCAACACTTAGTATTGTCAGTCTTTTTAATTTTAGTCATTCTGGTGGATGTGTAGTGTTATATCACTGTGGTATTCATTTAAATTTCTCTAACGATGTTGAATACTTTTTTTCAGGCACTTATTTTATATTTGTATATTTTCTGTTATGAAAAGCATGGGAAATGTTTATACATATTTTAAAAATTGACTTGGCTTTTTCTCTTATTTTGTAGGATAATTTTAATATATTCTGAATATAAGACTTCAGTCAGGTACATGGATTGAAGATCTTTTTCCCTCTGTGGCTTGCCTTTTCATTCAGTGCTATCTTTTGATAAGTGAAGTCTTTAATTTTACTGAAATACAATTTATGAATCTTTTCCTATGGCTAGTTATGTGAGTGTGTTGTTTAAGAATTCTTTGCCCAGGGACTCGCCGGTGGTACTGTGGATAGGAATCGCCTGCCAATGCAGAGGACACGGGTTTGATCCCTGGACAGGAAGATTTGACATGCAGGGGAGCAACTAAGCCGGTCACAATCACTGAGCCCATGGTCTGGAGCCCACGAGCTGCACCTACGGAGCCTGGGCACCTACAGCCGGTGCCCTGCAACAAGAGAAGGCACTGTAAAGAGAAGCCTGTGCACCGCACGGAAGGGCAGCCCCTGCCTGCCACAAGCAGAGAAAGCCTGAGCAGCAACAAAGACCCAGCACAACCAAAAATACAAATAAAATAAAAATTCTTTGCCTAATTTCAAGGTCACGAACTTATTTTCTTTCGTAATTCTCCATTGTTTTCTTCTAGAAGATTTCTTTCTCTTTTGCTGTTCACATAGTTTTTTAGATGCGGTTTTAAGTTTTAACAAAGATGTCTATGTACATGATTTAAGAGGCATTACAAATAAAATAAAAATTCTTTGCCTAATTTCAAGGTCACGAACTTATTTTCTTTCGTAATTCTCCATTGTTTTCTTCTAGAAGATTTCTTTCTCTTTTGCTGTTCACATAGAGTTTTTTAGATGCGGTTTTAAGTTTTAACAAAGATGTCTATGTACATGATTTAAGAGGCAAAAAATTTACAAGATGTATAAAGAAAAGCAGCAGTCCTGTGCCTCTCACACTTAATTTCCTGCACCCCAGAGCCAGTGATTTTTCAACTCAATCAGCTGATATTTTTGAGAGATTCTCCATATCTCTAAATAACAAATTTTGTTGCCAGTTCTTGATTTTTCAGTTTTGGGTATTCTCTTTTGACTTCCCCATATGGAAGATGAGGATTTAATTTTTTTTCAACTCCTCACCTCTATCATTCTGTCACACTTTCAGTCCCACTAATTTCTCAGTAGGTTAAGTGTTAATTTCAGCTCAGGGTGCACTTGTTATTGGTGTCTGAGGTGTGTAATGTACACACCTTTTCTTTTTATTCTCTTGGAGTTAATCTTATTTTGTTCTTGCTGAGGCTCATTTACTTTTCTAGGTAATGATCACTATTTCAACCCATTGTCCAAATTCCCTGTCAAGACAATCAGGCACATCATCAGATATTATGTCAGTTTCTGCTTCTTGATGCAATCTCTTCTGCAGACCTGTCACCCACCCTAACCCTGAATAATTGTGCTGTAGCCCGAGTGAACAGCTCTTACTCTGAAATCTCTTTTCACATCCACCTTCATCGTCATTCATTCTCTCAGTCGTGTCTGACTCTTTGCGACCCCATGGACTGCAGGGTTCCCTGTCCTTCACGAACTCCCAGAGCTTGCTCAAACTCATGTCCACTGAGTCGGTGATGCCATCCAACCATCTCATCCTCTGTCATCCCCTTCTCCTCCTGCCTTCAATCTTTCCCAGCATCAGGATCTTTTCCAATGAGTCAACTTTTTGCATCAGGTGGCCAAAGTATTGGAGCTTCAGTTTCAACATCAGTCCTTCCTTCCAATGACTATTCAGGATTATTTTCCTTCAGAATTGGCTGGTTTGATCTCCTTGATGTCCAAGGGACTCTCAGGAGTCATCTGCAGCACCACAGTTCGAAGGCATCAGTTTTTCAGTGTGCGGCCTTTTTTATTGTCCAACTCTCACATCCACACGTGACTATTGGAAAAACCATAGCTTTGTTATATGGCCCTTTGTTGGCAAAGTGATGTCTCTGCTTTTAATACACTGTCTAGGTTTGTCATAGCTTTTCTTCCAAGGAGCAAGTGTCTTTTCATTTCACCATCCACAGTGACTTTGGAGCCCAAGAAAAGAAAGTATCGCTGTTTCCATTGTTTCCCCATCTATTCGCGATAAAGTGATGGGACCAGATGCCGTGATCTTAGTTTTTTGAATGTTCAGTTTTAAGCCAGCTTTTTCACTCTCCTCTTTCACCTTCACCAAGAGGCTTTTTAGTTCCTCTTCACTTTCTGCCATAAGGGTGGTGTCATCTGAATATCTGAGGTTATTTATATTTCTTCCGGCAAGCTAGATTCCAGCTTGTGCTTCATCCATCCTGGCATTTCACATGATGTATTCTGCATATAAGTTAAATAAGCAGGGTGATGATATATAGCCTTGATGAATCCCTTTCCCAATTTTGAATCGGTCCATTGTTCCACGTCTGGTTCTAACTGTTGCTTCTTGACCTACATACAGATTTCTCAGGAGGCAGGTAAGGTGGTCTGGTATTCCCATCGCTTTCAGAATTTTCCACAGTTTGTTGAGCTCTACACAGTGATAGGCTTCAGCATAGTCAACGAAGCAGAAGTAGGTGTTTTTCTGGAACTCTCTTGCTTTTTCTATGATCCAACGGATGTTGGCAATTTGATCACCGGTTCCTCTGCCTTTTCTAAACCCAGTTTGTACATCTAGAAGTTCTCAGTTCACATACTGTTGAAGTCTAGCTTGAAGCATTTTGAGTATTACTTTGCTGACATGTGAAATAAGTGCAGTTGTGTGGTAGTTTGAATATTCTTTAGCACTGCTCTTCTTTGTGATTGGAGTGAAAACTGACCTTTTCCAGTACTGTGGCCACTGATGAGTTTTCCAAAATTGTTGGCATATTGAGTGCAGCACTTTAACAGCATCATCTTTTAGGATTTGAAATAGCTCAGCTGGAATTCCATCACTTCCACTAGCTTTGTTTGTAGTGATGCTTCCTAAGATCTACTTGACTTTGCATCTAGGATATCTGGCTCTGTGTGAATGATCACACCATCGTGGTTATCCAGTCATTAAGACCTTTCTTATTTAGTTCTTTAGTGTATTCTTGCCACTTCTTCTTAATCACTTCTGCTTCTATTAGATCCTTACCATTTCTGTCCTTTATTGGGCCCTATTGAATGAAATATTCCCTTGATATCTCCGATTTTCTTGAATAAATCTCTAGTCTTTCCCATTCTATTGTTTTCCTCTATTTCTTTGCATTGTTCACTTTAGAAGGTTTTCTTCTCTCTCCTTGCTATTCTCTGGAACTCTGTGTTCAGATGGATATATATATTTCTTTTTCTCCTTTGCCTTTTGCTTCTCTTCCTTCCTCAGCTCTTTGTAAGTCCTCCTCAAACAAGCATTTTACTTTTTGCATTTTTCTTGGGGATGCTTTTGATCACTGCCTCCCGTACAATGTTAAGAAGCTCCATCCATAGTTCTTCAGGCACTCTGTCTATCAGATCTAATCCTTTGAATCTATTTGTCACTTCTACTGTATAATCATAAGGAATTTGATTTAGATCATACCTGAATGCCCTAGTTGTTTTTCCTAAGTACTTCAATTTAAGTCTGAATTTTGCAATAAGGAGTTCATAATCTGAGCCACAGTCAGCTGCCGGTTTTTTTTTTTTTTTTTTTTTGCTGTATAGAGCTTCTCCATCTTGGGCTGCAAAGAATACAATCAACCTGATTCTGGTATTGATCACCTGGTGATATCCATGTGTAGAGTCACCTCTTGTGTTGTTGGAAGAGGGTGTTTGCTATGACCAGTGCTTTCTCTTGGCAAAACTCTTAGCTGTTGTTCTGCTTCCTTTTGTACTCCAAGGCCAAACTTGCCTGTTACTCCAGGTATCTCTTGACTTCTTACTTTTGCATTCCAGTCACCTGTGATGAAAAGGACCTCGTTTTGGGGTATTAGTTCTGGAAGGTCTTGTAGGTCTTCACAGAGCTGTTCAGCTTCTTTGGCCTTAGTGGCTGGGGCATGGACTTGGAGTACTGTGATACTGAAAGGTTTGCCTTGAAAACAGAGATCATTCTGTAACTTTTGAGATTGCACCCAAGGACTGCATTTCAGACTTTGTTGTTGACTATGAGCGCTACTGCATTTCTTCTAAGGGATTTTTGCCCACAGTAGTAGACATAATGGTCACCTGAATTAAATTTGTCCATTCCTGTCCATTTTAGTTCCCTGACTCCTAAAATGTCAATGCTTACTCTTGCCATCTCCTGTTTGACTACTTTCAATTTACTTTGATTCGGGGACCTAACATTCCAGGTTCCTATGCAGTCTTGTTCTTTACAGTATCACACTTTACTTTCACCACCGGATACATCCACAACGGGGCATTGTTTCTGCTTTGGCTCAGCCTCTTCAATATTCCTGGAGCTGTTTCTCCACTTTTCCTCAGTTGTGTATTGGCCACCTACTGACCTGGAGGGTTCATCTTTCAGTGTCACATCTTTTTGCTTTTTCATCCTGTTCATGGGGTTCTCAAGGCAAGCATGCTGAAGTGATTTGCCATTCCCCTCTCCAGGGCACATTTTGTCAGAACACTTTGCTTCTTTCCTACATCTAATTCCCTCATTTTCTAAAGCCCTTGTCTTCCTCTTTCTTGTTTTATTCTCTTGTTTCTTGGAGCATATCTTCCAATAAGTTCTTGAAAAATTGTGCAAAATGGATACAATTTCTGAAACTTTGAATATTGAAAATATGTTTAATTTATCCTCATACCTGACTGATAATTTTGCAGGGTATAGAATGCTAGGTGACAAATGACTTTCCTTTAGAATTTTGAAGGCATATTTCTATTGTCCTTTACATTTGAATTAATGATCTATCTAGGATTAATTTTTATATTAGTGAGGTAGCAGTCAAAGTTCACTTTTTTCCCACAGGGGTAAAAATTTCCTAAATAAATGTATTGGTTACCACATTATACCATTGGACTATATAGGTGTGGATCTGTTTCTAAACTCATCATTGTGTTCCATTGGTCTATTTGTCTACAAGTTTGCCAATACTAACTGCTTTAGTTATTTAACTTTAATATGTCTTACTAATATTAGTTTAAGTCTTTCAACTTTTGTACTTCTTTATTATCTATAAGATCAGCTTTGCTATTCCTAGATTTCCTGGTGGCTCTGGAATCCACCTGCAATGCTGGAGACCTTGGTTTGATCTCTGAGTCAGGAAGATTCCCTGGAGAAAGGAAATGGCAACCCACTCCAGTATTCTTGCCTGGAGGATTTCATGGACAGAGGAACCTGGTGGGCTACAGTCCATGGGAGTCGCAAAGAGTCGGACACAACTGAGTGATTATCACTATTGTTTTTGGCCTCTTACATTTCCATATAATTTTTAGAGTCATGCCGATTTCCACCAAAACCAGAAAAGTTCAGGAATTTTTAACTGAGTCACATACCATACAAATCACCCACAAATAAGTGGATAATTCAATGGACCTTAGTATATTCAGAGAGTTGTGTAACACTCACCACTCCAGTACTCTTGCCTGGAAAATCCCATGGACGGGGAGCCTGGTGGGCTGCAGCCCATGGGGTCGCACAGAGTTGGACACGACTGAAGCGACAGCAGCAGCAGCAGCAGCAGCAGCAGCAGCAGCACAGTCAATCTTAGGACATCTTTATCGCCCTCTAAGTAAAACCCTATGCCCATTAGCAGTCATTCTTTCTGCAACTCCCCACTCCCAACCTTAGAAAATCATCAATTCCTTTTCTGTCTTTATATATAGACTTGCCTATTCTGATAGTTCACATAAGTGTGAAATAGGTTGTCTTTTGTGACTTGCTTCCTCCATTTAGCATGTTTGCAAAGTTCATCCACTTATATGTCATAGCATGTATCGGTACTTCATTCTGTTTTACGGGTGAATGCTATTTCTTTGTATGGATGAAAATACATTTTATTTATCCATTTATGAGCTAATGGTTATTGGGTTATTTCAATATTTGGGCTATCATGAATAGTGCCATTGTGAACATTCTTGTGCAAATTTTTGTGTGGACGTGGTTTCATTTCCCTTGCGTATATACCTATTATTAGAATTGGTGGGTCACATGGTAACACTATTGTTATCCTTTGGAGGAACTACCAAACTATTTTCCAAAGAGACTGCACCATTTTACATTCCTAGCAACAGTGTATGAAGTTTTATTGCAGCTGAACTGAACCTGTAGATCAATTGGGGGAAAACTGATCATTTTATAGGACTGTTACTACTGATCTATCAATACAGTATATGTCAACTTTTAAGTCCTCTTTTCCTCTCAGTAATATCCTGCAGTTTAAGATGTAGAATAATGACTATACTTTGTCCGATTTATTTCTATTTTTTATTTTAAAATGTATTGTTGATTTTTTCATTTTTAATTGCTTACTGTCAGCTTATAAAAATACAATTGACTCTTGTATATTGACTTTGTTTCCAGTAACGTTGCTAAATTTATTCTTAATACCATATCTGTAGATTACTTTTTAGTTTCCTAATCTAAATCGTGCATAACCATGCTATCAGTAAATAGTTACAGGTTTTGTTATATCTTTGTTATATGCAACCTTATATCTTTTATTTTTTCTTGCCTTACTGTCCTGGCTAGGACAATATTAAATACAACATTAAATAGAAATGATGCTGGTTCGGTTCAGTTCAGTTCAGTCGCTCAGTCGTGTCTGACTCTTTGCGACCCCATGAATCGCAGCACCCAGACCTCCCTGTCCATCACCAACTCCCGGAATTCACTCAGACTCACGTGCATGGAGTCCATGATGCCATCCAGCCATCTCATCCTCGGTCGTCCCCTTCTCCTCCTGCCCCCAGTCCCTTCCAGCATCAGAGTCTTTTCCAATGAGTCAACTCTTCACATGAGGTGGCCAAAGTACTGGAGTTTCAGCTTCAGCATCATTCCTTCCAAAGAAATCTCGGGGTTGATCTTCAGAATGGACTAGTTGGATCTCCTTGCAGTCCAAGGGACTCTCAAAAGTCTTCTCCAACATCACAGTTCAAAAGCATCAATTCTTTGGTGCTCAGCTTTCTTCACAGTCCAACTCTCACATCCATACATGACCACTGGAAAAATCATAGCCTTGATTAGAAGGACCTTTGTTGGCAAAGCAATGTCTCTGCTTTTCAATGATGATGGTAGATATCCTCAGTTTGCTCCAGTTTCAAGGAGATTGTTTTCAATACTTGACCATTAAGTGTGAAATCTGCTGTAGATTATTCTGTTTGATGTTATTATATTAAGAAAATTTATCACAAATAAATGTTAAAATTTTATTGAATGCTTTTTCCACATCTATTGAAATATGACTTTATTCTTTTATGCTTTTAATGTGATAAATTGGTTTCCAAATGTGAAGCCAACTTTGCATTTCTGGAATAAATTCAAATTTGTCATGATGCATTATTACTATTTGCTCACTATTATATTGTTTAGGATATATATATATATATTTACAGAAATTGTTCTGTAATTATCTTTTCTGTATCCTATCTTAGTTTGGTCTTAATATTAAGATTATGCTGCCCTCATCCAAAAAGACAGGAAGTGTTTTATTTTGATTTTCATTTTATTCTCTGGAAGAGTTTTGTAAAGCTTGGATTATATCTTTCTTTGATGTTTTAATAATGCAAAAAAGTATCCTACAAAATAATTCAACTGCCAAAAAAAAAAAAAAGCCCTGTGTTCCATCTCTCTTTCTCTTTTTGGAAGCAACTGATTTTTTTTTTAACCTGATTCAATAGTTTTTCCTTTCCAGAATGTTACGTAGATGAAATCAGTATGAGCTTTTTCAGAGTGACTTTTTTCATTTAATAATACAATTTAAGGTCCCTGCATGTTTTTTCATGGCGTGATAATTAATTTATTTTTAGCGCTGAATAATAAACTGTAGTACATTATTCAGATGTGCCACAGTTTGTTTAGCTACTGAAGGACATCTCAATTCCTTTCAACTATGAATAAAACTTCTATAAACATTCATGTTCAGGCTTTTGTGTAAACATAAGTTTTCAATCATTTGGGTAAATGTCAAGAAGCACAATTGCTGGATCATATGGTAAGAGTATGTGTCTTGGAAGAAACCACCAAATTGTCTTGTATATTAGCTATACCATTTTTCATTCTTACCAACAGTGAATGTTCTTGTTCCACATCCTCATTGATGCTGTCAGTGTTTTGGATTTTGGCCATTTTAATTCTCCAAGCCAGGCTTCAGCAATACATGAACCGTGAACTTCCAGATGTTCAAGCTGGTTTTAGAAAAGGCAGAGGGACCAGAGATCAAATTGCCAACATCCACCGGATCATCGAAAAAGCAAAAGAGTTCCAGAAAAACATCTATTTTTGCTTTATTGACTATGCCAAAGCCTTTGACTGTGTGGATCACAATAAACTGTTACCAAATTGTCTTGTATATTAGCTATACCATTTTTCATTCTTACCAACAGTGAATGTTCTTGTTCCACATCCTCATTGATGCTGTCAGTGTTTTGGATTTCGGCCATTTTAATTCTCCAAGCCAGGCTTCAGCAATACATGAACCGTGAACTTCCAGATGTTCAAGCTGGTTTTAGAAAAGGCAGAGGGACCAGAGATCAAATTGCCAACATCCACCGGATCATCGAAAAAGCAAAAGAGTTCCAGAAAAACATCTATTTTTGCTTTATTGACTATGCCAAAGCCTTTGACTGTGTGGATCACAATAAACTGTGGAAAATTCTAAAAGAGATGGGAATACCAGACCACCTGACCTGCCTCTTGAGAAACCTGTATGCAGGTCAGGAAGCAACAGTTAGGACTGGACATGGAACAACAGACTGGTTCCAAATAGGAAAAGGAGTACATCAAGGCTGTATAATGTCACCTTGCTTATTTACTTATATGCAGAGTACATCATGAGAAACGCTGGGCTGGATGAAACACAAGCTAGAATCAAGATTGCCGGGAGAAATATCAATAACCTCAGATATGCAGATGACACCACCCTTATGGCAGAAAGTGAAGAAGAATATATTTCTATATATTTTCTTTAGTGAGAAAGCTGTTCAGATCTTTGGTCCATCTTAAAATTAGATTGCTCATCTTATTGTTGAATTTTAAGCTTTATATATTGAGTAAGAGTCCTTTATCAAATATCTTTTGCAAATATTTTTTCTCCATTTCTCACTCTCTTGACAGTATATTTTGCATAGCAGAAAATTTTAATTTTATTGAAGTCCAGCTCATCAAGTCTTTCTTTCATGAATCATGCCTTTGGTGTATGTAAAAAGTCATCACTATATCCAAGGTTATCTGTTATGTTATCTTTTAGGAGTTTTAGAGTTTTTCACCCTATACTTAAGTCTATGATTTATTTTTAGTTAACTTTTGTGAAAGATGTTAGGTCTGTGTACAGAAACACTTAATTTCATGTGGATGTTCAATTGTTCCAGCACCATTTGCTGAAAAGTTTATCTTTGCTACATTGTATTGCCTTTATTATTTTGTCAAAGATCAGTTGACTACATACATGTGGATCTATTTCTGGACTCTAGTCTGTTTCATTGATCTAATTGTCTATGCTTTCACTGATACTACACTGTTTTCATTACTATAGCTTTATTGTCAGTCTTTGAGTTGGACAGTGTAAATCATCTATGTTCTTCTCATTCATTATTGTATTGCCAATTCTAGATCTTCTGCTTTTCCATCTAAACCTGACAATTAGTTTGTTGATGTCCCCAAAATAATTTGCTGAGATTTTGATTGGAATTGCTTTGAATCTACAGGTCAAGTTGGGAAGAACTGACATCATCAATACTGAGTTTTCCTATCCATGAACATGGAATAGCACTCCATTAATTTAGTTCTTCTTTGGTTTCTTTCATAAGAGCTTTGCCATTTTCCTCATGTAGATTTGGTACATATTTTGTTAGACTTATGCCTTACTATTTAGTTATTATGGTGCTAATATATAGGATATTTCAAATTCCACTTGTTCATTACTGGTATGTAGGAAAGTGATTAACTTTTGTTTAGTAATGCTGTGTCCTGCAACCTTGCTATAATCTTTTATTAGTTTCAGATTTTTTTTGGTTGATTCGTTCAAATTTCCTGCATGGACGATCATGTCATCTGTGAACAAGATTTTATTTCTTTCTTCCCAATCAGTCCGTATACATTTTACTTCCTTTTCTTGTCTTTTTGCATTGGCTAAGACTTCACCACTTTACCACTCTTGCTTAAAAACAGTACTGAGAGGGGATATCCTTGCCTCATTCCTGATTTTAGAAGGAAAGCTTCAAATTTCTTATCATTAAGTATGATGCTGGCTGACAGTTTTTGTTGCTGTGCTTTATCAAAAGGAGGAATTCCTCTTTATTTCTAATTTGTTGAGAATATTTATCATGGATGGGTGTTGAATTTTGTCAAATGTTTTTTCTGTATACATTGATATGATCTTATAATTTTTTGTTTTTTAACTTGTTGATGTGATGGATACATTAATTTGGTTTCAAATATTGAACAAGCTTTGCAAACCTGGAATAAATTCCTCTTGGTCATGGTACACAATTACTTTTATGCATTGTTAGATTTGATTTGCTGATCTTTTGCTGAGGATTTTTGTATCCATGTTTATGAAAGATATTGATATGTAGTTTTCCTGTAGTGTTTTTGGTTTTGCTCAGTGCTTCTGCTCCTATCTTTGGGAAGAGATTATAGAAAATGGATATAATTTTTTCCTTAAATTCTTGGTAGAATTCACCAGTGAGCCCATTGGGCCTGATGCTTTTTCTTTGGAAAGATTTTTAATTATTGACTCAATTTCTTTAATAGAGATAGGACTATTCAAACAGTCTATTTTTCCTTGTGTGAATTTTGGCAGATGCATCTTTCAAGGAATTGGTCCACCTCACTGAAGTTATCAAATTTGTTGGCATAGAGTTGTCCAATATATTTCTTTATTATCCTTTTAATGTACATGGAGTCTATAGTGATATTCTTTTTCATTTCTGATATTAGTAATTTGTGTGTCTCTCTTTTTTCTTAGCCTGGCTAGATGCTGATTGGTTTTATTGATCTTTTCAAAGAACCAACTTTTAGTTTTGTTGACTTTCTCTAAGGTGAAGGTGAAGGTGAAGTCGCTCAGTCGTGTCCGACTCTTTGCGACCCCACGGATTGTAACCTCCTAGGCTTTCTCCGTCCATGGGATTCTCCAGGCAAGAATACTGGAGTGGATTGCCATTTCCTTCTCCAGGGGATCTTCCCGACCCAGGGATCGAACCCGGGTCTCCCGCATTGGAGGCAGATGCTTTAACCGCTGAGCCACCAGGGAAGCCCGACTTTCTCTAATGACTTCCTATTTTCAATTTTATTTATTTCTGCTTTAATTTTATAATTTCTTTTCATCTACCTACATTGGAATTAATTTGCTTCTCTTTTTTCTACTTTTTTAAGGCCAAAGCTTAGTTACTGATTCTATCTCTTTCTTTTCTGATATATGAGATTCAATGTTGCTAATTTACCTTTAAGCACTGCTTTCTTTGCATCTCACAAATTTTAAGTTGTATTTTCTTTTTCACTTAGTTTAAAACATTTTTAAATCTCTTGCAATTTCTTATTTGACCCATGTGCAATTTATAAATGTGTTGCTTAGTTTGGGATTTTCCAGCTATCTTTCTGTTATTGATTTCTAATTTAATTCCAATGTAATCCAAGAGCAAACATTGTGTTAATTCTTTTCTTTTTAATTGTTTAAGCTGTATCACCCAAAATGAGGTCTATATTGATGACTATTCTATGTGAGCTTGAGAAGAATGTGTATTCTGCTGCTATTGGATGAAGTAGTCAACAGATATCACTTCTATCCAATCAATTGATGGTGCTGTTGAGTTCAGCTATGTCTGTACTGAGTGCATGCAGAATCTATCCGTTTTGATAGGAGGATGTTGAAGTCTCCAACTACAATAATAACTCATCTACTTCTTCTTAGAGTTCTGTGAGTTTTGTCTCATGAATTCTGATGCTCTGTTGTTAGGTGAGTACACATTAAGAATTGTTAGACTGCCCTGGTGGCCTGCCGATAAGAATAAGAATCTGCTTTTTAGAGCACGGGACATGGTTTTGATACCAGGTCCAGGAGGGCTTCACACTTCATGGAGCAGCTAACCCTGTGTGCCACAGCTGCGGAAACGCACGTGTCCTAGGGCCTGTGCTCTGCAACAGAGAGGAGCCACCACAGTGAGAAGCCCATGCGCTGCAGCTCTAGAGCAGCCCCTGCTCCCTGCAGCTAGAGAAAGCAGCCACAAAGACCTAGGGCAACCAAACACAAACACACACAAAATTAATTACGTTTTAAAAAAATAAAGGAAAAAAAAAGGAATTGTTATATTTCTTGGAGAATTGACTGTGTTATTACCATGTAATGCCCCTATTTATCCCTGATAATTTTCTTTGTTTGAAGTCTGCTTTCTGAAAATAACATAGCTACTATTTCTTTTGAGTAGCATTAACATGATGTATCTTGGAGTAGAAAATGGCCGCCCACTCCAGTATTCTTGCCTGGAGAATCCCATGGACAGAGGAGCCTGGTGGGCTACAGTCCATAGAGTCACAAAGAGTCGGACACGGCTGAGCGACTTAGCACAAGAGGATGTATCTATCTCCATTTATTTGCTTTCGATCTATATGTATCTTTATATCTAAAGTGGATTTCCTGAGCTTCCCTGGTGGTTCAGTGGTGGTGGGGAGCAGGCCACCTGCCAGTGTAAGAGACGAAGGTTTTTGTTCCTGGTCTGGGAGGATGCTGTATGCCCCGGAGCAGCTGGGCCTGCACGCCACAACTATTGAGGCTGTGCTTTAGAGTCCCAGAACCGCTGAGGCCCCAGAACTACTGAGCCCACATCTTCTGAAGCCTGCACGCTCTGGAGCCTCTGGTCCCCAGTGGGACAGGGCACCACAGTGAGGAGCCTGCACGCCACAGCTGGAGGGTGGCCTTGCGCTCTGCAACTGGAGAAAAGACTGGGCGGTGGCAAGGCCAAAAGTAAATAAATATGAAAAATAAAATTTTAAAAATTAAAAAAATAACGATAGAGTGGTTTTCTTGTAGATGACATATAGTTGGGTCATTTTTTGATCCACTCTGATAATTTCTTGAGTGGGTAGCCTTTCCCTTCTCCAGGGGATCTTCCTAACCCAGGGATTGAACCCAGGTCTCCTGCATTACAGATGGATTCTTTACCAACTGATCCACAGGGAAAGCCCAAGAATATTGGAGTGGGTAGCCAATCCCTTCTCCATTGGGTCTTTCTGACCCAGGAATTGAATCGGGGCCTCCAGCATTGCAGGTGGATTCTTTACCAAGAAGGATACTCCTAAACCCTGCAATAAAAATCTGCAGGTCAATCAGATTAGAACTCGAATGTATCCTTCCCCTGCAGCATCAAGCTTGATCAATACTTCATCGATACTTTCTGAGACATTTGCCCATGAGTGTGAAGGATTCCCCTATGGATATATTCCCTGCCTGATTCCTGAGTGGCTTAATTTGGCCCTACATGTCTGACTCACATGCCTTCCCCACATTAAATTAGATGGTTTATTTTCTGAGATCGAGTTGGGTGTTTTGTCTCCTTGGCTGTATTTCTTTACTTTTGTGGTTTTCTCTGCTGGGAATCCTCTCTGGCTCCTCACATGCCTGGGGCCTTTTTAGTTGCTCAGACCTTGGTTCCAATTTTCCCTTCTCCAAGAGGCCTTTCCTCAATTCCCGCCACTCCTAGCCACTGTCACATGTCTTTGTTTAATACTTCACACACTCTATAATTATCCCATTCATCTGTTTTCTTGTTTGTTTCTCCCCACCACCCATGGACTTGTCCTGTTTTCCACTGTATCCCTGGTGCTTACGACAATATCGAGCACACAGTGGGCATGGGTGAGATACTTCCAGTTACTGAATGAGTCCTCATGAAGCACTGACCACGTGTCAGACACCATCCTGAGAGCTTTATAAATATTAAACTCTTTGAATCCTCACAACAAGCCTACGAGGGAGATTGTAAGTATTGTAGGATTTGAACTTAGGCAGTCTGACTCCAAAGCACGTGCTCTAAAAATCTACTTCCTCTCTAACATTTTCACTGTAGAAGTGAATGGGCATCTGTCATCACTAATATTGAAAGATTTCTGGGTTCATTATAAGCTTTAAGTCCAATAAACAAATATCATGATCCTAAAAATAGGATCCTAAAAATAGTTTTTAAATGTATGACAGGTAGCATACAAGGTTCAGAGTCACTAGGTTTTGGACGTCACTGTCCTTGGGGCTGATGAGTGAGTGAAAGGAGTGAAAGAACACAGCCTTATTGTTAGTTCTTGACTCTCTGGGGATAACCCTGTAGCCTCTGGTAGAGAAACAAGAGTTTACATTCTGATACCATAAGAAGCAAATATTTTTTCTCTTTCAGCTACCATAGCTTCCCTGGTGGCTCAGACAGTAAAGAATTTACCTGAAATGCAGGAGACTGAAATTCGATCCCGGGGTCAGAAAGATCCCTGGGAGACGGGAATGGCAGCCCACTCCAGCATTCTTGCCTGGAGAATCCCGTGGACAGAGGAGTCTGGCGGGCTATAGACCAAGGGTTGCAAAGAGTCAGACAGGACTGAGCAACTAACACTTTCACTTTGCCATAGCCGCCGAAGGATTGATCAAGTGGCTGGAGGTTGCAGGGAGACACCACTGTTTAAGAATCCGCGCTCATTGTTAAGTGGCAGCCTGGATTGGAGGGGAATCAGGGGAAGAACGAATACATGTATATGTGTGACTGGATCCCTTTGTTGTTCACCTGAAACTATCACAACATTGTTTGTCAATTGGCTACGCTGCTGCTGCTGCTAAGTTGCTTCAGTCGTGTCTGACTCTGTGCGACCCCATAGATGGCAGCCCACCATGCCGTCTATGGGGTCACACAGAGTCGGACACGACTGAAGTGACTTAGCAGCAGCAGCAGCAGAAGGATACATGCAGTACCATACTACTTACATAAAGGGCTTTTGGGTTCAATACTTTCAAGCTAGTTTATCTGCATACAGTAAACTGTGTTCTTCTTGGTGTACAGTTATGCGAGTTATGGTAAATGCATACAGTGGAGTGGTCACTGTCACAATCATAATATGGAACAGTTCTGTCATCTTCCAAAATTCCTTGGTGATACTTGACAGGCACCAAATCCTTTACCCTACTCCCAACATTTGTAACACAGTATGAAGCCTTTGACTTTGGTTTCATCCACTTAGCATGATGTGTGTGAGGTTCATTGGTGTTACTGAGTGCCTCCACAGTTTGTTATTGCTGAATCGTATTCCACTATATGGATGTACCAGTTTATTCATCCATTCCCCAATTACAGTGCATCTGGGTTGTTTCCAGGAAAGGAAATTATGAATAAATCTGCTGTGAACATGGGTGAGCTGGGTTTTGTGGGAACACATGTTTTTCTTTCTCCCAGGCAGACAACTCAGAATGGGATTGCTCGATCGCATGATGCGTGCTGCTGCTGCTGCTGCTGCTGCTACTAAGTCGCTTCAGTNTGAGTCCAAAGTCCTGAGAATTAGGGGAATCAGTGGTGTACCTCCCAGTCTGAGGCTGAAAGCTTGACAATGGAGCCGGGGGCTACAGGCGAGAGTCTTGGAGTCCAAGGGCCTGCTGCTGCTGCTGCTGCTAAGTCGCTTCAGTCGTGTCCGAGTCTGTGCGACCCCATAGATGGCAGCCCACCAGGCTCCCCCGTCCCTGGGATTCTCCAGGCAAGAACACTGGAGTGGGTTGCCATTTCCTTCTCCAATGCATGAAAGTGAAAAGTGAAAGTGAAGTCGCTCAGTGGTGTCCGACTCTTAGTGACCCCATGGACTGCAGCCCACCAGGCTTCTCCGTCCATGGGATTTTCCAGGCAAGAGTACTGGAGTGGGGTGCCATGGCTTTCTCCGGTCCAAGGGCCTAAGAACCAATAACTCCAGTGTCCAAGGACAGGAGAAGACGGACGTCTCAGCTCAGTAAGAGAGAGAAGTTGCCCTTTGCTCCCTTTGTTCTATTCATGTCCTCAACAGACTGGGTGATGCCTACCTACTCCAGTGGCAGCAAATCTTCTTTAGTCAGTCAACTGGATCAAATGCTAATCTATTCCAGAGACCCTCAGACACACTCCACAACAATGTTTTGTTGACTACCTAGGCATCTCTAGCTCAACCTAATTGACACGTTAAATTAACCATCGCAGCCTATTAAGCATAGCTGTTTTAAATTCCTGGTCTGATAATTTCAGCAGCTCTGCCATATCAGAGTCTGAAGCTTGCTCTGTGTCTTCAGACTGTTTCCTGCCTTTTAGAATGCTTTGGAATTTTTTCTTAATGGCCAGATGTGATGTGTTGGGTAAAAGGAACTGCAGTAAAATAGGCCTTTAGTAATATGGTGATGAGGTGATATATGGTAATAGCTGTCTCTTATACACATCTAGATGTGTATAAGAGACAGCCCCGGAGCAGCTGGGCCTGCACGCCACAACTATTGAGGCTGTGCTTTAGAGTCCCAGAACCGCTGAGGCCCCAGAACTACTGAGCCCACATCTTCTGAAGCCTGCACGCTCTGGAGCCTCTGGTCCCCAGTGGGACAGGGCACCACAGTGAGGAGCCTGCACGCCACAGCTGGAGGGTGGCCTTGCGCTCTGCAACTGGAGAAAAGACTGGGCGGTGGCAAGGCCAAAAGTAAATAAATGTGAAAAATAAAATTTTAAAAATTAAAAAAATAACGATAGAGTGGTTTTCTTGTAGATGACATATAGTTGGGTCATTTTTTGATCCACTCTGATAATTTCTATCTTTGATGTATTTAGATTATTGATGTTTAAAATGATTATTGATATAACTGGATTAATATCTACCATCCTTTCTATTTTATATTCACTGTCCTTGTTCTTATTTTTGTCTTGCATAATTTTTCTGCTTTTTGTATTTTTTAAAAATTAAAACATCTTAAGTTTTGCTTTAATATCTGTTGTTCTTACAAAAATTTTACTGGAGTACAGCTGACTTACAGTGTTGTGTTAATTTCGGGTGTACAACATAGTGATTCAGTTGTACATACACATATATACATTCTTTTTCAGATTCTTTTCCCATATAGATTATTACAAAATATTGAGTAGAGTTCCCTGTGCTACAGGGTAGGTCCTTTTTGGTTGTCTATTTTATACATAGCTTTTTGTGTTTTTAGTTGAGCATTTTATATGGTTTCATTTTTCTTTCCCTTCTTAGAATATTAATAATACTTCTTTAAATTATTGCCTTACGGTTTGCAACATACACTTATAGCTAATCCAAGTCCACTTTTGAATAACATTATGAGCTTCACAAGTAGTATGAGTACCTTATAATAACAAAATAAACCTGACCCTTCCCTTATGTTCTTTGCATTATTGCTGTCATTCATGTCACTTACACATAAACATGTATATAAGGTAGATACGTGCAGATACCTAGGCATATATAATCAAATCCATTGTTGTTATTATTTTTAACAAACTGTTATATGTTAGATTAATTAAGAAAAATAAGGGATTGCCCTAGAGGTCCAGTGGTTAAGATTCCATGCTCCCAAGGCAAGGGGCACAGGTTCAATTCATAGCTGGGGAACTAAGATCCCCCACACTGCATGGTGTGGCAAAAAGAAAGGAAAATAAGAATTTTAACTTTACCTTCACTTATGCTTTCTCCAATGCTCTGACCTATATTTTTTTCCTTTTTTCTGAAGAACTTTTAACATTTCTTGCAAGGCAGATCTACTAGCAATAAATTCCCTCATTTTTCATTTTTCTGAGAAAGTCTTTATCTTTTCTGTACTTTAAGATATATATATATATACATATATATATATGTGTGTATGTATGTATGTATTTGGCTGCATCTGGTTTTAGTTGTAGCAGGCAGGATCTTCGCCGTGTCCTGTGGGATCTTTCACTGTGGCGTGTGGGATCTTTCGTTGCAGCACACAGACTCTCTGGTTATGGCTCATGAGCTCCAGAGCACGCAGACTTCGGTAGCTGCCACACATGGGCTTAGCTGCTCCCCAAGATGTGGGATCTTAGTATGGCAAGTGGGATCCTAGTTCCCCAACCAGGGATCAAACCTGTGTCCCTGCATTGGAAGGCAGATTCTCAACCACCGGACCACCAGGGAAGTCTCTTCTGCACTTTTGAATGATAGTTTCTCAGGGTACAGAATTCTAGATTTAGTGCGTTTTTTCTCAACGCTTCAAATATTTCACACCACTCTCTTCTTGCATGTATGGTTTCTGAGGAGAAGTCAGATTATCTTAATTCTTATCTTTGTTCCTCTATAGGTAAAGTGTTCTTTTCCTCTGACTGCTTTCAAGACTTCCTCTTGACCTTTGATTTTCTGTAGGTTGAATATAATATATCTAGGCATACTTTTTTTCTGGCACCTATTCTGCTTGGTGTTCTCTGAGCTTCCTGTATATGTGGCTTGGTGTCTCACACTAATTAAAGGAAATTCTCAGTCCTTATTGCTTCAAATATTTCTTCTTTTCTTTTCTCTTTTCTTACCCTTCTAGTATTCTTGTTACAAATAAATTACACCATTTTAGTTACCCTACAGTTCTTAGATATTCTATTCTGTTTTTTCCCCCAGTTTTTTTCTCTTTGTTCTTTCATTTTAGAAGTTTCTATCGCCATCTTCAAGTTAGAGATTTTTTTCCTCAGCTATGTCTAGCCTGCTAATGAGCTTATCAAAAGCATTCTTCATTTCTGTTACAGTGATTTTGATTCTTAATATTTCTTTTTTTTTCCCTCAGAATTCCTATGCTTATATTGTCCATCAGTTGTTGCACGCCATCTACTTTATCCATTAGAACCCTTAGCATAAGTAGTCAGAGTTCTGTGACCAAAAAAAAAAAAAAGTAGAACCAATAGGGTGGATAGATAAAGATAGATATATGAGGAAACATTATAGGAATTGGTTCACATGGTTATGGAAACCAAGGAGTCCTACAATCTACTGTCTGCAATCTGGAGAACCACGAGAGCCAGTGGTATTAATATAATTTAGTCTGAGTCCAAAGTCCTGAGAATTAGGGGAATCAGTGGTGTACCTCCCAGTCTGAGGCTGAAAGCTTGACAATGGAGCCGGGGGCTACAGGCGAGAGTCTTGGAGTCCAAGGGCCTGCTGCTGCTGCTGCTGCTAAGTCGCTTCAGTCGTGTCCGAGTCTGTGCGACCCCATAGATGGCAGCCCACCAGGCTCCCCCGTCCCTGGGATTCTCCAGGCAAGAACACTGGAGTGGGTTGCCATTTCCTTCTCCAATGCATGAAAGTGAAAAGTGAAAGTGAAGTCGCTCAGTGGTGTCCGACTCTTAGTGACCCCATGGACTGCAGCCCACCAGGCTTCTCCGTCCATGGGATTTTCCAGGCAAGAGTACTGGAGTGGGGTGCCATGGCTTTCTCCGGTCCAAGGGCCTAAGAACCAATAACTCCAGTGTCCAAGGACAGGAGAAGACGGACGTCTCAGCTCAGTAAGAGAGAGAAGTTGCCCTTTGCTCCCTTTGTTCTATTCATGTCCTCAACAGACTGGGTGATGCCTACCTACTCCAGTGGCAGCAAATCTTCTTTAGTCAGTCAACTGGATCAAATGCTAATCTATTCCAGAGACCCTCAGACACACTCCACAACAATGTTTTGTTGACTACCTAGGCATCTCTAGCTCAACCTAATTGACACGTTAAATTAACCATCGCAGCCTATTAAGCATAGCTGTTTTAAATTCCTGGTCTGATAATTTCAGCAGCTCTGCCATATCAGAGTCTGAAGCTTGCTCTGTGTCTTCAGACTGTTTCCTGCCTTTTAGAATGCTTTGGAATTTTTTCTTAATGGCCAGATGTGATGTGTTGGGTAAAAGGAACTGCAGTAAAATAGGCCTTTAGTAATATGGTGATGAGGTGATATATGGTAATAGCTGTCTCTTATACACATCTAGATGTGTATAAGAGACAGCCCCGGAGCAGCTGGGCCTGCACGCCACAACTATTGAGGCTGTGCTTTAGAGTCCCAGAACCGCTGAGGCCCCAGAACTACTGAGCCCACATCTTCTGAAGCCTGCACGCTCTGGAGCCTCTGGTCCCCAGTGGGACAGGGCACCACAGTGAGGAGCCTGCACGCCACAGCTGGAGGGTGGCCTTGCGCTCTGCAACTGGAGAAAAGACTGGGCGGTGGCAAGGCCAAAAGTAAATAAATATGAAAAATAAAATTTTAAAAATTAAAAAAATAACGATAGAGTGGTTTTCTTGTAGATGACATATAGTTGGGTCATTTTTTGATCCACTCTGATAATTTCTGTCTTTGATGTATTTAGATTATTGATGTTTAAAATGATTATTGATATAACTGGATTAATATCTACCATCCTTTCTATTTTATATTCACTGTCCTTGTTCTTATTTTTGTCTTGCATAATTTTTCTGCTTTTTGTATTTTTTAAAAATTAAAACATCTTAATTTTTGCTTTAATATCTGTTGTTCTTACAAAAATTTTACTGGAGTACAGCTGACTTACAGTGTTGTGTTAATTTCGGGTGTACAGCATAGTGATTCAGTTGTACATACACATATATACATTCTTTTTCAGATTCTTTTCCCATATAGGTTATTACAAAATATTGAGTGGAGTTTCCTGTGCTACAGGGTAGGTCCTTTTTGGTTGTCTATTTTATACATAGCTTTTTGTGTTTTTAGTTGAGCATTTTATATGGTTTCATTTTTCTTTCCCTTCTTAGAATATTAATAATACTTCTTTAAATTATTGCCTTACGGTTTGCAACATACACTTATAGCTAATCCAAGTCCACTTTTGAATAACATTATGAGCTTCACAAGTAGTATGAGTACCTTATAATAACAAAATAAACCTGACCCTTCCCTTATGTTCTTTGCATTATTGCTGTCATTCATGTCACTTACACATAAACATGTATATAAGGTAGATACGTGCAGATACCTAGGCATATATAATCAAATCCATTGTTGTTATTATTTTTAACAAACTGTTATATGTTAGATTAATTAAGAAAAATAAGGGATTGCCCTAGAGGTCCAGTGGTTAAGATTCCATGCTCCCAAGGCAAGGGGCACAGGTTCAATTCATAGCTGGGGAACTAAGATCCCCGACACTGCATGGTGTGGCAAAAAGAAAGGAAAATAAGAATTTTAACTTTACCTTCACTTATGCTTTCTCCAATGCTCTGACCTATATTTTTTTCCTTTTTTCTGAAGAACTTTTAACATTTCTTGCAAGGCAGATCTACTAGCAATAAATTCCCTCATTTTTCATTTTTCTGAGAAAGTCTTTATCTTTTCTGTACTTTAAGATATATATATATATACATATATATATATGTGTGTATGTATGTATGTATTTGGCTGCATCTGGTTTTAGTTGTAGCAGGCAGGATCTTCGCCGTGTCCTGTGGGATCTTTCACTGTGGCATGTGGGATCTTTCGTTGCAGCACACAGACTCTCTGGTTATGGCTCATGAGCTCCAGAGCACGCAGACTTCGGTAGCTGCCACACATGGGCTTAGCTGCTCCCCAAGATGTGGGATCTTAGTATGGCAAGTGGGATCCTAGTTCCCCAACCAGGGATCAAACCTGTGTCCCTGCATTGGAAGGCAGATTCTCAACCACCGGACCACCAGGGAAGTCTCTTCTGCACTTTTGAATGATAGTTTCTCAGGGTACAGAATTCTAGATTTAGTGCGTTTTTTCTCAACGCTTCAAATATTTCATACCACTCTCTTCTTGCATGTATGGTTTCTGAGGAGAAGTCAGATTATCTTAATTCTTATCTTTGTTCCTCTATAGGTAAAGTGTTCTTTTCCTCTGACTGCTTTCAAGACTTCCTCTTGACCTTTGATTTTCTGTAGGTTGAATATAATATATCTAGGCATACTTTTTTTCTGGCACCTATTCTGCTTGGTGTTCTCTGAGCTTCCTGTATATGTGGCTTGGTGTCTCACACTAATTAAAGGAAATTCTCAGTCCTTATTGCTTCAAATATTTCTTCTTTTCTTTTCTCTTTTCTTACCCTTCTAGTATTCTTGTTACAAATATATTACACCATTTTAGTTACCCTACAGTTCTTAGATATTCTATTCTGTTTTTTCCCCCAGTTTTTTTTCTCTTTGTTCGTTCATTTTAGAAGTTTCTATTGCCATCTTCAAGTTAGAGATTTTTTTCCTCAGCTATGTCTAGCCTGCTAATGAGCTTATCAAAAGCATTCTTCATTTCTGTTACAGTGATTTTGATTCTTAATATTTCTTTTTTTTTCCCTCAGAATTCCTATGCTTATATTGTCCATCAGTTGTTGCACGCCATCTACTTTATCCATTAGAACCCTTAGCATAAGTAGTCAGAGTTCTGTGACCAAAAAAAAAAAAAAGTAGAACCAATAGGGTGGATAGATAAAGATAGATATATGAGGAAACATTATAGGAATTGGTTCACATGGTTATGGAAACCAAGGAGTCCTACAATCTACTGTCTGCAATCTGGAGAACCACGAGAGCCAGTGGTATTAATATAATTTAGTCTGAGTCCAAAGTCCTGAGAATTAGGGGAATCAGTGGTGTACCTCCCAGTCTGAGGCTGAAAGCTTGACAATGGAGCCGGGGGCTACAGGCGAGAGTCTTGGAGTCCAAGGGCCTGCTGCTGCTGCTGCTGCTAAGTCGCTTCAGTCGTGTCCGAGTCTGTGCGACCCCATAGATGGCAGCCCACCAGGCTCCCCCGTCCCTGGGATTCTCCAGGCAAGAATACTGGAGGGGGTTGCCATTTCCTTCTCCAATGCATGAAAGTGAAAAGTGAAAGTGAAGTCGCTCAGTGGTGTCCGACTCTTAGTGACCCCATGGACTGCAGCCCACCAGGCTTCTCCGTCCATGGGATTTTCCAGGCAAGAGTACTGGAGTGGGGTGCCATGGCTTTCTCCGGTCCAAGGGCCTAAGAACCAATAACTCCAGTGTCCAAGGACAGGAGAAGACGGACGTCTCAGCTCAGTAAGAGAGAGAAGTTGCCCTTTGCTCCCTTTGTTCTATTCATGTCCTCAACAGACTGGGTGATGCCTACCTACTCCAGTGGCAGCAAATCTTCTTTAGTCAGTCAACTGGATCAAATGCTAACCTATTCCAGAGACCCTCAGACACACTCCAAAACAATGTTTTGTTGACTACCTAGGCATCTCTAGCTCAACCTAATTGACACGTTAAATTAACCATCGCAGCCTATTAAGCATAGCTGTTTTAAATTCCTGGTCTGATAATTTCAGCAGCTCTGCCATATCAGAGTCTGAAGCTTGCTCTGTGTCTTCAGACTGTTTCCTGCCTTTTAGAATGCTTTGGAATTTTTTCTTAATGGCCAGATGTGATGTGTTGGGTAAAAGGAACTGCAGTAAAATAGGCCTTTAGTAATATGGTGATGAGGTGATATATGGTAATAGTCCTACAAGTAGTGCTCCTGAAATTGATCAATTACAGCTTAGGTTTTCCTACCTTGGCACTTACTTGTTCCTACAGAGGTTTCTGCTAGGTAAGTCATAATTTTCTGTACCTGTCTCCTGTCTTATCTGCTCTCCAGTTTGGGGGCAGGAGTCTGCTCCATGATGGATCCAAAGGGAGTGTTGATTTTTTGGTTAGGTTAGCTTTTCCCTTATTATTAAGTATGGAGTTACAACTTCCAAGCTACAAGTTGGACTGGAATCATAATCGGTTTTTAAAGGATATTTTCACCATTTTTTGCCAAGTTGCCTGTTATTTTATAGTACTTTTACAGTACTTCACATATGATATTTTTATGTAATTCAAAATTTATTTCTTTTTAAAAAAATCCTTTAAAAAAACGTTTTGTTTTACATTGGAGCATAGCCAATTAACAACGTTGTGATAGCTTCAGGTGCACAGTAGAGTAACTCAGCCACACATACACACTCCCCTCCATCCAGGCTGCCACGCAACAATGAGCAAAGTTTCAAGAATAATAATAAAAATAGATTTGAGGAACTACTTTTTAGAATTAAGCTTCTACAAAATACAAAATATTGGGGAGAATGGAGCATGTATTTATCAGGTAAAATATGATAAGCTCTTTTTCTGTTTAGAAAGAGAGTTGAGATGCTGAGTTACTTATATTAACTGGAAAAAAAGTTAAATGTGTCCATTACACAATGTCATTTCATTATCTTCTAGTTTACACCATTTTTGTGGAAATAAAATACAGTATCAGTCTTAAAAATAGCATATTTCGGTCTTTCTTTTTTTTTTTTTAGTCCAGTTTGATAATCTCTGTCTTTGAGTATTTAGATCATTTACATTTGATGTAATTATTGGTATGTTTGTGTCTAAATGTACCATTTTTCTATTTGTTTTCTATTAGTCCCAGATATTCTTCATTTCTTTGTTCCTCTTTTCCTGCCTTTTAAAAAGTTAACTTTAAAAAAAAAAAAAAGTTAACTTTTAAAATATCCATTCTATCTCCACAAAGTCCTAATACCTATACTCCTTTCACATATTTTTAGTGGTTGCTTTAGGATAAGGGTCAGCATATGGTCCATGGCCTGTTTTTTATGGCCCTTGAAATAATTTTTCAACATAACTAATTTAATTTTTAGAATATTTTTAGACTTACAGAAAATTGTACAGAGTACAATTTTTCGTATATCCTGTGCTCAACTTTCCCTATTATTAGCATCTTGTGTTAGTATGATTCATTTTTAATATTAATGAATAATTAATAATACATTATTCTTGACAAAAGTTTATGCTTTATTAAGATTTCTTTAGTTTTTAAAAATTGTAGTAAAATACACATAACACAAAATTTACCATCTTAGCCATTTTAAACTGTTCAGTTTGGTCGTGTTAACTATATTTACATCATTGTACAACCATTCTCCAGAACTCTTTTCATCTTGCAAAACTGACTTTCTACCCATTAAAGAACAACCTCCTAGTTCCCCCTTCCTCAGTCCCTGGCAACCACCATTTTACTTTCTGTTTCTAGGAATTTGATTACTCTAGATATCTCATATGAATGGAATAACAGAGTATTTGCCTTTTGGTGACTGGTTTGTTTCACTTAGCATAATGCCCTCAAGTTTCATCCATGTTGCATCATATGTGAGAATTTCCCTCTTTTTTAAGAGTGAATAATATTCAGTTGCCTGTGTAAAACACATTTTGTTTATCCATTCATCCGTCACTTACATTTTACGTAATGTCCTTTTTCTGTTCCACAGTCCCATCCAGATTACCACATTGCATTTAATCATCATATTTTCTCAGGCTCCTCTGAGCTATTATACTTTCTCAGACTTTTTTTTTTTAATAACCTTGACAGTTTTGAAGAGTATCAGTCAGATAGTTTCTATACTACTCCTCTATTAGGATTTTTCTGATGTTTTTCTTATGCTTTGACTGGTGGTATAGGTTTTTTTAAAGGAAGACCACAGAGGTAAAGTGACATTTTCATTATATCATGTGATGGGTGTATACAGTCATCGTGACTTATCACTATTGATGCTGACCTTTGACCTTGATCACCTGGTTTGGGTAGTGTTTGTCAGGCTTCTCTAAAATTACCCTTTTCATCCCTTAGAATGAAGTCACTATACTTAGCCCACATTTAAGGACTGAAAAGTTATGTCTACCTCCTTCACAGGTATCTATGTAAATTATTAGAAATTTCTTTGCCAGGGAGGTTTGTTTAGAATGGTTTTTATGTTTTTTACAGGTTGAAAAAATTCAAAAGAAGAATATGTTGTGATATAAGAAAATAGTTTGAAATTCAGATTTCAGAGTCTACAAATAAAATTCTACTGGGGACTTCCTGGTGGTCCAGTGGCTAAGACCACGCTCCCAATGCAGGGGACTGGGATTTAATCCCTGACTGGGGAACTAGACCCAACACAACTAAAAGTTCTTGTGTCTTAACTAAAGATCCTGCACGCGGCAACTAAAACCTGGCACAACCAAATAAATCAATAAATATTTTAAAAATTTTATCGGAACACAGTCGTGCTCACTCATTGGCTTATTGTCTAGGCTACTTGCATGTTACAACAGCAGAGTTATTATTTGTGACAGAGACTGTGTGGCCTTTAACATCTAACATATTTACTGTTTGACTTTTTACAGAAAAAATTTGCTGACCCATTTTCTAAAGTTTAAAATACGAATCTTGAACCTATCACAGAGATCAAATTGCCAACACCTGCTGGATCATCGAAAAAGCAAGAGAGTTCCAAAAAAAAATCTATATCTGCTTTATTGACTATGCCAAAGCCTTTGACTGTGTGGATCACAATAAACTGTGGAAAATTCTGAAAGAGATGGGAATACCAGACCACCTGACCTGCCTCTTGAGAAACCTGTATGCAGGTCAGGAAGCAACAGTTAGGACTGGACATGGAACAACCGACTGGTTCCAAATAGGAAAAGGAGTACGTCAAGGCTGTCTATTGTCACCCTGCTTATTTAACTTATATGCAGAGTACATCATGAGAAACGCTGGGCTGGAAGAAGTACAAGCTGGAATCAAGATTGCCGGGAGAAATATCAATAACCTCAGATATGCAGATGATACCACCCTTATGGTAGAAAGTGAAGAGAAACTAAAAAGCCTCTTGATGAAAGTGAAAGAGGAGGGTGAAAAAGTTGGCTTAAAGCTCAACATACAGAAAATGAAGATCATGGCATCCGGTCCCATCACTTCATGGCAGATAGATGGGGAAATAGTGGAAACAGTGGCTGACTATTATTTTGGGCTCCAAAATCACTGCAGATAGTGATTGCAGCCATGAAATTAAAAGACGCTTACTCCTTGGAAGGAAAGTTATGACCAACCTAGACAGCATATTCAAAAGCAGAGACATTGCTTTGCCAACAAAGGTCCGTCTAGTCAAGGCTATGATTTTTCCAGTGGTCATGTATGGATGTGAGAGTTGGACTGTGAAGAAAGCTGAGCACCGAAGAATCGATGCTTTTGAATTGTGGTGTTGGAGAAGACTCTTGAGAGTCCCTTGGACTGCAAGGAGAGCCAACCAGTCCATCCTAAAGATCAGTCCTGGGTGTTCATTGGAAGGACTGGTATTGAAGCTGAAACTCCAATACTCTGGCCACCTCATGGGAAGAGTTGGCTCATTGGAAAAGACCCTGATGCTGGGAGGGATTGGGGGCAAGAGGAGGAGGGAACAACAGAGGATGAGATGGCTGGATGGCATCACTGACTCGATAGACGTGAGTCTGGGTAAACTCTGGGAGTTGGTGATGGACAGGGAGGCCTGGCGTGCTGGGATTCATGGGGTCGCAAAGACTTGGACACGACTGAGCAACTGAACTGAACTGAACCTATCACAGTTTTCTTTCAAATAACATTATATCACTTCGTGTAAAAGTTAGAAATGCAAAATAGTTTAGTCCCATTTCCCTTTCCAATACTATGTGTCATTGTTATTATACATTTTATTTGATGCTCCCTGGTGGTCTACTGGTTAGTATTTGGTGTTCTCACCACCATGGCCCAGGTTCAGTTCCCCATCAGGGAAACCTTTCTTCTTGGCTTCCTCTTTCTTCTTGGTGGCCAAGAAACTGCCTGCAATGCAGAAGCTGCAGGAGATGCAGGTTCGATCCCTGGGTCAGGAAAATCCCCTGGAGGAGGGTACAGCAACCCACTCCAACATTCTTGCTGGGAAAATTCCCTGGACAGAAGAGTCTGGCAGGCTACAATCCATAGGGTCGCAAAGAGTTGTACATGACTGAGTGAATGAACACACGTACATGTTACAGCCCATGATTCACTGTTATCTTTTTACTTTAAGCAATTTTTAAATGAGAAAAATATAGTTCTTATTTATCTGCATATTTTCCATTTCTAGTCCTATTCATTCCTTTGTGTAAATCCAAATTTCCATCTAGTATGTTCCTTCTGACTGTAAAAAAATTTTTGTAACATTTTTTATGGTGTAGGTCAGCTGACGATGAATTCCCTCACTTTTTGTGTGTGCATGTGGAAAAATTTTCACCTTTACTTGAAGGAAAATTTCACTGAATTTAGAGACCTGTTGATAGCCCTATTCTCCTCACAACTTTAACAATTAGATTCTATTGCCTTCTGACCTGTATAGTCTCTGACAGCAAGGAGGAGATAATTATCAGAGACAGCAAGTCTCTGATAACTTTATCTTTGTGTTTCAGGGTGTAATGTCCCTTTTACCCTCTGGCTTTTTTTAAAAGATTCTCTCATTGTCATAGATTTTCAACAATTTGATAACAATGAACTTCACTATCTGTTTTGTGTCTTTATGGGTGGTGTTGAGATACTTGGATCTTTGGGTTTCTAGCTTTTGTCAAATTTGGAAAATTTTTTAGTCACTGTTATTCTGTTTTCCCCTCTATTTCTAGACTTCAACTACAAGTATGTTAGAGTACTCAGTAACTCCCCATAGGTCACTATGGTTGTCTTAATTTTCAGCGTGCTTCCTTTATTTATTTTCTCCCAGTGCTTCCTTTCAGAAATGTTCTGTTGATATGCCTTCATATATCTTCAAGTTTACTTGTCTCTTCTTCCACAATGTCTAATATACTTCTAGTCTCACCATTCAAAATACATTCAGAACACGCTAAGATTTTATAATTTTCATTTCTAGGACTTCAGTTTGTCAGTCTTATGGTTGTTTCTTCGAAGTAATGTACCTTTATCCTCTTGGTGTTTTAAAGATTTTTCTCTTTTAAAACTATTTTAAGATTTAAAAATTTTCAGCAATTTAACTACGATGTCCATAAGTATAATTTCTTTGTAATTAGCCTGTGGAGCTTGATTCTTCTGTCACATACAGAAAAATTTTGTCCAGTAATATTGATTCTACTTCATTCTCTCTTTCCTCTCTTTTTTGGGCTCCAGAAACATATATGTTAGACATTTTCATTGTGTCACATGTAACATTAATGTTATTTTCTGTGTTCTCCATCCTTTATGTCTGTCTATGCCTCCATCTAGGTATTTCCTACTGATCTATTTTCCAGTTCACTCATCTTCTCTCCTGCTCCATCTCGTCTACCTTTAGATCTATGTAGTAAATTTTTAATTTCAATTATTATATGTTTTCGTTCTAAGATTTCACTTGATTCTTTACTCTTTATTTATTCCAATTCCCTTATAACTATCTAGCTTTTTTTCTGTTCTATAATACAGAGTAATCACAGTATTTTTAAACTGCCTGATAACTTCAATATCTTGATCTCCTGTGAAGCTGTATTTTATAAGATCTGCTTTTTTTTTTTTAAGATCTGCTTTTATCTTTAGTTCAGTTCAGTTCAGTCGCTCAGTCGTGTCTGACTCTTTGCGACCCCATGAATCACAGCACGCCAGGACTCCCTGTTCATCACCATCTCTCGGAGTTCACTCAGACTCACGTCCATCAAGTCTGTGATGCCATCCAGCCATCTCATCCTCTGTCGTCCCCTTCTCCTCCTGCCCCCAATCCCTCCCAGCATCAGAGTCTTTTCCAATGAGTCAACTCTTTGCATGAGGTAGCCAAAGTACTGGAGTTTCAGCTTTAGCATCATTCCTTCCAAAGAAATCCCAGGGTTGATCTCCTTCAGAATGGACTGGTTGGATCTCCTTGCAGTCCAAGGGACTCTCAAGAGTCTTCTCCAACACCACAGTTCAAAAGCATCGATTCTTTGGGGCTCAGCTTTCTTCACAGTCCAACTTTCACATCCATACATGACCACAGGAAAAACCATAGCCTTGACTAGGCGGACCTTAGTCGGCAAAGTATCTGCTTTTGAATATACTATCTAGGTTGGTCATAACTTTTCTTCCAAGGAGTAAGCGTCTTCTAATTTCATGGCTGCAGTCACCATCTGTTTTATCTTAGGTTTCAGGTATTTATTAGTTCAGTTTCTTCGCATACATGATCACTAAGTTTTATTAATTTGGAGCAATCACAAACTCATAGAAAGATCACAAATATAGTACAAAGAACCTTTTTGTTGACTGATCTGAGAGTAAGTTGCCATCACCTCCCAAACACTTCAATGTGTAATTCCTATGAACAAGGATGTCCTCCTAGATACTACATACAATACCACCGTCAAAATCAGGAAATTAATATTAATACATTCCCACCCTCTAATCCAGACTCAATTCAAGTTTCACCAGTGGTCCCAATGATATTATAGCAAAAGGATCCAGTATAGAGTCACATTACAAAAGGCAGAGGAACCAGAGATGAAATTGCCAACATCTGCTGGATCATAGAAAAAGCAAAAGTTCCAGAAAAACATTATTTCTGCTTTATTGACTATGCCAAAGCCTTTGACTGTGTGGATCACAATAAACTGTGGAAAATTCTGAAAGAGATGGGCATACCAGACCACCTGACCTACCTCCTGAGAAATCTGTATGCAGGTCAGGAAACAACAGTTAGAACTGGACATGGAACAACAGACTGGTTCCAAATAGGAAAAGGAGTACATCAAGGCTGTATATTGTCACCCTGCTTATTTAACTTATATGCAGAGTACACCATGAGAAACGCAGGGCTGGAGGAAGCACAAGCTGGAATCAAGATTGCCAGGAGAAAGATCAATAACCTCATATATGAAGATGACACCACCCTTATGGCAGAAAGTGAAGAATTAAAGAGCCTCTTGATTAAAAGTGAAAGAGGAGAGTGAAAAAGTTGGCTTAAAGCTCAACATACAGAAAACGAAGATCATGGTATCTGGTCCCATCACTTCATGGCAGATAGATGGGGAAATAGTGGAAACAGTGGCTGACTTTATTTTTCTGGGCTCCAAAATCACTGCAGATAGTGATTGCAGCCATGAAATTAAAAGACACTTATTCCTTGGAAGAAAAGTTATGACCAACCTAGATAGCATATTCAAAAGCAGAGACATTACTTTGCCAACAAAGGTCCGTCTAGTCAAGGCTATGGTTTTTCCAGTAGTCATGTATGGATGTGAGAGTTGGACTATAAAGAAAGCTGAGTGAAGAAGAATTGAGGCTTTTGAACTGTGGTGTTGGAGAAGACTCTTGAGAGTCCCTTGGACTGCAAGGAGATCCAACCAGTCCGTCCTAAAGGAGACCAGTTCCTGGGTGTTCATTGGAAGGACTGATGCTGAAGCTGAAACTCCAATACTTTGGCCACCTGTTGCAAAGAGCTGACTCACTGAAAAAGACCCTGATGCTGGGAGGGATTGGGGGCAGGAGAAGGGGACGACAGAGGATGAGATGGCCGGATGGCGTCACCGACTCGATGGGCATGGCTCTGGGTGGACTCCGGGAGTTGCTGATGGACAGGAAGGCCTGGTGTGCTGCGGCCCATGGGGTCGCAGAGTCGGACACGACTGAGCACCTGAGCTGAGCTGAACGTTGTCTCTCAGACGTCTCCAGTATCTTTCAATATGGACCATTTCTTCAATCCTTTCTCAACCTTAATGACACTTCTGCAGATTGTAGGCCAACTGTTCTGTAAACTGCCTGTCAATTTGGGCTTGTGCAAAGTTTCCTCATGATTAGATTCAGGCTGTGTGTTTGTGCAAGAATGTCACAGAAGTGATGCTGTGTTTCTCTCATTTCATCCTAACAGGTGATGCGAGATTTCAATTGGTCTCATTATTCATCTTCCCTTTGATCATTTGATTAAATTTGTGTCTGCCAGGCTTCTCCACTGTACCGTAAAGTTACTCTTTTTTCCCCATTGTAACTAAGTATTTTGTGGTTACATGCTTTGAGAATATGTAAATATCCCATTCCTCCACAAACTTTCCATGTATTTATTTTTTTAATGTCAGTATGGGATCATGGATTCCTATTTTATTTAATAAGGTATAATCCATTAGTATAATATGATTTACTTTGATGCTCAAATTATTCATATCCAGCCAGTGGAAGTCACGTCCACTGGCTTCTGTATGCTTTTGATGTCTCCATCATTCTTTGAGTACTTCTTAAAATGACAGTTTCATTAAGGCATAATTTACATACCATACAATTCACTCATTTTAAGTGTAAAATTTAATGAGTTTTAGTGTATTCACAGATATGTTCCACCATCACTACAGTCAATTTTAGAACATTTTCATCATCTCAAAAGTAACCCTTTTGAAAAAAAAAAAAAGTAAACCTCATAACCTTTACCTATCATCCCCATATTCTCCCATCCCCACTTCANCATTTTAAGTGTAAAATTTAATGAGTTTTAGTGTATTCACAGATATGTTCCACCATCACTACAGTCAATTTTAGAACATTTTCATCATCTCAAAAGTAACCCTTTTGAAAAAAAAAAAAAGTAAACCTCATAACCTTTACCTATCATCCCCATATTCTCCCATCCCCACTTCAGCCCTTGGCAACCATTATTCTACTTTGTGTCTCTGTATATTTGCTTATTCTGGACTTTCCAATGAATGCAGTCGTACGATATGTGGTCTCTGTGACTGGCTTCTTTAATTTAGCATAATGTTTTTGAGGCTCATCCAAGTTGCAGCATGTACAAGTATTTCACTCTTTTCTATGGCTGACTAATATGCCATTGAATAGATGCGTGTGTGGCCCAGTCACTCAGTCTTGTCCAACTCTTTGTGATCCCTTGGACCGACTGTAGCCTCCCAGGCTCTTTGTCCATGGGATTCTCCAGGCAAGAATACTGTAGGTGGTTGCCATTTCCTCCTCCAGGGGACTGAACCAGCCTCTCTTGCACTGGCAGGCAGATTCTTTACCACGGTGCCACCTGAAGCCCCCCTTGTATGGATATACTACGTTTCATCAGTTGATGGGCATTTGGGTTGTTTCCATCTTTTGGCTATTGTGAATGGCATTGCTGTTAATATCCAGGCACAAGTTTTAAAATGTTTATTTACTTACTAGCTGTTCTGGGTCTTCATTACTGTGCATGGGCTTCTCATCACAGTGGACTACCTTGTTGCAGAGCACAGGCTCCTTGCTCTGCGGCGTGCGGAGTCTTCCCGGACCAGGGATCTAACCCGCGTTGCCTGCACTGGCAGGCAGATTCTTAACCACTGGATCAACAGGCAGGTCCCAGGTACAAGTCTTTGCATGGACCTGTCTTCATTTCTGTTGAGTATACTTCAGAATGGGATTGCTGGGTCTTATGATAACTCTGTTAATCATTTCTGAGTACTTCTTAACCTTCTGGCATAAGAGGATCCAGGCTTATCTTGTAATTTCCCCACCCAAGTTCTGTAATTAGCCATTTCTCCAAGGAGCCCTGGTTCCTTCTAGTGGACAATGGTATTTAGAAATTAAGATGTGGGTACTAGTTATGCTCACTGCTAAGTCACTTCAGTCATGTCCGACTCTGTGTGACCCCATAGACGGCAGCCCACCAGGCTCCCCCGTCCCTGGGAATCTGCAGGCAAGAACATTGGAGTGGATTGCCATTTCCTTCTCCAATGCATGAAAGTGAAAAGTGAAAATGAAAGTGAAGTCGCTCAGTTGTGTCCAACCCTCAGCGACCCCATGGACTGCAGCCTACCAGGCTCTTCCGTCCATAGGATTTTCCAGGCAAGAGTACTGGAGTGGGGTGCCATTGCCTTCTCTGGTTATGCTCACTATCATTAAGCTATAACTTAATGTTCCAGGCCCTCTCAGTGAATGAAGCTGGGAAATAAATGAATAAATAAATATATATATATTTGTATATATATATATGAAGATTCCCTTGGAGAAGGAAATGGCAGCCTACTCCAGTATTATTGCCTCAGAAATCCCTTGGACAGAGAAGCCTGGTGGGGCTATGGTCCATGGGGTCGCAAAGAGTCAGACGTGACTTAGCGAAAACAACAATGTGGAGAGAGTGAAGGACGGGGAAGCCTGATGTGCTGCAGTCCATGGGGTTGCAGAGACTGGACATGACCGAGTGACTGAACAGCAATACAGAAGTGTACATGCATTAACACATATGCACAATGTACACATCTACATACACACACCTGCAGTAACATTGATTTCAATGTTTATTTTGAAAATCGTTAAGTGCTCATTCATACCTCCAATTCCAATACAACACCACGGGGTTCATTCTATTTTTTCTCTTTCCATATTTATAACACTTTGTGTCAACAGTGAGAAACCTAGTTAATTCTCTCAACAAATCATTTATTGGGTCAGCCCTACTGTGGGTAACCAATATTCTGTTGCCCCTGCTTTCCACCCCACCCAGATCCCTGCTCAGTCCTCCTGGGCTCTGAGCCCTTGCCTCGGGTCACCCACAGCCCCCTTCCTCCCACATGGATGTGCTCTTCACCCCAACAGGCTCTGACACCCTCCCAAGCTCCCTGCCCTGCCCCAGCCCTCCAGGGATGCCCTTCTCAGTACCGTGCCTCCACTTGCCAGTGCCTGGCCCCTGCCCTGGTCAGATACGTTATTCACCCCCTCAGAGTCCAGTCTGCCTTACTGAACTCCACCCTCCATGGACATCCTGCTTATCTTGACCAGGCTGCCACCCGGCTCAGACACTCTCGTTTCTCTGTTGGAGCTCTGAGACTGGGGCTGCCTATCTGCCTGCATGACTGAGCCTTGACTGATTCTCTCTCTCTCTCTGCTCTGACTGTTCCCCATTGGAGACACTCTCCTTACTTCACTGAGCTCCCAAACCCTGTGCTGGGCCACCGCCTCCTTCTCCACTCCCGGCCCTAGGGATGCCTACCTTGCTTGGCCCATCTAAAGGCTTCTGGACTGAATTGTTCTTGAAACGTAGGGAACAGAAGGGAAGAGAAAGGTGAAAAAAGGAGAAGGGGGCGGTGAGGGAGGAAGAAAAACAGGAGGAAGAGGAAGCAATATTTTATTGAAAGCTGGACCTTGAGTGTGACAGGTCCTGGTCTGGTTCTGGTGGATGTTGTGTCTTCCACAGAGGATTTCATCTCCTTTCGGAGGCCAAAGTACAGGTAAATTATCTCGATGCAGTGAGGCTGGTCTATTTTGCCCTTGTTTCTGTTTGCGGCCCTCTCCAGGGTCTCAGTTGGAAGCCAGCGTGAGCAGGCTGAGGGGTGAATGGAAGAAGCTCTTATAAGAAGTGCAGCCGGAAAGAGGAGAGAGTCAAGGTGATTCAGGGGTTCAGGAGTGGAGGGAGGGAAGCGACACTAGGGTGCATTTGTGGGCAGCTGGAAAAGAGGCTGCCAAGCGGGAAATGTGGGCAGTATGGGGAGAACAGGGGGGTGGCGGGCAGGGGCAGGAGGGGGAGCCTTTAGCCTGGGGCGGGTGGGCTTTGGNTGGAAGAAGCTCTTATAAGAAGTGCAGCCGGAAAGAGGAGAGAGTCAAGGTGATTCAGGGGTTCAGGAGTGGAGGGAGGGAAGCGACACTAGGGTGCATTTGTGGGCAGCTGGAAAAGAGGCTGCCAAGCGGGAAATGTGGGCAGTATGGGGAGAACAGGGGGGTGGCGGGCAGGGGCAGGAGGGGGAGCCTTTAGCCTGGGGCGGGTGGGCTTTGGACTGGAGGTGACACCACCAGGTGTAGGCAGGGCAGGTGGGACACCGCCTGCATCTCTGCGGGGCTGCGGTTTCCTGGAATAACCGGAGGTGAGGTCACTACAGAAGGGGCAGCCTGGCGGGAAGAGACTGAAGGAATGGGATGTGGTGCTGGGATTTCAACCCAGTGAGAGGAGGGAGTTTAGTGGCAGGAGGCTCGGTGAAGGGGGGAGCTTGCTGGGGAGAAGGAGCTCAATGAGAGGGAAGGGGCTGGGTAGGGAGAGGGATTTTAAGCAGGAGGGGCCTAGAGGTCTCCTCGCTTGGTCTAGAAGGGGAGCAGCTAAGAGTAGGGATTCTGTCCCTTCCCCTCTGACACTCCAGTACCCGCCCACCCCACCCCCCATGCTCAGCGTGGGGAAATCAGGAGGCAGCCTCTCTGCTCTTTCTTTTCCAGGACAGGGGGTGGGGAGCCACAGACTCTCTGGCTCATGGTGGGTGTGGGGAAGTGAGGGGCTTCTCCGCCCCTTCCCAGCTAAATCCTTTGCCCCTGGGATCCTAGAGCAGGCTGGTGTCCTGGGTGGAGGGTGGCAGTGGGCGTAGGGAAGGGGCTGGGGCCTCGCTCTCCCCCATCCCCCATGCACCACGGGGGCAGGCAGGGGGACTTCAGCCCCAGGCTGGCTTTCCTTCTCATTTCGCTGCTCTTGGCTCTTATGGTGGAAAAATCGAAGCACTCCCCTTGGTACAGCTGAGGCGGAGAGGGTGAGCCTGGCGGAGAGGCTGTCCTGGCAGGGGAGGCGAGGAGCAGGCGGGGCCTGGCTGGGGACAAACTGCCCCCCTTCTCACCCCCTCTGCGTCAACGTGGCTCTCCAGGCCCAGGGCTACTCCTGAGTCCGAGGCGGAGGGGGCCGGGGCCTGGAAGGAGGCAGGCACTGGGCTCGGGCTCAGCCTCAGGCCCATAGCGCCCTCTCTCCCAGGGCTGTTCACAGAACCGTCTCCAAGGGGTAATTTCAAGCCCTCCTGGAGTCCTGAGGGAACCATTGTGATGCTGCGGCAGGAGGGGTTTGAGGACAGGCTTTCTCCCCATGCAGGGCTTTATCCTAAGGGAGCTCTTTGCTCAGAGCATTTCCTGAACACCTGAAGATGTGGGCGGCCTTCCTGTACATCATATGTATCATCTTCATGACCACCCCAAGGCCAGCATTAGCCATCCGCATGTTATAGGTGAGGAACCTGAGGCTCCAAGAAGTCCAGTCACAGAGCCTTGAAGTGGCCAAGGCAGGATTGAACCCAGGTGTCTGGCTCATTGAATGAAGCTCTTTCCTCAACACTGGGAAAGCTGACGAGCCTTCCTCTCCAGGGTTCGGGGCCCCCAGGCAGCTCCCTGGTGGGCTGCCCAGTCAAGGGAAGAGCTTTGCTGGCATCACCGACGCGCTCTGTGCCATGCCCCCATCTCAGCACAGCCCATGGTCTCTCCTCCCATCCCCAGCCCCTTGTTCAGCTGTCAGATGCCTGGGATCTCCGCATATCCACCTTCTCTTAGAGCTAGCACTGCTCCCACTCCATTTTTCCAGCCGCCCCAGTCCCTGGCCCCGGCCCCCTCTCTCCAGCTCGATGGAAAGAGGAGTCCAGAGAGGAGCCGAGCCACTTTCCCTCTGGAATCTGCTGCCTCGGCTCTTGGATGGAGAAACCATCTGGAGTGCATTATGGGCGGTGGGGAAAGCTGAGAGCAGGACAATGTGAGCTGGCCCCAGCGGCGGCTCCTGTCTGCAGGAAGAGGGGGCTCAGGGCTCTTTAGGGGACGGGCCAGCAGCTGCCCCCACTTCCTGAGTCCCTGGAAGGGCAGATAAGAGAGGAAAGGGTGGCCTGGCAAGGCAGGGCCCAGCCCTCTAGACACCTCTTTAGAGCCCAGTTCTAAACCACTAATCTTATTTACCTCCCATTCACAGATGAGACCAAGGTCCAGAGAGGGACAGTGACTTCCCCAAGGTCACACAGCAAGTCATGAGGGAAAAGACTGGAACTGGACCCCTTCCATGTATATGCACACACCAGTGGACATCAGAGGTCCCCAGAGTCAAGGCGGAGGACAAGAGCAGGAGGGCAGCCTAGAGGCTGGATGATCTCTCTCTTCCTCAGCTTCAAATGAGTGAACCGAAGGAACAAAGGCCAATGAGAACAGGAAGGAATGTCCTTCACGCTTTGGGGGTCTTCATCCCTGCCTCTCCTCCCACTCTTGCCCCATACGCCACCCTTTCCTTGTGCCTGATGTTTGAGGCTGGCCTGGTCCTGGGATCTGGGCTTCCAGGCTCTTCCTCTGGGCCCCAGGAGCCCCCTCCCCCAAGCGGAGCCCCAGCTCCAGACGTGGCAGGGTGAGCAGGAGTGAGGTTTCTCCACTCCCTCCCAAGTGCTGTGCTGGCGGCTCCCGAAATAAAAATCAAATGTGGGCTTGGCAGAGACAGCGGGGTGGGGGAAGCAGCAGCCGACAGCGCTGGGCCTTCATTCTTTCCACTGTAACTTCACATCCTAACCTCTGGCATTTTAATTATTCTCCGACCCGCTTGTTCTCCCTGGGCCAGAGGGTGAGCTCACCCTGTCCTCTAGCCTGGGAGGGGGTGGCCACTGCCTGGACCCCCAACCCCCAGGCTGCCCCGAGGAAGCTGGGTGGGGCCAGGCTGGCTGCTCCCTCCTGCTTCTACAGTCCCTGAGGAGGCGGCCAGCCTGGCATCTAGGGTTCCCTGTGCGAATCATTATGTCTTCACACCCGCTGCTCCATTTAATGGTGGCCACTGTCTTAAGCTGAGGCATTGCCAGCTCCCCACACCTGTATGCAGAGCAGGACTAAGACCCAGGCTGGTGGCTCCCAGTCCTGCACTCCTTCTAAACCTAGGAAGAGGGCAAGAGGAGCTCAGGCTGAATGTCCAATTTTTCCCCATTGGTAAGTGATTTAAAGCATTATTTTGATATTAAAACAAACAAGGACATAGTATGGGGTAAGAAGTCAAATGTCTGAATTTTCAAGGTTCTCAAAGATCTCCATTTGAGGCTGTCTGCAGACCCCAGGCAGCAGCATCTTCCCCTGGGTCTGGCCATGAACTGGGTGAGATAATGGTCATATCTATTAGTGGCCAGTTTGTTTGGACCTCAGGCTGCCACAGAAAATGCTGGTGGGTGCCAGCAGGGAGCCTTGGCCCACCCTTGAGGGCAGATGCCTTCTCCCACCCGCAGAATCTCTGCTGATTCTGTGTGTCTCCCAGGAGGCCAACTTTCACAAGGCAATCAGCACAGGTGAGGGGCAGCCTCAACTCTGACCCCAGAGCCAGCATCCCAACAACCTTAACCAAGGCCTCCTGCTCCATCCCCATGTCCCAGAACCTCTCCCCGCTCATGACTTCAGAGGCCAGCCCAGTATCCGGTGCAGGGTGGAGGGGCGGGGTGGGCACCCTGTGTTTCCTTCCTTCTCGCCCTGTAAGTCTCCCCTGAATGAATGTTCCACCTATGGAACTATGTAGGTACAAGGCGTTGTGGGCAGTTATGATCTCCACTCTAGTGGAGCTTCCAGACGTAGTGAAGTGTGATGAGTTCTGCGATGGGAGAAATAAAGCTCTGGAGGCCCCTGGAAGGAGATCTGTGAGAAGAATATCAGGGAAGACTTCCCAGAGTCAGTGATAACCAGGAGGGAAGGGAAGTTGCAACCAGGAGTTGCAAGCAGAGGAGCAGCTCCTGCAAAGCGACCGGCAAGTAGTAGGAACAAGCCAAGTGCAGCAGCCCGAGGACTGCAGACACCATGAGGGCGCAGGTCATGGACAGGGAGCTGCCAGAGTGCTGAGGGTGAAGGCGTGTAGGATGACACGGCCAACCTTTCTGGACAAGTATTGAGGATTGGTTGGGAAGTGATCAGAATGGAGGTGGGGTGGCCACTAGAGGTCCAGGTGGGAGGTGACAGTCACCAGACCCCAGCTAATGGCAGTGCCATGGAAGGAGATGGCCAGGCTGACAGAGGTGTAAGCTATTGGCAGAAGGATAAGAGCTGGTTCATGCCGGTTGACTATGAAACACCTGTAGGGAACCAAGGGGGATGGCGTCTAGGGAGCTAGACCTGTGTGGAGGGCCCCTGGAGAAAATGTGCGAGAAGAGGCCAGGCCCAAACCTGAGGGGAGACACAGAAGGCAGAGCCTACAAAGGAGCTGGAGAAAGAGCAACCAGAGAGGCAGGAGGGAAAGCAGGAGAATCAGGGGCTGCCCAAGCCCCCAAGGGGCTTCCTAAAGGACGCATGGCTAAAAACTTCAGTGGTCACAGAGGCGAGACCTGAGGAGGGATGTGTGGCTTAGGGACCAGGCGGCTTCTGCCTTTCTGACCACCAGCCTCCCCCAGCCTCTGCACCCCCTCAACCCTTCCCCATGCGCCTTCCTTCATCTCACTCTTTCTCTCTGACCAGAAGGCACCTCAGCATCCTTCTAAGGGAAACTTCACGACAGCCTCAGCCCACTCAGGTTTTGGTTGCCCTTCCTGGCTCCTGAAATAACACCCTACCCCCAAGAACAATGACCATCACATATACTTCTCACCAGAGAATTACCCGGAGCTCTTAGAAGCTGGGGCAGAGAGGAGCACGCACCTCCCTCCGGCCCCTGGGGCAGCTCACTGCCTTTTCCAATTGAGCTCACAGGAAAGCTCCAGATAAGCCTGGCCCTCAGATCTAAAACAGAGAGAAGCAATGACCCTGACCAACACATGCAGTGACAGGAGAGGCACAGAGAAGAACCTATGTGAGATCCAGCAGAGATATCCAGGCAGACTTCATGTAGGAGGTGACTCTGGCTAGGACCTTGAAAGACTAGCAGGATTTGGTCAAGTGACAATGGGAGCCAGAGGGATTGCAGCAGGAAGGAATGTGGTGAGAAAGAGCATGAAGGTAGAAAGGGGGGCTCAACATTTGGGTGGCAGCCGATAGATCAGGTGGCTGGTGGCCCCAGACAGTAGGGCCGAGGAGGCAGGAGGCTACAAGGTGAACGGCCTGGAATACCAAGGGAGAAGACCTCAGACTTTGTCCACTGCTGCCTCTTGACCCAGGGCTTTCTATTCAGACACTGTTTTCCTGTTCTTTCACTCATTCATTTGAGAAATCCTTCCTGAGCTCTTACTCTGCTAGGCAAATGTTGAAGATACTTTGAGGGACTAGATAAAGTACCTGCCATCACAGAGTTTAAGTTTCAAGAAGAAACACAAAATATAAACTCGTAAACAAATAAAGACTAAAAATTAAGATCATGATAGAGGTTGTGAAGAAAACAATGGCTGGTCACTCTTGGAAAGGAGAGCCTGTGTCCTGCCTGCCCTGAGACCCAGGGCTCCTGAGGGCAGAGCCACATCTCCTCCATCAGGCTGGGAGCCCCGGGCAGGACAGAGAATGGGATATTTGAGAGGAAGAGCTGATGTGGCTCAGACCCCTCCCAGCAAGGAACTGCTGCCCCCTCCCCAGCCCAAGGACCCTCCAGCAGTGTCGCTTCCCTCAACCCTTCGCGGCTTCTAGTGCCTGGTGGTGCGAGGAGCGCTGGGACCCATGACCTGAAGCCCCAGGCCTTGGAAGAGACTGCAAACAACCGTCGGCTGCTGGACAAGACGGGTACAGAGGGCACTTCGGGGGGCCTCTGGGTGACAGAGGGACAGAGGACAGTGGGCTTCTCAGAAAGGACCCTCTTCCCCGCCAGGCCCAGAGGGAGGGCTTTCCTCTCTTCCTCCCCATCCAACCCCCACTCCTTAAATTAACCTCAGCCCCACCCGGAGCTGGAGAGAATGCCCCAAAATAAATCCTAAATTACATGCTGCTTGGGGGCAACCACAGCTCTCCTTCCTCCCTCTCCAGCAAGCAGAACTGCCCTACCCAGTGCTGGGGGGCCTCCCCCCAAATGGGCTATTTATACAGCTCCTCGCTTTGCTCTCTGGCCTTCTTATCCTTGGGCAAGGCCCAAGCAGGCTACACAGCTCTCCCAGGAGGTAGAAACAGGTGGAGAGGCTGTGGGATTCTTCAGCCCTGATGGGGCCATGAGAACATAATTTGTAGTCCAAATCAGGGTGCTCTGGGGCGCTGCTAAGAATTATACGCAAGCAATGGCATAGATCTGGACTGTTCTGGACCCCAGGCTCCAGCCTCCCAGAGTGCTGCCTTCCCAGGGAGAGAGGGAGCAAGTGACTGACAGAGAGAGACTGACTGGCAGGGAGACTGAGAGAGAGAGAGAGAGACAGACAGACACACGGCCAGCATTGCCCTCACTCCCTGACTGCCTGGGGAGCAGTCACATACACATCACCTGACAGGCAAGAGTGGCTCAGTGACTCAGACATAGAGGGGGGTCTCGGGGAGAGCCGGGGCCAAAAAAGGAGGAGCTAGACATGGCTCTTGGGAGACCACAGGCTGAGGACAAGAACTTCCCTGAGCAAGGCCACTGTCCACTCTGCGAACCAACTCCAGCCACTGGGGCCAGCTCCTCTCAAGGAGTAGAGAGGGGAGGGGAGGAAAAAGGCAGGAGAGCGGAGAGAGAGATGCGCACAGGGCCGGAGAAAGGCACAAGAAGGGAGGGAGCCTCCTCTCTACCCAGAGGGTGTCCAGGCCCCTGCCTGGCACTTGCCCACCGCCCCCTGGCTTCTCAGCCCCTCTCCTCTGCTTCCAAGGTGGGGGTGGAGGGCCTGCAGCCTGCCTCAGAAGAGGGACTTTCCTCCTGTTCCTCCATGCTGCCTCCAGGTCCCCTCTCCTCTGCCCCCTGGAGCCTGTTCCCCTCCCGCAGAGACCCAACCCCCTCAGGGGGCATCACGGGGCTGAGGTTCCTCCTCCCCCTCAATTGCCAAGTGAGTGTTCCCTTCTCACTTGGACTGTGCCCAGAGGAGCTGGGAGACAGGAGCTGAGAAGAAGGGGGCTAGGGGAGGGGGGAGGAAGTGGAGATGCTGGGAAGTCAGGAAAAGAGCTGGCTTCGGCTGGGATCCCCAGAGGAGGGGGCACGATGACCCAGGGGTTGGGCGGAGTGGTTCTGCCGTCTGGAGGGTCACGTTCACACCCAAGTCCACATCTCACACGGGCGAGGTAGTGCAAAGGACTCACCCTCTCTGGGCTTCACTCAGGGATTGTAAAGAGGGAACAGGACAACATGAGGTGAGCTGACTGAGTCCCAGTCACCTCTGAGGGGACATTTGCACCCACAAGGGAAGTAGGTGCCAAGAACTGTGCTGAAGACCTGGTGGAGCAGCGGGCTGGGGCGTGTGTGTGTGTGTGTGTTGGGAAGTAACGCATAATTATGCCACTGCTGCCTGAGAGGGGCAAGAGGTGTCCAGGCACAGCCGGCCAGAGTTCTAACAGCCCTCCTAGAGGTGGCGACTTGTCCCCTATTAAACTTGATTATCTGTCTGTGTACCAGGTCCCTCTGACCCCACCTGCCCAGAAAACACTGTTTATGAGGCCTGGAGCCTCAGACCTGTCATTTAGCTGGAGGAGGCAACCTAAGCCACAGTGAAGGGAGCAGTGCCCAGCCTGCGGCCGGCACCAGCCCAGACACTTAGTGCCCTGTTTACCCTGGCATGCGCGACTGGCACAGGTGGGGCTCTCCAGGGAGCACCCAGAGGCCTGGCCAGCAGACACTCCTGGAGGCCAAGTAGAAGGCCGGGGCAGCAGCTCAGCAGAGCCGGGGGAGCTCTGAACCTCCTCTCCAGCCTGAACCGCACACCGGTCCTTGTGCTGCACCCACCGGGCGCTAGCCACCCTGTCCCATAACCAGTTCAGCGGCCTCTCAGCCACCCCGCAAGAGCAGAGCATGTAGGCCAGGCTCAGCGGGAGAAACGGAGGCTCTGGGACTTCTGAAAACTCCCCCAAAGGCCCCCACGAAGCCGGGAGGCTGGAGGAGGTGAAGGAAGCCCCAGAACTCTGGAGCCCTGGCCGAATGTGCCGGGACACCTGTTGACTCCCCAGGTCTGGGGGACCCACCCTCAGCACTGAAGGCACACGTGGCTTCAGTTAAATGTGCGCCATCTCCCCTCTGCCCCACCAGTCACTACACAGATGCTGTCTGCACATTCTTTCTCTATTACACAGACCACGGAGACCATATCCCGACAGTCCACTGTGCCCACCACACACATAACTTTCTACAACCCAGCTCATAAAACAGCTTATGAGTCACACACAAGACATTCACCACAAGATACCAGTTCCCCACATGTCCCCCCGAATGTATGTCCCACACATACATACACGCACACACACACACACACACACACACACGAATCCTCTGCATCCATACCCTCCGTCCAGCTCCACAGCCCCACCAAGGGAACCTGAGAGATTCTAACGCTTCAGTCCTGAGCTTCTCCTTGCCCGCATCTCCGTCCCCCTCCCCTCCCCTGCCTGGCTCCCTCCAGGCTTACTGCCCCACATTCAGCTTCTCTCCCTCCAGGCCATGGGTGACCCCCTAGCTGGGCCCCTTGCTTTGAGGCTTCACCTCCCCTCTCCCCATCTGCACACAGTGGGAAATGAGGGCTGCACACTTGGGCAGCTCCTGGCAGCTACCACTCCACTGGCCCTCAGGCTTCAGGGAGCTGGGGGTTCCAAAGGCAGGGGAGCAGCAGCTGGCAGTTGCTCAGGTGGGGGGGGGCTTCACTTCCCTCTGCGCTACACCCCCTCAATGGACCGCCCACCCCTTCCCATTCCAGGCTGAGTCATCCTTACATCTGGAGCCGCAGCACATCTGGAAAAGCTGTAGCCTGTGCAGGCAGCGCCACGTGGACGTCCCTCCCCTGTACTGTAACTCACGCCCACCCCTCCTAGCAGCTGGGTTCTGGCCCCTCAACCCCACCTGCACCAGGCGCCTGGTCACCTAGCAGGCAGGAAGACACCCCAGTGCCAGCCTCTGAGACAGGGCATCCAATGACCTCAGGGCCTCTCCCCACGAGTAGTAACCATGGCAACTCGGTGCCCACCCCCAAGTGAGCAGGGCAGCACCGGGTTTGGGGTAGGCCAGGCCTGGGCTGGGGGAGGCAGGCCCTGAGCTGGGCACTGAGCAGGCAGTGGTTTGGCCCAGCAGGCAGAGGGAGTTTATCCTGGCACCCCGCCCTGAAGCCAAACATCCTTCACTAACCTCGCAGACACATCAAAGCTGGCCAGGAAGGGGCCCTTCAGTAGAGGAAACCTGCAGTGCTGGCAGGCTGACAGCCTGGCTCCAGGCACAGGACCACCCTGTCCCACTCGGCAGCCCAGGCTGAGGCTGGGCACAGCCATCCTGGAGGGGCGGGCAGGAGACACTTCTACCCCACCCCTCTCCCCTACCAACCTTCTCCCTGCCCCACAGCTGCAAAGAGGGTGGCTATGTGTCCAGGTGAGTGTGGCACAGCTGGCACCAGGACCCAGCCTTGGCACCTAGAACAGGTTCCCTCCCAGACTCGCCGCCTCCCATCCTCTAGGCAGGAGAGGCTGCTGGAGGAGCTTGCATTGTACCTCAGCCTGGAAGAGAAATGTGTGCTAGATTGTAGGGGCACCGACTTCACCCCTCACCCCAGGCTGGCTTATTCAGGTGAATAGATGAAGGAGGATGAAGAGGGCAGGGGTTCCAGGGCTAGAAAGCTGAACAAAGCTTCAGAAAATAGCAGCTGAAGCAGAGTCGGAAGAGGAGAACTGGGCTGCCAGCCAGCGGCGTCTCTCTGGGGACAGCAGGGGCTGAGGAGGAAGAGGGGCTGTGAGGCGCTAACAAGGGAGGGAGGAGGCGCTAACAGGACCACTGGGGTGCGGGGATCCCGGAGGCAGCCCCCTAAAGGCTGGCCTGGTGGTAAGGAAGCCGGGGGTGCTGAGAGGGCGCTGCCGCATCCACGCGAGAGGCTGGGTGGTGTGCACTCACATATGTACACACATGCAGACACACACTGCTTGCGCCCACCCACGCGTGCGTGCACAAAACTCCAGCCAAGTCTGTCCTCGGCTAGGGGCCAGATGATACGGCTGCTTAAAGGAGCTATGATTTGCGGAAGAATGTGATCTCTGCCCACCTCGCTTCCCCGCCCCTCTGCTCACGTTCATTCTTCGCCTAACTCCCAGGTCCCTAGCTGGTGATCAGTTTCAGGGATGTCCCCAGCTGTGTCTTCTCTGCATTTTAGTCTCAGTTCCCAGACCCTTTAGAAGCTGTCTCCTCAAAATGCCCAACTCACAGAGGGGCTACCTCTTCTAACGGCCTCCTGGAACATCCCACTTGTTTGGGATTGGGAAGTTCTTCTGAAGTCTAACCACAATCCCTTGTAACATTTGGATGTGAGCAGAGGTAGCAACAAGCAGGGTGCAAAAGAACCCTCTCTCAAGGGGCCAAGAGCAGAGCTACAAAGTGGGGGCCCTAGGGGTTCCTCAACTCCTTTCTTCTCTCTGACTACAGGGTCTTATCTCTAAGAGACAGCATCAAGGGTGGGGATGGGAGAGGAGCTGCTGGGAGGAGGGGCAGGGTTGGGGAGAAGGAGCCCCAGAAGCAGGGAACCAGGGCTGGAGGGCTCTGAGACCCTTAGCCTGAGTTAAGTTCTTCCCATCCGAGTCTTAGTGGCCATCCCTCTGCCACCCCAGGCAGCCAAAGCTCAGTAGCTTAGCCTCCTTTCCCCTGAACTTCCCGCCACCCACCTCCTGGAGGTGCTTCCCTTCCCAGTGCTGGCTGTGCCCCAGAAACCTACACTTTGGAAGGATAAAGGCTGCCAAATGCAGTTTTTGTCTCTGCTAAGACTCTGGGAAGGTGAGCATTAGTTGAGCTCCTCCAACCTGCTCATTAGAATAATAAGCTCCCTGCACCGATAATCGTCAGGTGGCACTCCCCTCTTCATCCTCCTGGCGCGCGGGATGGTGGCTCAGCCCAGGGTCAATTAAAGACATTATCTTCCCACAGCCAGACCCATCACCCTGAGAATGAGTGATGGGCCAGTGGGTTTTAGTTTTCAAAGAAATGCTGGGAAGGAGACTCAGACCCTGATCTCATTGCCAAGAATTCCTACTGGCAACCCAGCAAGCATCCTGCCTGTCCTGGAAGGTGGACAGGGAGCCAAGCATTCCTTGCAGCGCGCCCCGTAGGAATTGCTCAATCCCTGGGGAGCCGTCTCATTTACACAAGGTGAAGGGGTATGTGTATACTTGGGGAGGGGGCAGAAAGCAGAAGAGGTGGATTCCCCAAACCACACAGTCTGTGGAGATGGGAAACCTGGTCAGTCTGGAATAACCTCTGCAACCAAGAGCCCCCCATTAAGGACTCTGGTAATTCATTCCCTATCCCCTTGGAGAAATCTGGCCCCTGACCCTAGGAGGCCCCCAACCAGCTTCAACTCAGTGACAACAGAGTCATTGTTTACTTGGAACAAAGCACCATGGGAAATGAAAGCTGAATCAGAACTGGGCTGGCCCCCGCAGCCTGGTGGGAACATTAGGACATGTACACACATCTTCAAGGGAGAATGGCCAAGTGCGTCAGAAAGGCCCAGAGAAAGGCTCAAGGAGGGGTAAGCAGGAAGGGGATCAGTACTTCACTGCAGGAGGATCCAAGTCCAGGAAGGCTTTCTGGAAGAGGTGGCATTTGATCTGAGCCTTGAAGTTTGGATGAGAATTTGTTAGGTTTCAGGGAGGCAATGCCAACCCACTCCAGTACTCTTGTCTGTAAAATCCCATGGACGGAGGAGCCTGGTAGGCTGCAGTCCACGGGCTCGCACAGAGTCCGACACGACTGAAGCGACTTAGCAGGGAGGCATGGGGCAGGTGTACTAGGTACAGAGGAAAGGAGAGAAGCAGAAAGGGCTGAGCATGTGGCTGGAGGGCGTGTGGACAGGACAGGGAGAGTGACACACCACGAGGACAGATGGGGCTAGTTATGAAGGACCCAAGGTCTCCTGGAGGTAGGACTTTATTTAGGCAGAAGTGGGAGCCTCTAGAAGTTAGGGAATGAGAGAGTGACATACCCCACCAGGGGCAAGGAGGAGGTCAGGCTGGAGGCCTTGAGGACATCCCTGATGGCCTCGGGGAGCCACAGTGGACGGGGGCAGTCAGGAATGAGCTCAGTCCCCATGAGGGTGAGGGGAGCCCCGGCAACGCTCAGCGGGCAGCCGGGGGAGCAGAAATGGGAAACAAACCAGGAAGAGGGAATTCTCCAACTCCTGGACCCAGTACCACTGCCACACCCTTACGGCCCTCCAGGAGCCGTCAACACCAGGCCTCCCTCTGATGTTGGCCCTGGGGTGGGGCCCAAAGCACTTGACGGACAGCAGAGGGGGCTAGTGAGCAGGGAACAGTGGGAAGTGGAGCTCGACTTCCGTGGCTGGCGGGTCTAGAAGAGCTCAGCACAATTCTGAGGGAAACAATGCCCTTAATCTCTTAGCACCTCATTCTGTCCCCGTGTGAAACGGAGACAAAAAGCTCTGGACCCCTTTACCAGGAAAGAAACACTTCTTGATTCTTATTATTTTTTGTGTTTTTTAAATTGAAGTACAGCTAATTTACAGGGCTTCCCTGGTGGCTCAGACAGCAAAGAATCTGCCTGCAACGCAGGAGACGCAGGTTAGCTCCCTGCATCCGGAAGATGCCCTGTAGAAGTAATGGCTGCCACGCACTCCAGTATTCTTGCTGGAGAATTCCGTGGACGGAGGAGCCTGGCAGGCTACATACAGTCCATGGGGTCACAAAGAATCTGACACGACGGAGCAACTAACATACTGACTGACTGATAGCTAATTTACAATGTGATGTTAGTTCCAAGTGTACAGCAAAGTGATTCACATATATTCTTTCTCAGATTCTTTTCCACCACAGGTTATTACAAGATATTGAGTATAGCTCCCTGTGCCATACAACAGGTTTTTGTTTGCCCAGTTTATACATAGTAGCGTGTATCCCAGACTCCTGTTTATCTCTCTCCCCTGCCCCCAACCTTTTACTATCCCTTTGGTAACCATAAAGTTGTTTTCTGTCTGTGAGTCTATTTCTGTTTTGTGAATGAGTTCATTTGTATCATTTTTTTAGAGTTCACATATAATTTATCCTTCTGTCTGATTTAGTATAATAATCTCTAGGTCCATCTATTATCCTGCAAATGGCACTATTTCATTCATTTTTTATAGCTGATAATACCACGTCTTCCTTATCCATTCATCTATCGGTAGACATTTAGATTACTTCCATGTCTTGGCTATTGTAGCATATTGTTATTAAGGAAAAATTTTTAAATATTTATTTTTATTTATTTGGCTGCATAGGGTCTTAGTTGTGGCACGTGGGATCTAGTTCCCCGAGCAGGGATCGAACCCAGGCCCCCTGTATTGGGAGTGCAGACTCATTAGTTGCTGGACCACCAGGGAATTCCCTATCAAGGTAACATTTATTTACCATTACTGTTATTTGGCTGCATAGGGTCTTAGTTGTGGCACGTGGGATCTAGTTCCCCGAGCAGGGATCGAACCCAGGCCCCCTGTATTGGGAGTGCAGACTCATTAGTTGCTGGACCACCAGGGAATTCCCTATCAAGGTAACATTTATTTACCATTACTGTATGCCAGATTCTGAGTGGCTGATTTCATCCTCACGGTGACCCTACGTGACAAAGGAGGTACTGTTATCCACTCCCACACCCCCTTCACAGATAAGTGTAGAAAGGCACAGAGAAGTTTGGTTTCTTGACTAAAGTCACACAGCACACACTAACAAGTGGCACACTTATTAACACAATGTAATACTGTCCCTACAGGCAGAGCTGGGTTCAGTTCTGTTCCGCTCAGTTGCTCAGTTGTGTCCGACTCTTTGTGACCCCATGGACTGCAGTATACCAGGCCTCCCTGTCCATCGCCAACTCCTGGAGTTCACTCAAACTCATTCCATCAAGTCGGTGATACCATCCAACCATCTCATCTTCTGTCATCCCCTTCTCCTCCAGCCTTCAATCTTTCCCAGCATCAGGGTCTTCTCCAATGAGTCAGTCCTTCGCATCAGGTGGCCAAAGTATTGGAGTTTCAGCTTCAGCATCAGTCCTTCCAATGAATATTCAGGACTGATCTCCTTTAGGATGGACTGGTTGGATCTCCTTGCAGTCCAAGGGACTCTCAAGAGTCTTCTCCAACACCACAGTTCAAAAGCATCAATTCTTCGGCGCTCAGCTTTTTTTATNAGCATCAGGGTCTTTTCCAATGAGTCAGCTCTTCGCATCAGGTGGCCAAAGGATTGGAGTTTCAGCTTCAGCATCAGTCCTTCCAATGAATATTCAGGACTGATCTCCTTTAGGATGGACTGGTTGAATCTCCTTGCAGTCCAAGGGACTCTCAAGAGTCTTCTCCAACACCACAGTTCAAAAGCATCAATTCTCCGGTGCTCAGCTTTCTTTATAGCCCAACTCTCACATCCATACATGGGTTATAACATGGGTTATAAGGGCAGATCGGTTGAAAGGAAACATTGAATTTTCTCTCTTGTATTTTTCATCTGAGAAAAAAAGAAAAAAATCCATCGCTTTTATGATGCAGTTCTCAGAATCTCACTAGAGGGTGGTGTTGATCTATAACCAGAGGTTGCTAATCTGGTACATTCATTAGCAGGCTACATTTATATTTAAAGAAAAGGTAAAATGAAGCCTTCTCAGTCTTCCTTAAAAGTTGGTAAATGTCAAGTCTGAAAACTCCCAAGGGCCTCTTCCAGTTCTGGCTTCCTGCAGCCCCAGAGGAGCCAGATAAAGTAGTGAAGAGATTACTGGAGGAGTTAAGTGGCAGATTCTAATTTCAGCTCCTGCTAACTAGCAGACAAAAAATTAAAGCTTTCTGGGCCTTCTTCTCATTTGGGGGAAAAAAAAGGCCTGTGCTAGATGATCTCTACATCTCCTTCTATCTCTGAAATTCTGATATTCTAACACATTCTGAGTCTAAAGGCTGCAGAATTTCTCCTGTTCTTGGTCAAAGGAACAAGTAACAACACAAATTACAAAATTATTAATAATTAAAAATAACAATGTTACAAATGATATTTATATATATGGGGCTTCCCTCATAGCTCAATCGGTAAAGAATCTGCCTGGAATGCAGGAGACCTGGGTTCAATCCCTGGGTCCAGAATATCCTCTGGAAAAGGAAATGGCAGTCTACTCCAGTATTCTTGCCTGGAAAATCCCATGGACAGAGGAGCCTGGTGGGCTACAGTCCATGGAGCCACAAGAATCGGACATGACTTAGTGACTAAACCACGAAATGAGATTTAACATAGATTCTAATATTCAGTTCAGTTCAGTTCAGTTCAGTTGCTCAGTTGTGTCCGACTCTTTGTGACCCCATGAACTGCAGCTGTGACTTGGCCTTTCTACCCCTCCGGTCTTCAGCTGCCTTCTCTGAGAAGAGAGCAGGTGGCCCAGCTGACCTCCGAGGCCCTTCAAGCTGGGCGCTTGTTGGGCGCACAATCAGCTCCTTCTTTAGCAAATGGGCCAGGGAGGCTCGAGCCAGTAGTAAGACACTGCAACTCTGCTGCTTTTGGGAAACCCCAGATGGAATCTGGCATGGGCTCTAGAAGGACGCATTGTCTGCGTGAGGTTTCTGGGCCTCCCTGCCCTCGTGTCCCTGTATGTCTGAGCACACATGCACACACATACATGCACTGCCCACCCACTGCCAGAGTGTTAGACAAAAGGGGTTGTCATTGTCCACAACCCTCGTGCCTCTAGACAAGACCAGGCCCCTGTCTGCTCAGTCTGGGGCCCCACTGTGCTTCCACCCCCAACCAGCCTCACCCACCAGGAAGCTGGGGCCCTTGGAGCCATGATGCATGCTGACAACAGGGCCTGGTGTTCTTGGCCCGAGCTGGGACCGCCCACCTCCAGGCTGCTCAGCCCATCCCCATCTGCCGGAAGAAGCATAGAAAGGAAGTCTGATGTCATGAAAAAACACTGGGGATCCAGAAGCAGATACCAGAGGCCCTCTAGACTGCCCAGGAGCCTCACTTTCCCACTGGGGAGAGGCGGGGCAGGGAGNGCTCAGCCCATCCCCATCTGCCGGAAGAAGCATAGAAAGGAAGTCTGATGTCATGAAAAAACACTGGGGATCCAGAAGCAGATACCAGAGGCCCTCTAGACTGCCCAGGAGCCTCACTTTCCCACTGGGAAGAGGCGGGGCAGGGAGTAGAGTAGATATTCTCCTACAACATACCAGGGATGTGGGTAAAGTTGCTGGATTTAAGAAATAAAAACACAGGACACTCAGTTAAATTAGAATTTCAGATAACAACTAAATTTTAGTTTAAGTATGTCCCAAATATTGCACGGGACATATCTATTTATACTAAAATGTTATTCACTGTTTATCTGGAATTCAGATTTAACTGGCATCCTGTATTTTGCCTGGCAATCCTACATCTCTGTCAGTGGACGGCAGAGGGAAGCAATGCCATCATCCTGCCGTCCTCCTGCTTCTCCTCAGGATGCCGACCTGCCTGGTCCCTTCACCTTTTCAGCCTTGTACGTCTACACATGAAGCTCCTGCATGCCCTTCTTAGCATCCTCATTCCACTCCCTAGGATACCCTTCTCCCTAAGCTTACCCATCTTCCTCTACCCGAAAGGCTACACCTCTGTCAGGCTCCAGGCTTGGGCAGAGGGGCAGGAGGTTCCGTGTAGATACCTCGGGTCTTGAGTGTTGGAGCAACAGGGCCCTGGAAGCCCAAGTTAGCAGCAACTCACTAAGGAAGCAGCAGCGTGGGTGCTGGGGGGAGAAAGCTCCAGAACCCCCTGCACTAGGTCTCCTCTGGCAGAGGAGTGGGCTAAGTCCATAGCCAACTGCTCGGGGAGGAGGAAAGACATGCTGCTCCATGCCCCCACTCCCCATTCCCTTCTCCAAGATCAGTCAACAGGAACTGCAAATAGAGAAGGCATTCTCTGGGGCCAGACCCCAGTTCCGCTTGGATCAGAGACTGGAAGATTCTGTCCTTAGAGGCAACAGATAATGAGAAACAGAGAAAGAGACCAAGGAGAGAGAGATACACCGAGCGAGATCAGGAGAGGCAGTGAGACACAGACACAGGAGCGAACCAGAGACAAGGGAGATGCAAACAGAAAACAGACTCCTCCACGAAGACAGGCAGAGATTAACAAAGAGGAGAAACAGAGATGGGAAAGCAGGGAACACGTAGGAATGGAGAGAAACTGCATGGAGACAGAGACAGGGAGAAACGTGGCAAACCAGGGAGGGGTTAAACAGAAGACAGAGATGACTGGACTGGGAGGGACGAGAAACAGAGATGAGAAAGCATGGAGAGAAGAAAGAAAAAGCCAAAGGGGGATGGCTCTCCTTTCCTACTAGGTTGGGGCTAGTTTTCAGGGGCGAAGTCAGACCTGAGACACAGCAGGAACTTCTAAACACCTAAGAACTGATCCTCTCCAGGATCCCTCCCCGTTTCCCCAGGTCTAGGAACAGCACCCCATCTCCATTTCGCCCCTACCCCAAGTGTCCGGGCTCCATCTCTCCAACTCTCGCAAGGTTTCCTTACGTCTCATCTGTGTTTGGGCGTCTGGCTCTCCCCTCTGCTGATCGCCCACCGAGACGGTCTCCCACCCCACCCTCCAGCCTGGTCCCCCGGGGAGAGAGTTCGGGGGAGACCCAGCCCAGGTCCCCGCCCCGCCCCGCCTGGCTCCGGGGGGGAAATCCCGCCTTGAGCGATGCTGCCACCTGCCGGCAGGATCAGGAAAGCACAGCGCGCCTCAGGGCTGGGCGCGCCGGCGGATCGGAATCCAGCCCCCGCAGGCCAGGATCGCGGCCTTGGGGGATCTTTCTAGGAATCTGGGTGGGCCTGCTCGCCCGCGCCCCGGCTCGCCTGGCTCTGCGGACTCGGCTCTGCGGACTCGGACTAGTCTCAGAATCCTGGGGCCTCAATTTCCCCTGTAGTCAAATGGAGGAAATGTACCAACGCCTCCTTCCTGGATTTCCAGGAGGGTGGGGGCGGGGCAAGACTGTACCAGTGCCCTACTCCCGGTTCTCCTTCCCCAGAAATCTAGCAGGCCGCCCCTCCCTCTCTTCTCGGCCAAACAAAACCAAACAAAAAGTGGCACCTCCCTCCGTTACAATCCCCTGAATCCACTCCGAGGCCTTCGCTTCCGCTTTCCCTCTGCCCCCGAGAAGTCCATGTGGGAAGGGACTTCCAGTGGTCCAGCTCGCTCGGCCTGCAGCCCCTCTCCATCTCAAGCTTGGGACCACTTAGAGGGTGCAGCAGTTAGGGGTTGGGAAAGGGTAGCTCAGCAGTCTTGAACTGACACCACAATATATATATATTTTTAATCAGATAATCTTTTCTAACTCCCATTTCCCAATCCAAACGTCTTCCCCCTCCCCCCCCACCTCCTTTTCCCAGGCTGGGCTCTGGCCGGGTGCATCAGCTCCGCCCCCATCCCGAGGTGGGTCCCCATAGGTGGAGAGTAGTGGGAGAGGTCGCGGCCCCGCCTCTCTCCTCCTGCCCCTACACACGGAAGCTCAGCGGCCCCCAGGCAAGAATGTCTGACACCTGGGTCGCCAGCCTCTTGCTGCTTGGCCTGCTGGCCGGCCTCCAACAGGTGAGCGCTTGGGAGGTAAAACTGTGGAACTTTCAGACACCTATTCTTGTGGGTCAGGGGCTTGCTTCTGACTTCCGATCACCACCTTCCATTGTCAGGATCTCCTCGTGACCACAGGCAGTTAGCAACTCCTTTCTCTTTTTCGCCGAGGAGGTAATAGGTAGAGGACGCGGAGGGAGGTCCTGAGAAGGTCTGGGTTCCTTCGCCTAGTGGGGTACTGTGTCCTAGGACCTATTCCCGCGCACCGCTGTCTGACATCTAGCGCCTCTCGGAGACTGGGGTCTTTGACCCCCAATTAGCCTTGACTCGCCCTTCTCGCTCCTTACCGCAGCGTCAGAAAGCCGGGACTTGAGGTCTGGACTGAGATCTGGACGTCTCTCCAGCTTGTCTCCCCAGCTCCGTTCTTGCCAGTGCTGGGTAACCTTGGGGGAAGTCCTGGCCCTCTCTGAGACTGTGTTATCTGTGCTTGTGCCCTGGAGAAAAGGAGGCTCCTTTTTCCCTTTTTGGAGTGGGGGTAGGATTCTAGCGGGTGATAGGATTTGATCTGGCTGCCTGACCCAAGGCTGGGATGATCTCAAAATCTGTGATTTCCAAGGGTAAGGCAGGGTGTCAACACCCCCACATTCCTCTCTCCCCGCAGCCTGGGGGAAGGGCAGTCTATCTGGTTCTGGGATAGGAGATTATCCTGGAAACTGACATGGCTCTAGAATATGGATTTCTAATCTCTGTGAGAGTCTGAGGGAAGGGCCAGGCCAGCTCCCCACAACACTCACTGACCGAGCAACTTCACCCCAAAAGCCCTACCACTCCTCCATCACCTGCAGTGGGTTTGTGCCAGCACTAGGCTGCGCATCCTTTTGTTGATTTCTCCCAACAACTCCATAGGGCAGGCTGTTAATGCCCTCGGTCCACATGTAGTTAAGTTGAAGTTGCCCAGAATCACCCCAATGTTTGATACCACCTCAGTCAAGATCACCCCCTGTTTAAGAAGTGGGTGAAGGGGAGATAATCTGGGAGAGGATCCCCTGCTTCTCCAAACAGGAGCTCAAGATTAATTCGTTCAATCTGCTGTCTTTTTCTCAGTTGGGGGCCAGGAGAGAGGGAGGCACAGGGGCTGGGATGAAGGGAAGTGGGTATGCTGAGTGCCTGGACCCCTTGGGCTGTCCCCAGCTCTGCAGTCACCTCACCCTCTCTGGGCCAACCTGCAGGGGTTCATTCCTGCTCCTGACCCCACTGGCCGAGGCTTTCGAGAAGGAGGTGTGCAGAGAGGACTGAGCACAGAAAAAGGGGGTCAGCCCCAGTTATTGGCTGTCATTGGTATCCTAAGCTTTATTGTTGCCATTAGCAAGTGAACTGTTATTTCAGGATATAAAGATATCGTAGTCTTGGGACTTCCCTGGTGATCCAGTAGTTAAGACTTCCCACTTCCACCGCAGGGGGCACAGGTTCAATCCCTGGTCAGGGAAATAAGATCCCTATATGCTGCGTGACCCTCCCCTGACCCCCAAATAAAGAGATACGGTGGTCTCATAAAAAAAGTTGGCTTCTTATTCTCGAGCTGTGGTTTTTTACCCCCCTGGAGGCTGGGGTGGGGTGACAGATGACCTCCCTTTAGCTGTGTTCCTCTGCCTGCTTCCCTTCCTCCCCGCCACTGCCTGGGAGCACCCAGGATGAAATGAAACCAGGTTGTCAATGAATGTTCTTTCATTCATTCTGCCAAAATCCTGAGTATTGGTTTTCAACAGACAAAAATCCCTTCCCTGGTGGAGTTTTCTACTGAGGAGACAAACAACTAGCAAGATAAAGGAAAATACATAGTATGTTAGATGGAGACAGGAGCTATGCAGAGAAAGTAAGCACAGTTAGGGGAGAAGAAGTGCTTTGTGAGAGTAGATGTAATTTTAAGTAAGATGGTCAGAGAAGGTGCTGGAGCCAGCCTCTCGGATTCCTGGGGAGAGAGCACTCCAAGCAGGGCTTATACACATATTTTTATGTTAATCAGGTGAAATTCTATAATGATAGCCTCCACATGGCCAGAACTAGGGCAGAAGAGAGAGGGAGGGGGGAGCTGTTTCTGGAGAGGAGGGTCCAGCACTTCTCAGAGCCAGGAAAGCCCAGTCTGGGTCTGAAGGGTGACCGGAAGTTCAGTGGGCCCTGAAGGCTCAGAGACAAGGGCCCGCCCCTGCAGCCGGGGAATTCCCAGTGGATGGTGGGTTGGTCATGGTGTCTGGGACCCAGGGAGCCACTGAGGGGAGCTTCCTGCAAGGTTTCTGGTGATCGGATTTGTGGGATAGGACCTTGCCAAGGTGTTGGGAGTGAGGGATAGGACCTTGCCAAGGTGTTGGGCTTGACTTTGGTGGGGGGCTGTGATGGCGGTGGGTTGGAAGGGTGGGCTTAGTGGTGTGAGCTTACAGACCTAGGGTTGAGCAAATGTGGCAGGAGGTGTGACGAGAAGGGGGAGGAGAGCTGGGGCCACGAGGCGGCAGCTAGGGCTGCAAGCGCTGACCCGGGGGACATGTGGAGTGAGGTGAAAAGCAGGCCTGAGGGAAGATGCTGATCCTCGGGGCTGCGAGGCGCCTGGGTGGCGTTTGGGTGGAAACCCTGCCCCTGTTTGTGACAAACCTTTTTTCTTCTCTTCCACAGGCTGCAGCCACGTGTGGCCTCTTCTTGTAAGTCCAGGGTTTGGGCTGTAACTTCCATTGTTGGGAGAAGACACCCCAAATCCTGCCCTGCCTGCCTTCATCAGCCTCACCCACTCCCCTTCTAGCCAGAAACCATCCCCCCACCCCACCCCGAGAGGGGGAGTCCACTCTTCTACCCCCTCACTCCTTCTACCAACCAACCCATGGGCAGTTTCACACTTGGGGGTCACTCCCCCTAATGAGGAGGGGCTGAGGGGGGTGATCTCTGGGCAACAAAGTGTTTCTACAGAGTCAGCCCTGGATGTTTCAGGAACACTGAGTCCCTCTTGCCTCTTGTTCTGTGGGCCCCATCATCTCGCCATTCACTTTTAGAGTTTGCTCCTGGACCCTCCCCGCTGTCCCTCTCCCCCTGCATCTCTTTAGAGGGATGTTGTAACCACTACAGCACTCAATCCCATGCCTGTCCAGTAAGGTCAACAGGACATTCATTACACCCATTTTATAGATGAGGAAAGTGAGGCCCAGTAAGGAATGTACCTTGGCAGGAGTGCACAAGGCCAGTATTGAGCTGAACCTGAAACCCAGGTCCCGATCCCAGCCCCAGGTTCCTCCCACTAAGCCCAGAGGGGCCTGTAACCCTGCTCTGCCAAAGGTGTGGCTTGTGCTCTGAGCACTTGCTGGGTTTTAGGGAAGCTAGGGTCCTTCTGCCCTCCTCCCCCACCCCCGCCTTGATACCAAGAGCCTCTATCCTACCCCACTCCCAGCACCTGCCCTAATGGATGCTGTGGGAGCAGCTGCTGCCACGAGTACCAGCCGGAGCGGTATGAATTCTTCTCCGGCCCCTTAAGGTGAGCCCTGGGCCAGTTGCTCTGGGCACAGTCCTCCAGTGGGTCTGGCCCACACAGGACTGGACTGGACTTCCTGCTGAGAAGGGTGGGGCTAGGTCAAGGGAGGGAGGGCGGTGTGGTGACTGGACTTGGCCTGATGGTGGTGGTTCCTTACCCCAGGATTTTTGTCATCATCTTCCTGATCATCATACCCCTCCTGTGCATCTGCGGCGTGACTAAGCACTTGTATCTCAGCTGCAGAAAGTCAGAGCAGGAGGCCCCGACAGCGCTCCCGGAACAGCCCCCCATTGCTCCTGCAGAGAGGGTCACAACACCCATTTCTGAGCCCCCGCCCCCCTACAGTGAGGTGGGTATCCATCCCAACCCCTGCTCTGTCCCTCAGCTGTCTGTACCTCCTTTTTCTGAATTTTAGAGTGACTGGGACAGTGACGAGCATCCTTATGCCATGTCTCTGGGCCTTGGGGCAGGCTCTGCCACCAGCGTGGGGTCACTCCTCTCCCTGGTAAACCTGCCTCCACCAGCACACGGGTGGCGATGACCAGTGGCCCGCCCTAAGAAGTCACTGTGTCTCCTCCTTTCCCTGCAGATTATTCTGAAGCCTGTCCTGGGTCTGCCTCCTTTGGAGCCGCCCCCTCCCTACAGCTTCAGGCCTGAAGAATATGCCGGGGTTCGCAGAGGCATCGACAGCTCCACTTTCTGACCCACCTCCTGCCCGGAACCCTGTCACCAGCCACCTCCCCAGTGCCTCCTGGGTCAAGCCAGAGACTCTCAGGAGCCCTGGAGCACCCTCGCCCGTCCTGCCACACCTCTGCCCGTTCTTGGCTTTAACTTATTGATTTTCTACCCCCTGTTCCATGCCAGTTGCTTCTCTTGTCTCAAAGGCTGGTCTGGAGTGACATGTCCACCCCTCACCTCACATTGTTAAGTTAGAGGCTGCCAGGGGGAAAATGTGAACAGTTGGAGGTGCCCAGCAGTGGAATGGGCTACTCTGAGCAGTGGAGGAGGCGGCACCCGGGGGTGCCAGTGTGGCCTGGACAGCCGGCTCTGAGATGTTTGGGAGGGCACCAATGCACCCTGCGAGATGGGGCTGCTTCAGCTCTCTCCCATTCTACCTGAATAGAGAAGACCCCACTGTCCTCCCCCTCCCCCCAACACATGTCCTCACTGAATTTCAGTTGATTGTTGCTGAGAGTCTGCCTCTGACTGTGGGGAGGTGAGCTCAGACGTTGCTGGGATACATGGCTGTGTGTGTGTGTGGAGGGGGGAAGGGCCAGAGCTCACTGTGCCTGAAAAATCCCACCACTGATGAGCCTGGAAGAACAGCACATCAGATGGTCACCCGGCAGGAGAGGATCTCAGCAGATGCTTTGACCTGACCTCTGGTTCCTTGAGGTCTTTGGGTGCCAAAGAGTCCAGACGAGGACTAGAGATGGGGAATGACCACCGTGTGCTTCTTCATCCCGTCCTCCTGCTTTCTCTTGGGACACATAGAACTCAGTTCTGTCGTTATGGGGGTGGTGACGGGGCAACGCAGAGGTGAGTAGGGGAGGCTGGCCATCTGTGGGGCAGGGTCTTGGACACCTTGATCTGCTCTACCCTGGAATCTCGGCAGGGAGGAGAGGAGAGAGATCTGCCCTTCTCCTCCAGTCCTACAGGGTCCTGGGCACCGCCACTCAGCCTTATCTGCAGGCCTAACCCCTCAGAGGAGAGGCGGTCACCACGGCAGCCTGGGAGACAGTCTTCACAGGGCGTCATTATCCCTGGGGGTGCTGGCACGGGACATGCGGTGTGAGACACCCCTGTGCCAGCATCTCAGGGGCTCAGGCAGGCCTGAGCTCCTCCACCAGGACCCTGCCTTGGCACTGCTCCTTGGCAGAGGGCACAGAAGCAGTGCTGGCCAGTGTTCCTGGGGGGGTTGGAGGTAGAACTGGCCCTGGTGTGCTGGTAGGGATTCCTTCTGCAGGCCTCTCCCCAAAATAGCCTTTCTTGGGGCCCCAGGTCCTAGACAGGTGCAGGGCCAGGGGCAGGGAGACGGCACATCGAGCCCCAAAGATGCTAGGGATAGGGGCTGTTCCTGCTGGAGACAGGGGCCCAGAGGAAGAGCAGTTAGCGACAACATGGCTCTGGGGCAGGAGCTGGAGTGAGCCCAGCCCCAGGGAGTCTCCCTTCCGTTTCAGGGCTGGATCGGGGAGCAGCAGGAAGATATGGAGGTGCTTTGTGTAAACATGGAAAGCGCCCGTGAGAGAAGTCCCACGCGGTCGCCCTCCCTGTGGTAAACACCCACCCCAGTGGGAGGATGTTAAGCCATGGGCTTTGCAGACCTGGGAGAGGAGGTCATCCCCTACTAGGATGCCTGCCTTTCATTGAAGGTGACGTAGGGGCTTTAAATCCTTCCCAGCAGCAGCAGAGTGGCCTAGAAGAAAGTGGTTATCCTGAAGCCCAGCCTGGCTGGGCAGAAATTGTCAGTACTCTGCGTCTCTGCTGTTGGTGGGAGTGGAAATGGTGTGCTCTTCCTGGAGGACAATCCAACAGTAGCCATTCACTACACAGATACTTACGAAGACCCTACTGTGTGTCTGGCACTATGCACTATGGCACTATGCCTGGTACCCATTACAATTTAAAATGCCCTTGACCCAGCAATTCCACTTCTAGGAATGATCCTTGAGAAATGCTCATATTAAAGAGTTCAGAGAGATGTCCATCAGCACTGTAGCTGGGGATAACTGAAAATACCTTTAATGTCTGCTGATAGGAGCCTGTTCAATATACCAGGCCCTCCATACTGTGAATGCTCTGGAGTCTTTAAAAAGAATGAAGTGGATCTGAAGAACCGACCTGGCAGGATGTCTTTCATTTATTGTTACAGAGAAAAGGCAAGTTGCAGAACAATAGTCTGTCACCTCAACTTGTAAACATGTACTATACCATATAATTATTATATATATTTCCCCCTTTGCAAATGTATAGAAAAGATGCTGAAGGATAAGAATGAAGCCACTCAGTGGTCTGCACTGTGGGACAGAGGAATGGACGCAGTCGATTTTAAGGGAGGTTTTTAATTTTCTATGCTTCGTCATTGTTTACATTTTCCACAATGAGCAAGCGTGACCTTCACAAATTTTAAAAAGATCTCTTTAATGCAATATGTAGGCGACCTTAAAAGTTAATAAAGACACATCATGTGAACTTTGATAGATGGCAATTCATGTATTATTGACCCTGCTATGAGGAAGAGGCTCGAAGGATTCCGACACAGCACACACATGACATGTAGGGACACAGGGAATAGGTGAGTGACGGACCTGGGGCTTGTCAGACATGAGGACATAAGATGCCTGTTTGTCACACCTGTGCAGGACTGTGACGGGCACTCAGTATACGTTGGACGTCTGGCTGGTGGGTTGGGGGGTTGAGCAGTTTCACAGTGATTGAGTATTCATCCCTTGTGCTGGTTTAGCAGCTCAAACCTAATGAAAAATAACCAAAAGGTGGGACCACTTAGTATGTGAATGAATGATTAACTAAGTGAATGAGTGAGTGAGCAAACAAACGTGAAAGTCTGCCACAAACATTTTTCAGTGATGGGTGCAGCCTGGTTAGCTCCAAGAAGGTGCTTTGTGGCTGTGGACTTGCCCTTCTGTCAGCAGAGATTCTCCAGAGGACTGGGGAATGTAGGAGAGGCTGTGAGGCAGGGAGCAGGTGGGAGCTGGGAGGGGGAGCTAGGGGCTTGGCTGCTGTGGAAGCTAAGAGGAGGGGTGACACCAAGAATGCTCCCTCAGCCTAGCACTCAGAGTCAACTCCAGCTTCTGACATTTTAGCTTCAGCATCCTGCATCTCCAAGTCTCAGCCTCTGTTTCCACAATAGAGAGATGTATCCCTTCCCGTCCTGCTGGGAGGTTGCTCTCTGACTCCCAGGTTGGGAGGGGCTGAGAACCTAAGAGATTTCAGAACGTGAAAGTCGGTCAGTCGTGTCTGACTCTTTGCGATCCCATAGACTGTATAGTCCATGGAATTCTCCAGGCCAGAATAGTGGAGTGGGTAACCTTCCCTTCTCCAGGGGATCTTTCCAACCCAGGGATCAAACCCAGGTCTCCTGCATTGCAGGTGCATTCTTTACCAGCTGAGCCACAAGGGAAGCGAAGAGTTCTCAGAGGCTCTCCTTGATTCCAACCACACCTTTCTTCCCAACCACACCTCGGCCACGGCTTCAAATGGGCACACCCGATCTTGTCATCCGTGGTAACTTCAACCCTCCCACTTCCTGATCCTCCTATTCCTGCAGCTCAGGTACTGTATTACCCCACACTAGCGGATCTCTGATCCCCCCGAGACCTCTGAGCCATCAGCCTTAGCCCCGTGCAGCACCGTCAGCTACATCCTCAATGCCCTTACCCAGCTTGAAGTCCTGAAACCCTCCTTTGTCCTTTCCTGTATCCATTGTGAAAGTGAAAGTGAAGTCACTCAGTCGTGTCTGACTCTTTGTGACCCTATGGACTGTAGCCTACCAGGCTCCTCGGTCCATGGGATTTTCCAGGCATGAATACTGGAGTGGGTTGCCATTTCCTTCTCCAGCGGATCTTCCCGACCCAGGGATTGAACCTGGGTCTCCCGAATTGTAGGCAGACGCTTTACTGTCTGAGCTACCAGGGAAGCTGGTACCATTGTACTCACCTGGAAAAAATCCCAAATCCTGACTGGATCCAACCTGTGCTCAAGAACCAGTATAACTGTGTGATTGGACTCACCTCAAAATCAAAACTGCAAACCTCAACACCACTGAAGCTTTACTTCTTGAGATGACTAATTCTACTCTAATCTCCCACCCTTGCAACCTCAATTTCAGGTGGTGATGCCACCACACACTCCAGAGGGAAATAATGGATGCAATCACACAAGAACCACCCAATTCTGCCCCTGCTCCCACCACCACCTTTGATTACAGTGGAAACTGCATTCCACACCTCCAGCTGGTTCTACCCTCCTCAGAGCTTCTCAGGACATTGCCCCCTTGTTACTCCCGTGTCAGCTGTTCTTCCCTCATTATTGGACCTTTATTATGATCACCTGTGTGTCACTGTGTCCTATGACCCTTCTTTGAGAAACCCTCCCTTGATCCTCTCATCCCTCTTGTTCTCAATTTCTCTTGCTTCAACCAGCCCTTTGTCCCCATCATTACATGAAATGGTTCTTGTCCATATCACCTATGTCTTGCCAGAGTCAAAGGTCAGTTCTTGAGCCTCAGTTACTCATCTCTGGGCGTTTGGCACATTTGGCCACCTCCTCCTTGAAGAAGCTTTTTCTCTGGATTTCTCTGATGCCACCTTCCTTGGCTTTCATCCTGTTCACCTCTGCTCCTTTTCAGGTTCCTTCACTTTCTTTCTCCTCCACCAACTCTGGATGGCAGTGGGCTCAAGGTTCTGTCTTTGGGCCTCTTGTCTTCACCTTCACTCACTCTTGTTATGGGTCTCAGCCATTGCTGTGGCTTCATAGTCTTCATCTGTTGTCTGATAAATTACAAATCTTTATCTCTGTCTGAGATTTCTCCTCGGAGATCTAGATTTTTATATTTAACTACCTAACATCTCCACTCTACTAGGGAAGTCTGAGCGCCGAAAAATTGATCTTTTGAATTGTGCTGCTGGAGAAGACTCTTGAAAGTGCCTTGGAGTGCAAGGAGATCAAACCAGTCAATCCTAAAGGAAATCAACTCTGAATATTCATTGGAAGGACTGAGTCTGAAGCTAAAGCTCCAATACTTTGGCCACCTGATGCGAAGAGCTGACTCATTAGAAAAGACCCTGATACTGGGGAAGATTAAAGGCAGGAGGGGAAAGGGATGACAGAGGATGAGATGGTTGGATGGCATCACTGACTCAATGGACATGAGTTTGAGCAAACTCCAGAAGATGGTGAAGGACAGGGAAGCCTGGCGTGCTGCAGTCCATGGGGTCACAAAGATTCAGACAACTGAGCAACTGATCAACAACAACATCTTCCCTTGAATGCATTTCATAGTCCAAACTAGGTTCTAACTCCCCTCCATCCACCCCAAATCCAGTCCTTCCCAAGTTGTCCCATCATAAAAAGGCAGGGTGGTACTACCCACCAGCCTGCTGTTCAACCCAAGAGCTGAATTATCCTTCTTGTTGTTCAGTCACTCAGTGGTGTCGACTCTTTGTGACCCCACAGACTGCAGCACGCCAGGCTTCCCTGCCCTTCACCATCTCCTGAAGCTTGCTCAAACTCATGTCCATTGAGTCGGTGATGCCGTCCAACCATCTCGTCCTCTGTTGTCCCCTTCTCATCCTGCCTTCACTCTTTCCCAACATCGGGGGTTTGTCTTCTCCAACATCACAGTTCAAAATCATCAATTCTTCAGCACTCAGCCTTCTTTATGGTCCAACTCTCACATCCATACATGATCACTGGAAAAACCATAGCTTTAACTATGTGGACTTTAGTCGGCAAAGTAATGTCTCTGCTTTTTAATGTGCTGTCTAGGTTGGTGATAACTTTTCTTCCAAGGAGCAAGTATCTTTTAATTTCATGGCTGCAGTCACCATCTCCAGTGGTTTTGGAGCCCAAGAAAATAAAGTCTATCTCTGGTTCCATTTTTCCCCATCTATTTGCCATGAATTGATGGGATCGGATGCCATGATCTTAGTTTTTTGAATGTTGAGTTTTAAGCCAGCATTTTCACTCTCCTCTTTCACCTTCATCAAGAGGCTCTTTAGTGCCTCTTCACTTTGTAGTGTCATCTGCATATCTGAGGTTATTGATATTTTCCCCCAGAATCTTGATCCCAGCTTGTGCTTCATCCAGCCTGGCATTTTGCATGACTCTGCATATAAGCTAAATAAGCAGGGTAACAATACACAGCCTTGACGCACTCCTTTTCCAATTTGAACCAGTCTGTTGTTCTATGTCTGGTTCTAACTGTTGCTTCTTGACTTGCATACAGGTTTCTCAGGAGGCAGGTAAAGTGGTCTGGTATTCCCATCACTTTAAGAATTTTCCACAGTTTGTTGGGATCCACACGGTCAAAAGCTGTGTCGTCAATGAAGCAAAAGTAGATGTTTTTCTGGAATTCTCTTGTTTTTTCTATGATCCAGTGGATGTTGGCAATTTGATCTTTGGTTCTTCTGCCTTTTCTAAATCCAGTTTGAATATCTGAAAGTTCTTGCTTCACATACTGTTGAAGCCTAGCTTGGAGAATTTTGAGAATTACATTGCTAGCATGTGAAATAAGTACAATTGTGTGGTTGTTGGAACATTCTTTGGCATTGCCTTTCTTTGGGATTGGAATGCAACTGACCTTTTCCAGTCCTGTGGCCACTGCTGAGTTTTCCAAATTTGCTGGCATATTGAGTGCAGCACTTACACAGCATCTTAAACACAATCTTTTAGGATTTGAAATAGCTCAGCTGGAATTCCATCACCTCCACTAGCTTTGTTCATAGTGATGCTTCCCAAGGCCCACTTGACTTCACACTCTAGATGTCTGGCTCTATGTGAGTAATCACATCATTGTGGTTATCCGGTCATTAAGATCTTTTTTGTGTAGTTCTTGTGTGTATTCTTGCCACGTCTTAATCTCTTCTGCTTCTGTTAGGTCCATATCATTTCTGTCCTTTACTGTGCCCATCTTTGCATGAAATATTCCTTTGGTATCTCTACTTTTCTTGAAGAGATTGCTAGTCTGTCCCATTCTATTGTTTTCCTCTATTTCTTTGCATTGATCGCTGAGGAAGACTTTCTTATTCTTTGGAACTCTGCATTCAGATGGGTTTAGCTTTCCTTTTCTTCTTTGCCTTTAGCTTCTTTTCTTTTCTCAGCTACTTGTAAGGCCTCCTCAGACAGCCATTTTGCCTTTTTTCATTTCTTTTGCTTGGAGATGGTTTGGATCACCGCCTCCTGTACAATGTCACAAACCTCTGTCCATAGTTCTTCAGGCACTCTATCAAGTCTAATCCCTTGAGTCTATTTGTCACTTCCACTGTATAATTGTAAGGTGTTTAATTTAGGTCATACCTCAATGGCCTAGTGGTTTTCCCTACTTTCTTCAATTTAAGTCTGAATTTTGCAATAAGGAGTTAATGATTTGAGCCACAGTCATCTCCTGGTCTTGTTTTTGCTGACTGTATAGAGCTTCTCCATCTTCGGTTGCAAAGGATATAATCAGTCTGACTTCAGTACTGGCCATCTGGTGATGTCCACATGTAGAGTTGTCTCTCATGTTGTTGTAAGAGAGTGGTTATTCTCTTGGCAAAACTCTGTTAGCCATTGTCCTGCTTCATTTTGTATTCCAAGGCCAAACTTTCCTGTTACTCCAGTTATCTCTTGACTTCCTACTTTTGCATTCCAATCCCCTATGATGAAAAGGATATCTTTTTTTTGTATTAGTTCTAGAAGGTCTTGTTGGTCTTTGTAGAACTGTTCAACTTCAGCTTCTTTGGCCTTAGTGGTTGGGGCATAGACTTGAATTACCATGATATTGAATGGTTTTAACAGAGATGATTCTGTCGTTTTTGAGACTGCAACCAAATACTGCGTTTCAGACTGTTTTGCTGACCATCAGGGCTTCTCCATTTCTTCTAAGTGATTCTTGCCCACAGTAGTAGATATAATGGTCATCTGAAATATCAGTGTTCGTTCTTGCCATCTCCTGTTTGACCACTTCCAATTTACCTTGATTTAAGGAGCTAACATTCCGGGTTCCTATGCAATATTGTTCTTATAGCATCAGACTTCACTTTCACCGCCAGGCGCATCTATAACTGGATGGTGTTTTCACTTTGGTACAGCCTCTTCATTCCTTCTGGAGCTATTTCTCTGCTCTTCTGCAGTAGCATATTCAGCGTCTACCGAATATGGGGGGCTCATCTTTCAGTGTCCTATCCTTTTGCGTTTTCATACTGTTCATGGGGATCTCAAGGCAAGAATACTGAAGTGGTTTGCCATTCCCTTCTCCAGGGGACCACGTTTTGTCAGAACTCTCCACCACGACCCATCTGTTTTGGGTGGCCCTACACAGCATGGCTCATAGTTTCACTGAGTTAGCAGGGCTGTGATCCAAGTGATCAGTTTGGATAGTTTTCTGTGATTGTGGTTTCATTCTGCCTGCCCTCTCATGGATGAGAATAAGAGGCTTGTGGAAGCTTCCTGATGGGAGGGACTGGCGGTGGGGAAAAGTGGGTCTTGCTTTGGTGACCCGGTCATACTCAGTAAATCTTTAATCCAATATTCTGCTGATGGGTGGGGCTGTGTTCCCTCCCTGTAGTTTGGCCTGAGGCCAACCTATGGTAGGGGTAATGTCAGTAATGGCCACCTCCTTCAAAAGGACTTATGCTGACATGCCCCAGCTCCCAGCACAGTTGTAGTCAGTGCCTCTGACCCCGTGGCAGGCCACTGTCGGGCCACGCCTCTGTCGGCGACTCCTAGACCCTCACGGGCAAGTCTGGCTCAGTCCCTTGTGAGGTCCTGCTGTACACAAGATTTTCTTGTGCCCTCCAAGAGTCTTTCCCCCAGTACTTTGGAAGTTTTGTCGTCGAATCCCCCTGGGGATTCAAAGTCAAAGTCACATGCCCTGGGGGTCCTCAGTCCCTGTTCTGGACGCCAGGCCGGGAAGTCTGTGTGGACCCTAGAGCTTTTGCAGCACTGCCAGGACTTCTTTGGTATAGCTGTTCTTCAGGTGGTGGGTCGTCTGCTTGGCAGCCCTATGGTGGGGCTATTGGCGACCTCCTCCCCCAGGACTTACGCCATACACGGCGCCTGCCAGGTCTGCTGCTGCCAGAGCCCCGTCCCTGCGGCAGGCCACTGTCGACCCGTGCCTCCGCAGGGGACACTCGGCCACTCACAGGCAGGCCTGGCTCCGTCTCTTGCGGGGTCACTGCTCCTTTCCCTGGGTCCTGGTATGCACATGGTTCTGTTTGCACCCCCTAAGCGTCTCTGGTGGGTCTGAGGTTTGATTCTAAACGCGATTTCACCCCTCTTGCCGTCTTTTTGGGGCTTCTCATTTGCCCTTTGATGTGGGGTATCTTCCTTTTTGGTGGGATCCAACCCTCTCCTGCTGATGGTTGTTCAGCAGCTAGTTGCGATTTTGGTGTTCTCACGGGAGACGATGAGCCCACGTCCTTCTACTCTGCCCTCTGAGAAGGTTGGATTATCCTAATTTCTCTCTTTCCTTTGCCCCCTCATCCAGCCTGCAGAAGAGATCCATGCCCCTTCTCTCCCTTTCTCCACTGCAGCCCTAGGCAAGGTCACCACCAAGTCTAACCTAGACAGTCCTACTGACATCCTAACTGATCTCCATCTCACCCTCTGCAGTTCATCCTGTTTACTGTAGCCAGACGACTCTTTGCGACCCCATGGGCACCAGGCTCCTCTGTCCATGGGATTTTCTAGGCAAGAGTACTAGAGTGGGTTGCCATTTCCTTTTCCAGGGAACTTCCCAACCCAGGGATGGAATCCAGGTCTCCCGCATTGTAGACAGACGCTTTACTGTCTGAGCCACCAGGGAAGACCTTCTAAAGCATAAATAAGGATAAATAAGTTACTCCCCTGCCTAAAGGCCTCTGGCGAGTGCATAAACTGCCCAGCCCTCGGCTGTGGACTGCAGGATGTGGCTTCTCTAGTCTCCTCCTTGCTCACAGCATTCCAGCACTGGTGACCTTTTCTCTGAGCCTCAACTGTCCCAGATCGATCTGGCTCAGGGTCTGTGGTGGTTTCCTGCTGGGAACCCCTCCCTCTGTACTTACTTCTCTCCAGAACATCACGAGGCCACCAACTTTCCTCATTCTAGTTCCAGTTCAACCGTTACTTCCTTAAAGAAGCACCCCCCACCACCTGCAGCTAGTAGCCCCCACGTCTCAGGGCCTCTCTTTTACATCAGTCAGTTTTATTTTCGTCATGCTTTGGCCTGTACTGGAAATTGCCTTATTTATGTGCTTCTGTGTTAACAGTCTGTTTCCCCTCTCTGCACCGAAGCTCCTCAGGGCAGGTCCCATCCAGTCTAAAACAATGCCTGGGAAGGGGGCGGACTTACCTGCCTCCGTGGAAGAAATGCCCAAAAGGTCCTGCAGGAGAAACATCTAGGAAGGAGCTGCCCCAGTCCTGCAAATGCCTCCCAGTGCCATCTGCGTGATCCCAGGGTCTCACTCCACGAGGAGTTGTGGCATTCTTTCTCTCTCTCCCTTCTTCCCATTCTTTCTTTTTTCAATAAATACACAGTGAGCACCGCTCATGTGTCAGGCACAGCCCGGGGCCTGGGTAAAAGGGCTACAAACAGGACACCATTTCTGCCCTCATGGAAAACAGGTGCTAATCTAACAACCCGACAGGCGCGCCTGCGGTTAGCCAGTGGGCCAGTGCTGGGAAGAAAAGTACACACGCAGGGGTAGAGAAGAGGGGTGGCAGCTGCTTTAGATGGGGAAGTCAGGCATGTGAAGCCGTGTGAAGGAGGCAACACTGAGCTACTGCTGGAAGAGAGACAGGTAGACCGACATGGGAGAGCGTGGAAAAGAGTGCCCATGCGAGGCGGGCCAGCATGCGTGCAGGCCCTGAGTAGGGAAGGAGCTTGGCGGCTCGAGACACTCAGAGGAGACCCCTCTTGGCTTCAATATCCCCAAGATTCTTTTGTTAAATATGTATTTATTTAATTTATTATTAGTATTTTGGCTGTATACACTCAGTTGCGGCTCTTGAGCTCCTTTCTAGTTGTGGTGTGGAGGCTCCAAAGTATGTGGGCTTAGTTGCCCTGAGGCAGGTGGGGTCTTATTTCCCTGACTAGGGATCAAACCCAAGTTCCCTGCATTGAAAAGAGGATTGTGACTGGACCACAAGGGAGTTCTCAGTATCCCCAAAATGCTTAACAAAGTTTGTCTGCATTTCCTAGGGCTGTCAGAACAGATAACTACAACCTGGATGGCTTCAATGAAAATTAATTCTCTTACAGTTCTGGAAGCCAAAAGCCTGAAATCAAGGTTTTAGCAGGGTTAGTTTCTTCTGGAGGCTCTGAGGAAGAATCCGTGCCCCACTGTGGCTCCTGGGGGCTGCGGGCAATCCTTGGCAGTCCTCAGCTTACAGCTGACCTGCGATCTTTACCCGCATCTTCACACGGCTTTTCCTTCTGTATGGTGTGAGGTCTTCTTCCCTGTCTCTTACAGGATACTTTTCACTGGAATTTACAGTTCACCCTAATCCAGCATGATCTCATCTCAAAATCCTCACCTGAATTACCTCTCAAAGACCTTTATTCTACATGAGGTCACATTCTGAGCTTCTCAGTGGAGATATCTTTGGCAGGGGCACAATTCAACCCCTACAGGGAGTCCTGGTGGCTCAGATGGTAAGGAATCTGCCTGCCATGCAGAAGATTCCAGTTCAGTCCCTGGGTCAGGGAAGATCCCCTGGAGGAAGGCATGGCCACCCATTCCAGTGTTCCTGGAGAATTCCAAGGACAGAGGAGCCTGATGAGCGACTTTCACTTTTTTCAACAACAAATTTGTTTATTAATTTTAACATTTTTTGGTGGCATTTTTGGGGTTTTCTACATATAACATCAAATCAGCAAATTTGGAAAATTCAGCAATGGCCACTGGAAAAGGTCAGATTTCATGCCAATCCCACAGAAAAAGAGCTGGACATGACTGAGCGACTGACACTTTGACAGAAGTCATAGCCCANGGAAGAGGGGATGACAGAGGATGAGATGGCTGGATGGCATCACAGACTCGATGAACGTGAGTCTGAGTGAACTCCAAGAGATGGTGATGGACAGGGAGGCCTGGCATGCTGTGATTCATGGGGTTGCAAGGAGTTGGACATGACTGAGCGACTGAACTGAACTGAATACATCTGGTTACTGCTATAACATCACTAATAAAACTTAATGCCTCTTCCTCTCACCTGTATGGGGAACAAGCAACTGGGTGAATTGGAATGTTTAACCAAGTTACCATCCCAATTATATGTTCATTTTGTATCTTCTTTTGAGGGGTTGGGGGAGGGTGGGAACTGACCTGCAGTAAGAAAAACAAGCAAACAATTTTTGACCATTTTTATGTCCATTGAATGTTTTCCTTTTTATCATCTAAAAAAAAAAAGATTATTAGTACTAATCGTTGTAGTGGCATGAGGGTGATTTAATGCTTCTAAAATCACATTCTTGAAAGACAAGTAGAAACAGCACCCAGCACAAGTTAGAAATCTCTCCTTTCCTCATTTGTTACTAAAGGAATCTGGCTGATAGTTTTACTTCTTTAAGTTCAGTTCAGTTCATTGGCTCAGTTGTGTCTGACTCTTTGCAACCCCATGAATCGCAGCACTCCAGGCCTTCCTGTCCATCACCAACTCCTGGAGTTCACCCAAACTCATTTCCATCGAGTTGGTGATGCCATCCAGCCATCTCATCCTCCGTCGTCCCCTTCTCCTCCTGCCCCCAATCCCTCCCAGTTACTTCTTTACACTACAAAAAAAATAAATAAATAAATAAATAAAAATTACTTTTCATTCCTGTTAATCAGATGGAAAAACAGATGTCATGCAGCTGTGTATCATTGAAAAAAACCTGGTGTTTGAGATGAAATTATCTTAAAGAACTTCCTACATACTTTAACAAACTGTGAAAGGAAAAGAATTAAAGTATGTTTGAATGGAAGACTTGTGGCCTACAGCTAGAATGTCGATCTTGAGCATTCACCTTTGTGTGACTTCAGCATCTCACTTTAATACCTGCTCTGGGCAGGGGGTTCTGTTTGGTCTTAGAATATTTGGAAATAAAGGTAGCTCTTAGGTTAAAGCGTCTGCCTGCAATGCAGGAGACCCGGGTTCGATTCCTGGGTTGGGAAGATCCCCTGGAGAAGGAAATGGCAACCCACTCCAATATTCTTGCCTGGAGAATCCCATGGACGGAGGAGCCTGGTGGGCTACAGTCCATGGGGTCGCAAAGAGTCGGACACGACTGCGCTACTTCACTTCACTTCAGTTGAATTGTAGCTGTCTCTTATACACATCTTTGGATCTCCTTGCAGTCCAAGGGACTNATCCCATGGACGGAGGAGCCTGGTGGGCTACAGTCCATGGGGTCGCAAAGAGTCGGACACGACTGCGCTACTTCACTTCACTTCAGTTGAATTGTAGAGGGCAAAAAAAAAAAAGATGTGTTGTATTTTTTTTTCCTGAAAAATTAAAATGGGTCAATTTTCAAAAAAAAAGGGAAAAGAAATTTAAAAATAGAGGAAAACTATAGAATGGGAAACACTAAGTATCTCATCAAGAAAATCAGAGATACCAAGGGAACATTTCAGGCTAAGATGGGCACAATAAAGGACAGAAATGGTATGGACCTAACAAACAGAAGCAAGAGCTATTAAGAAGAGGTTAATATGCACAAAGAATTTTGTGCAAGAATGCACACAAGAACTATATAGAAAAGATCTTAATGACCCAGGTAACCATGATGGTGTGATTACTCACCTAGAGCCAGACATCCTGCAGTGCAAAGTCAAGTGGGCCTTAGGAAGCATCACTATGAACAAAGCTATCGGTAATGATGGAATTCTAGTTGAGCTATTTCACATCCTCAAAGATGATGCTGTTAAAGTGTTGCACTCAATATGCTACCAAATTTGGAAAACTCAGCAGTGGCCACAGGACTGGAAAAGGTCAGCTTTCATTCCAATCCCAAAGAAAGAAAAGGAAAGAAAGTGAAAGTGAACTTGCTCAGTCATGTCCAACTCTTTGCGACCCCATGGATTGTAGCCTACCAGGCTCCTACGTCCAGGGGATTTTCCAGGCAAGAATACTGGAGTGGGTTGCCATTTCAAAGAAGGGCAATGCCAAAGAATGTTCAAGCTACTGCACAATTGCACTCATCTCACATGCTAGCAAAGCAATGCTCAAAATTCTCCAAGCCAGGTTTCAACAGTACGTGAACTGTGAATTTCCAGATGTTCAAGCTAGATTTAGAAAAGAAAGAGAAACCAGCGAACATCCACTGGATTATAGATAAAGCAAGAGAATTCCAGAAAAACATCTACTTCTGCATTATTGGGGCCTCCCTTGTGGCTCAGCTGGCAAAGAACCTGCCTGCAATGCGGGAGACCTGGGTTTGATCCCTGGGTTGGGAAGATCCACTGTAGAAGGGAAAGGCTACCCACTCCAGTATTCTGACTTGGAGAATTCCAAGGAGGAATAGTCCAGGGTGGGCAAAGAGTCAGACATGACTGAGCGAATTTCACTTTCTGCTTTATTGGTTACGCCAAAGCCTTTGACTATGTAGATCACAACAAACTGTGGAAAATTCTTCAAGAGATGGGAATATCAGACCTTACCTGCTTCCTGAAAAATCTTTATGCAGGTCAAGAAGCAACAGTTAGAACTGGACATGGAACAAAAGACTGGTTCAAAGTTGGGAAAGGAGTACATCAAAGCTCTATATTGTCACCTTGCTTATTTAACTTATATGCAGAATACATCATGCAAAATGCCAGGCTAGATGAAGCACAAGCTACAATCAAGATTGCTGAGAGAAATATCAATAACCTCTGATACACAGATGATACCACCCTTATGGCAGAAAATGAAGAGGAACTAAGAGCCTCTTGATGAAAGTGAAAGAGGAGAGTGAAAAAGCTACCTTAAAAGTCAACATTCAAAAAACTAAGATTATGGCATCTGGTCTCATCACTTCATGGCAAATAGATGGGGAAACAATGGAAACAGTGACAGACTTTATTTTCTTGGGTTCCAAAATCACTGCAGATGGTGACTGCAGCCATGAAATTAAAAGACACTTGCTCCTTGGAAGAAAAGCCATGACCTACCTAGACAGCATATTAAAATGCAGAGACATTAACAACGGTCCGTCTAGTCAAAGCTATGGCTTTTCCAGTAGTGATGTATGGGTGTGAGTGTTGGACTATAAAGAAAGCTGAGTGCCGAAGAATTGATGCTTTTGAACTGTGGTGTTGGAGAATATTCTTGAGAGTCCCTTGGACTGCAAGGAAATCAAATCAGTTCATCCTAAAGGAAATCAGTCGTGAATATTCATTGGAAGGACTGATGCTGAAGCTGAAACTCCAATACTTTGGCCACCTGATTTGAAGAACTGACTTATTGGAAAAGACCCTGGATGCTGGGAAAGATTGAAGGCAGGAGGAGAAGGGGATGACAGAGGATGAGATGGTTGGATGGCATCATCGACTCGATCGACATGAGTTTGAGCAAGCTCCAGGAGTTGGTGATGGACATGGAAGCCTGGAGTACTGCAGTCCGTGGGTGGCATAGAGTCGGACACGACTGAGCAGCTGAACAGAACTGAACTGCATTGAATGATGTGTGCTCAGTCATTCAGTTGTATACCGTGTGTGACCACGTGGACTGTAGACTGCCAGGCTCCTCTGTCCGTGGAGTTTTCTAGGCAAGAATACTATAGTGGGTTGCCACTTCCTACTTCAGGGGATCTTCCTGACCCAGGGGTTGAACCCATATACCCTGTGTCTCCTGTATTGTTAGGTGGATTCTTTACCACAGAGCTATGTGGGAAGCTCCCTGCCTGTTTATGAGCTTCCTAAAATCAGATGCAATTGGGTCAGCCCATTCTTTGTATTCTAGTTAAAAAAGTTTTTGTCTATTTTATCTTTAATAATAGAGATTATGCTTGCTCATTGTGTAATACAGACACATATTTAGAGAAAGAGTGAAAGGCTTTATGACTTGATTCTAATCATTCCATAGAAGTAGCCACAGTTAATAGTTTATTTTGTTTCCTTGCATACATTTTCCTATATATGTACAAACACATGCACATACATGTGTATGTATACATGCTTTATACTGTGTACTTTGGTATATAGTTAATGCAACTTGACCTTTTCACTTAAAAATATATGGAGAAATCTTTATACGTCAATACACATGAACCTACTCTTTATTTTCAAAGGCTGTGATCCGCTCCCTTTATTTTATGGATTTACTGGTATTTATTTAACTGACCCTCTTTGATGAATATTTTTGTGCTTAACAGTTTTCACTGTCACAGACTGTTATTTAATGAAGTCTTATATCTATCTACATATTTTTTAGATTTTTAAATACTTCTAACAGTTGCTTTCAGACTCACAGTATTTTCAAAAATTAAATATATTTTCTGTCATAAGTGTACAGTTTAAAATACCAAATAGCACTGTGATATTTATAACAAAAGAGCAGTCTTTTGCCCCTCTCCACTCTACATTCCCAATTTCAATTCCCATATGCAACTTCTTTCAACTCCTTTACTTGTACTGTGATCTCATTTCTTTTCTCATACAATGTATTAGTTTCTCTGTAATTAGTATCTTGTTTTTTTCATTTTCTCAATTGTCCATGTATATATCACTATTCCTCCCCAAATTTAAAAATAGAATTGAAAATCTTATTTCTGTACTTTCAAAGTTTTGGACATCTAAACAGTATACTATTTTTTAATAAAGTAATACTTTGTTATTCATCCATCAATAGACTGTTAGTTTCTCAAACATTTAGTAGCTTATTTTAATTTTATTTTTCTTGCAGGTCTTTTTCTACAGATTTCTGTCTTTTTTTCCTAATTAGTGATCTTTTTTTTTCTGGGACTACTGCACAACTGTCAGTTGTTATCTTGGCACTTGCATTCACATCAGCCTGGTACCCNTATCCAAGGTCACACAACTGGCAGGATCAGAAGCTGAATTTAAAACGCAGTCTCTTTAAGAGATGAAGAACACATTTTTGAAGACCAGGAATCAGGTGATGTGAGGGAGGGAGTGGGTGTGATTACAAAGGAGGAGACCTTTGTAGTGAGAGAGAAGTTCTGCATCTTGACTGCAGTGGTGGTTGCACAAATCTACACAAGTGATGAAATGACACAGAATTATACACACACATTGTACCAATGTCAGTTTCCTGGTTTTGATACTGTATGTAAGATAGTAAACACTGGCATTACATAAGAAGCAATCATTGGAGGAAACCGGGCAAATGGAACTTCGGGCCTCTTTGTACTATCTTGGCAGTTTCCTATGAATATATGATTTCAAAACAAAAAGATTTTACAAAACAAGTTTCCTGCCTCCAGCTTCAAGAATTTTTTACATTGTTAAAGTTTACCTGATCAAACTCAGCTTCAGTTTATGCATCCAGGGCCCAATACAAAGCACAGTTTATTGCTTTTTACAGTTCATGGTTTATTTAATCAGCAATAATTTGGGCGTTGTTGTCATTCAGTCTCTAAGTCATGTCTGACTCTTTGTGACCCCATGGACTATAGAACACCAGGCTCCTCTGTCCATAGGATTTCCCAGACAAGAATACTGGAGTGGGTTTTCATTTCCTCTTCCGGGGCATCTGCCAGACCAAGGGGTCGAACCCATGTCTCCTGTATTTTCTGCGTTGACAGGCAGATTCTTTATCACTAGCACCGCTGGAAAACCCCAATTTGGGTGTAGAAGGCAGGTAATTTGTTGATGCTTTATTGCAGTGATAAATGCAAAGCTGGATAAATCTTCACCCTCCTTCATACCGGACCATGACTTTAAGCCAAGTGTGTGGCTCTTGCTCACACAGAGACACAGAGACTAAAGGAAGAAAACATTAGTTGGATGTCTTACTCATCTAGATATAGCTCCTTTGAGCAGAAGTATATTATACACACACACACACACACACACACACACACACACACACATGGGCTTCCCAGGTGGCACTAGTGGTAAAGAACTCAATTGCCAATCAGGAGACATAGAGATGTGGGTTTGATCCCACAAGGGTCAGGAAGATCCCTTGGAGGAGGGCGTGGTAACCTACTCCAGTATTCTTGCCTGGACAGAGGATCCTGATGGGCTAGAGGCCATGGGGTCACAAAGAGTTGGACATGACTGAAGCGGCTTAGGACGCACACACACATATGTAATATGCATGCTGACATAAACTTTGTTTACAAGACATAAATTTTATCTGGGCTTCCCTGATAGCTCAGTTGGTAAAGAATCCACCTGGATCGATTCCTGGTTCGATTCCTAGGTAGGGAAGATCCGCTGGAGTAAGCGATAGGTTACCCACTCCAGTATTCTTGGTCTTCTCTTGTGGCTCAGCTGGTAAAGAATCTGCCTCCAATGCGGGAGACCTAGTGGGTTTAATCCCTGGGTTGGGAAGATGCCCTGGAGAAGGAAAAGGCTACCCACTCCAGTATCCTGGCCTGGTGCATGAACTGTATAGTCCATGGGATTGCAAAGAGTTGGACACTACTGAGTGACTGTCACTTTCAAAATTTATTTACAAAAACTCAACTGGCGGGATTTGGCTCTTAAACCTTAGTTTGATGACTTCTGAATTAAAACATGGGCCAGGGCAGTGAAAGCATCAAGTCCTAGAATCCTAACCACTGGACCACCAGGGAATTTTCTAAGTAAATCTTGGTTTTCCACCTCTGATAATCTACCCAGCTTGCTTATGCAGTTGGTTGTTTTTGTTGCTGTCTTAGTTTGTTTTTCCAATTTATTTTCAATTTTTTTTGTTGTGGTAAAATAAAACAACATAAAATTTACCATCCTAACCATTTTTAAGCGAACAGCTCAGTGGTATCAAATTCATTCATGATTTTGTGGAACCATCGCCACCACCCATCTCCAGAACTCCTTTCATCTTATAAAACTGTCATTAAGTAATAACTCTCCATTCTCTCTCCCTTTCGCCTAGCCCCTGGCAACCACGATTCCACTTTCTGTTGCTATGATTTTGACTCTTGTAAGTACCTCGTATATGTGGACTCTATACTGTTTGTCTTTTGGATCTGGCTTATATCACTTCACATAACATCCTCAAGTTTCGTCCATGTTGTAGCACATGTCAGATTTTCTTTCCTTTTAAAGGCGGGTAATAGTCCATCTTCTGTACATACCACGTTTTGTTTATCCATTCATCTGTTTATAGACACGTGAATTGCTTCCACATTTTAGCTATCATGAATAATGCTGCTGTGAGTATGGGTGTACACATGGTCTCTTCAACACATTACTTTCAGTTCTTTTGCGTGTATACCCCCAGGTGGAATTGCTGAATCGTATGGCAATGCTGTTTTTAGTTTTTTAAGGAACTGCTGTAGTTTTCTACAGCAGCTGCACCATTTAACATTTCTACCAACAGTGTACTAGCGTTTCAATGTCTCCGTATCCTCACCCAGAGAAGGAAATGACAAGCCACTCCAGTATGCTTGCCTGAAAATCCCATGGACAGAGAAGCCTGGAGGGCTACAGTCCAAAAGGTCGCAAAGAGTTGAACACGACTGAATGTATCCGCATGTATCCGCACCGACACTTGCTTTCAGATTTTTTGATAGTAGCTGTTGTAATGGGAGTAAGCTAGTACTTCTCAGGAGTTTTGATTTCCATTTTCTTAATGATGAGTGATGCTGAGCATCTTTTCACATGTTTACCGTTTATTTGTACATCTTCTTTGGAGAAACATGTATTTAAGTCCTTTGCTCATTTTAAAAGAAAGGTTTTTGCTTTTTTGTTGTTCACCTTTAGGAGTTCCATAAGATATATTCTGAATATTAATCCCTTATCAGATAGGTGATTTTAAGATATTTCCTCCCATTCAGTGGGTTGCCTTATTTATTACTCTGTTGGTGTTGCCTTTTGACGCATAAAGCTTTTGTTTCCTGAAGTCCAGTGTGCCTGCTTTCTCTTTTGTTATCTGTATTTTTAGTGTTATAGCCAAGACATCATTACCACGTCTAACATTGTAAAGGTTTTTTCCAATGGCTTTTAAAAAATATTTTTAGGTCTCACGTTTGGGTCTTTGATCCATTTTGAGTTCATTTCTGTACATGATGTTAGGTAAGGGTCAAACTTCACTCTTTGGGATGTAAATATCCAGTTTTCTCAGCACCATTTATTAAAAGATTGCCCTTTCCTCCACTGAAGGACCTGAATTCCCTTGTCAAAAATCATTGGATCATATGTGTGCGGGTATATTCTGGCCTCTCTATTCTATTCTATATATCTGTTTTTACGCCAGTGCCACGCTGCTTTGATTTCTGTAGCTTTGTAGTAAGTTTTGAGACCAGGCAGTGCGAGCTCTCCAGCTTTACTTACGTTTTTCAAGATCGTTTGGTTATTTGGAGTCTCTTGAGATTCCATGTAAGTCTCTTAGGATGGGTTTTTCTTTTCTGAAAAAAAATCTTTGGGATTTTGAAAGGGATTACATTGAATCTATAGCTTGCTCTGGGTAGGACTGACATCTTAATTTTATTAAATCTTCATGAGATGTGTTTCCATTTATTTTCTTTAATTTCTCTCAGCAATGTTTTGTAGTTTTCATTATACATCTCTTTTACCTCTTTGGCTATTTCCTAAGTATTTTAATATTTTTGATATTATTGTAAGTGGGATTATTTTTATGATTTTCTTTTCATTTTTTTCATTGTTGGTATATAGAAATGCAGCTTGTTTTCGTGTGCTGACTTTGTATCCTGCTACTTTGCTACTTTGAATTTGAAACGAAGCAGGACCCTATGGTGCCCTCCCAAGTACGAAAGCCTTTCTGTCTGCCCCTGGAGACCCCAATACACACCATTTCTTGTTTGGGGGAAGAAGAAGTCAATCTTCTAGATCGTCCCTGAGTTCCTTTGGAGTTCCAAATGGCATATCCAAACAGTAACTAATTAGAGGAATGAGGAATGCAGAGAGAATCGATAGTGCAGCAGTGTGCCAGGGTCCCAGTTCCTGTCAAGAAATATACATAACAATCTGATACATATCTCTGAGCTCTTCTATAGGACCTGAGGCCCCCATCCAGGTGGGGATGATAAGTTTAGAGTATGAGCACATGGACCGCAGACTGGCTGGAAACGGAAGATTTCTGGAACACCACTGTTACCTCACCACCAACCAATCAGAGGAAGGTTACACCCTGCAGACCTCTCCCCAAATTTTGCCTATAAAAACTTTCCCCCAAAAACCATCAGGGAATTTGGGTCTTTGAGCATGAGCTGCCCCATTCTCCTTGCTTGGCTCTTACAATATCTTTCTCTGCTCCAAACTCTGATGGGCCTTTCCCTGGTGGCTCAGATAGTAAGGAATTCACCTGCAGTGCAGGAGACCTGGGTTTGATCCCTAGGTCAAGAAGATCCCCTGGAGAAGGGAATACTCCAGTCCAGTATGCTTACCTGGAGAATTCCATGGACAGAGGAGCCTGGTGACTGAACGAATTTCACTGTTTTCAACAACATATTCATTTATTAATTTTAACATTATTTTTTGTGGAATATTTGGGGTTCTCGACATATAAATCAAATCAGCAAATTTGGAAAACTCAGCAATTGCCACAAGACTGAAAAATGTCAGTTTTCATTCCAATCCCAAAGAAAGGCAATGCCAAAGAATGTTCCAATTGCTGTAGAGTTGCACTCATTAANAGAGGAGGTTAGCCTGTGAGTAACCAGAAACATCTGGAAAAGTGTAAGGGGTGATGGGCAACTTGCTCAAACATTTACACAACTATTCCTCCTTTCCTTTGAGGACGTGTTATTACTCCCTGAACAAATGCTTGTTCATTTGTGGTTACATTTTAGTGATGATGTTTTATAACTGACCAAAGGTTTCTTAATTTAAAAATCGATTTTAGTTTGGATGTACTTTTTCTGTTAAAAAAGTCCTACTCATAGAAATGATCTTTGTCCTTTCCTAACTATAGGTAAGAGATAATACCTTTCCTCTAGGAAAAAACACCTCCATGTCTCAGTGTAGTCACATATGACCCCCTTACTCAGGTGTGCCTTAAGATGGGACATGCCAGTTTATACATGTCCTAAGGTCCCTGAAGTTGCCCAGATGGGATGTTTTGGGACAGGTGTTTGGACAGGAAGATGGAGAGTAGTTGAGGAGTCATTCCCTCTAATAGTCAAAGTCCTCTCAGTGTGACAGTTCTGCCACCTCCACATCACATACTTCTTCACACCTGTTCACACTGAGGGGCACTGACAAATCAATTAATAGCATCTTCTTTGTGCTCACACATCACTTTGCATCAAACTGGCCATTCTTTTGATATGGACTGATGTTTCCCTTCCTTGTTGGAAACTTTCCAAGGTATGAGTCAAAATACAACCAAACTTGATTGCAAAATCATTGAGAGGATTAGTAAGAGCCACAGACATTTCAAGTTGTAAGTGGGAGTGAAATCTTTTTTTTTCTTTTAATGTGACAACTATTGCAATGTGTAGAGTGCCAACTGCCACTTGCTGTGCATTTGACCTTAAAGACTGGTCTGAACAAGAGAGATTAAGTGACTTGTTTGAAGTTACACAATACCCAAACTGCCTCTGTGAGAGAGGAGGAAAGAAGGTGAAAGTAAGGCGGGTGATTGACAGGTTCTGAGTGAGACAAGGAGAAAAAAAGTATTTTGTGCTGAATGTATGGTGATATGAAGCTCTGAACACTGGCAGGAAGCTGTGGAAGGGGAGACCAGGGCAGCTGCCAGTCCAATTTGGCAAGCAGCGGACTGAAGAAGTACAGCCTATTTTTAGCAAGAGCAGCTCAGAAGCAGCATAGACAGCCTGAGAAATGCTAAAGTTGATCCTCAGACATGAGATCTGTGCACAGTTGGTGGAGTGACAGGCTGACATCATGGGTGTCTGAAAGCAAGAGGACCTCTGGTCCAGTTTCAGATTTTCAAGATGCAGCTTCATACACATAACAGCAATGACCACAGCAGTATCACTGAGTGGGAGACACCAGCAATCTTGCACTGACATTCCTGTATATAATCCCAAGGCTTTCTAGAGAGATCAGAACAAGCCCCTTAGTCCTCACCAAGGCAAATGTGTGCCCCAAAGTCCAGAGGGGATAAAAGCTACTAGTGTGCAAAATCCATGTCACCTCTTGCCAATAAAATACTTGCCTCAGATACCCACACACTGGGTGAAGTCTTCTCCTGTACTCAGTGCCCATGCTTTAACTGAATCTAATCCTTTACCTGAATTTGAGAGAAACCTGTAAATGAATTCTTTATTCTGTTGCTGCTTTGGGATTTTCCTGCCAGTCTTTTCTCCCATCCTGGGGAATTGGCATAGGAGTTTAGACTGACTATCATTCTATCCCAAGAATGAATTTCTGGGATAGGAAAGATTTTTCATCCCTTAATAAAAGGCCTTACTCTTCTCCTGAATTAGGGATTCTGCTAGGTCCACTGGACAGACAATTGGTTAGCTTTCTAACATCCTGTAAAAACACCATGGAAGGATCCCTGTTCTTTCTTATGGGAAGTGTTAAATACTTGGATGAACTGAGGTGGTTCTTTTCTTTTGCTACCAGTCTTTTCATTCCTTAATCCCTGCACTTTGCCTTTATCCAGCCACAAAAAGAGATCTCCCAAGATCAGTCATGACCTCCAAATCCATCTCTCTTCCTAGTCCATTTGGCTTAGAAGACCTAGGCTGCATTCAACACAGTTCCACACCAGCTCTTTCTTAAAACTATCTTCTTCCTTGGAGTCCATGATTCCACTTGGTCCAGGTTTTTCTCTTTCATCTTTAGCCGTTGGTGCTCTCTTTTCCCTTGCCTTTGTCCTTACTACTCAAGGCTTACCTCTCAGGTGAGCACTGGGCCCTGCTTTTAAAGCAAAACAGATTGTTTCAGGGAGGGATTTCTCAGTGTCTGAAAAGTTGGAATAGGAGTCTCCTAACCAGAAATAGCGGAGAAGGCAATGGCACCCCACTCCAGTACTCTTGCCTGGAAAATCCCATGGACGGAGGAGCCTGNAGGATCCTGATGGGCTAGAGGCCATGGGGTCACAAAGAGTTGGACATGACTGAAGCGGCTTAGGACGCACACACACATATGTAATATACATGCTGACATAAACTTTGTTTACAAGACATAAATTTTATCTGGGCTTCCCTGATAGCTCAGTTGGTAAAGAATCCACCTGGATCGATTCCTGGTTCGATTCCTAGGTAGGGAAGATCCGCTGGAGTAAGGGATAGGTTACCCACTCCAGTATTCTTGGTCTTCTCTTGTGGCTCAGCTGGTAAAGAATCTGCCTCCAATGCGGGAGACCTAGTGGGTTTAATCCCTGGGTTGGGAAGATGCCCTGGAGAAGGAAAAGGCTACCCACTCCAGTATCCTGGCCTGGTGCATGAACTGTATAGTCCATGGGATTGCAAAGAGTTGGACACTACTGAGTGACTGTCACTTTCAAAATTTATTTACAAAAACTCAACTGGCGGGATTTGGCTCTTAAACCTTAGTTTGATGACTTCTGAATTAAAACATGGGCCAGGGCAGTGAAAGCATCAAGTCCTAGAATCCTAACCACTGGACCACCAGGGAATTTTCTAAGTAAATCTTGGTTTTCCACCTCTGATAATCTACCCAGCTTGCTTATGCAGTTGGTTGTTTTTGTTGCTGTCTTTGTTTGTTTTTCCAATTTATTTTCAATTTTTTTTGTTGTGGTAAAATAAAACAACATAAAATTTACCATCCTAACCATTTTTAAGCGAACAGCTCAGTGGTATCAAATTCATTCATGATTTTGTGGAACCATCGCCACCACCCATCTCCAGAACTCCTTTCATTTTATAAAACTGTCATTAAGTAATAACTCTCCATTCTCTCTCCCTTTCGCCTAGCCCCTGGCAACCACGATTCCACTTTCTGTTGCTATGATTTTGACTCTTGTAAGTACCTCGTATATGTGGACTCTATACTGTTTGTCTTTTGGATCTGGCTTATATCACTTCACATAACATCCTCAAGTTTCGTCCATGTTGTAGCACATGTCAGATTTTCTTTCCTTTTTAAGGCGGGTAATAGTCCATCTTCTGTACATACCACGTTTTGTTTATCCATTCATCTGTTTATAGACACGTGAATTGCTTCCACATTTTAGCTATCATGAATAATGCTGCTGTGAGTATGGGTGTACACATGGTCTCTTCAACACATTACTTTCAGTTCTTTTGCGTGTATACCCCCAGGTGGAATTGCTGAATCGTATGGCAATGCTGTTTTTAGTTTTTTAAGGAACTGCTGTAGTTTTCTACAGCAGCTGCACCATTTAACATTTCTACCAACAGTGTACTAGCGTTTCAATGTCTCCGTATCCTCACCCAGAGAAGGAAATGACAAGCCACTCCAGTATGCTTGCCTGAAAATCCCATGGACAGAGAAGCCTGGAGGGCTACAGTCCAAAAGGTCGCAAAGAGTTGAACACGACTGAATGTATCCGCATGTATCCGCACCGACACTTGCTTTCAGATTTTTTGATAGTAGCTGTTGTAATGGGAGTAAGCTAGTACTTCTCAGGAGTTTTGATTTCCATTTTCTTAATGATGAGTGATGCTGAGCATCTTTTCACATGTTTACCGTTTATTTGTACATCTTCTTTGGAGAAACATGTATTTAAGTCCTTTGCTCATTTTAAAAGAAAGGTTTTTGCTTTTTTGTTGTTCACCTTTAGGAGTTCCATAAGATATATTCTGAATATTAATCCCTTATCAGATAGGTGATTTTAAAATATTTCCTCCCATTCAGTGGGTTGCCTTATTTATTACTCTGTTGGTGTTGCCTTTTGACGCATAAAGCTTTTGTTTCCTGAAGTCCAGTGTGCCTGCTTTCTCTTTTGTTATCTGTATTTTTAGTGTTATAGCCAAGACATCATTACCACGTCTAACATTGTAAAGGTTTTTTCCAATGGCTTTTAAAAAATATTTTTAGGTCTCACGTTTGGGTCTTTGATCCATTTTGAGTTCATTTCTGTACATGATGTTAGGTAAGGGTCAAACTTCACTCTTTGGGATGTAAATATCCAGTTTTCTCAGCACCATTTATTAAAAGATTGCCCTTTCCTCCACTGAAGGACCTGAATTCCCTTGTCAAAAATCATTGGATCATATGTGTGCGGGTATATTCTGGCCTCTCTATTCTATTCTATATATCTGTTTTTACGCCAGTGCCACGCTGCTTTGATTTCTGTAGCTTTGTAGTAAGTTTTGAGACCAGGCAGTGCGAGCTCTCCAGCTTTACTTACGTTTTTCAAGATCGTTTGGTTATTTGGAGTCTCTTGAGATTCCATGTAAGTCTCTTAGGATGGGTTTTTCTTTTCTGAAAAAAAATCTTTGGGATTTTGAAAGGGATTACATTGAATCTATAGCTTGCTCTGGGTAGGACTGACATCTTAATTTTATTAAATCTTCATGAGATATGTTTCCATTTATTTTCTTTAATTTCTCTCAGCAATGTTTTGTAGTTTTCATTATACATCTCTTTTACCTCTTTGGCTATTTCCTAAGTATTTTAATATTTTTGATATTATTGTAAGTGGGATTATTTTTATGATTTTCTTTTCATTTTTTTCATTGTTGGTATATAGAAATGCAGCTTGTTTTCGTGTGCTGACTTTGTATCCTGCTACTTTGCTACTTTGAATTTGAAACGAAGCAGGACCCTATGGTGCCCTCCCAAGTACGAAAGCCTTTCTGTCTGCCCCTGGAGACCCCAATACACACCATTTCTTGTTTGGGGGAAGAAGAAGTCAATCTTCTAGATCGTCCCTGAGTTCCTTTGGAGTTCCAAATGGCATATCCAAACAGTAACTAATTAGAGGAATGAGGAATGCAGAGAGAATCGATAGTGCAGCAGTGTGCCAGGGTCCCAGTTCCTGTCAAGAAATATACATAACAATCTGATACATATCTCTGAGCTCTTCTATAGGACCTGAGGCCCCCATCCAGGTGGGGATGATAAGTTTAGAGTATGAGCACATGGACCGCAGACTGGCTGGAAACGGAAGATTTCTGGAACACCACTGTTACCTCACCACCAACCAATCAGAGGAAGGTTACACCCTGCAGACCTCTCCCCAAATTTTGCCTATAAAAACTTTCCCCCAAAAACCATCAGGGAATTTGGGTCTTTGAGCATGAGCTGCCCCATTCTCCTTGCTTGGCTCTTACAATATCTTTCTCTGCTCCAAACTCTGATGGGCCTTTCCCTGGTGGCTCAGATAGTAAGGAATTCACCTGCAGTGCAGGAGACCTGGGTTTGATCCCTAGGTCAAGAAGATCCCCTGGAGAAGGGAATACTCCAGTCCAGTATGCTTACCTGGAGAATTCCATGGACAGAGGAGCCTGGTGACTGAACGAATTTCACTGTTTTCAACAACATATTCATTTATTAATTTTAACATTATTTTTTGTGGAATATTTGGGGTTCTCGACATATAAATCAAATCAGCAAATTTGGAAAACTCAGCAATTGCCACAAGACTGAAAAATGTCAGTTTTCATTCCAATCCCAAAGAAAGGCAATGCCAAAGAATGTTCCAATTGCTGTAGAGTTGCACTCATTAAACATGCTAGCAAGGTAATGCTCAAAATCCTTCAAGCTAGGCTTCAACAGTACGTGAACCAAGAACTTCCAGATGAACAAGCTAGATTTAGCAAAGGCAGAAGAACCAGAGATCAAATTGCCAACATCTGTTGAATCATAGAAAAGGCAAGGGAATTCCAGAAAAACATCTACTTCTGCTTCTTTGACTACACTAAAGCCTTTGACTGTGTGGATCACAACAAACTGTGGAAAATTCTTAAAGAGACGGAAATACCAGACCACCTTACCCGCCTCCTGAGAAACCTGTATGCAAGTTAAGAAGCAGCAGTTAGAACCAGACATCAGAAAATGAACTGGTTCAAAATTGGGGAAGGAGTACATCAAGGCTATATATTGTCATTCTGCTTAGTTAACTTCTATCCAGAGTATGTCATACAAACTGTTGGGGCGGATGAAGCTCAAGCTGGAATTGAGATTGTCGGGAGAAATATCAATAACCTCAGATATGCAGATGACACTACCCTAATGGCAGAAAGCCAACAGGAACTAAAGAGCCTCTTGATGAAAGTGAAAGAAGAGAGTGAAAAAAGCTGGCTTAAAACTCATCATTCAAAAAACTAACATCATGGCATCCAGTCCCATCACTTCATGGCAAATAGATGGGGAAAAAGTGGCAACAGTAGCAGATTTTAATTTCTTGGGCTACAAAATCACTACGGACAGTGACTATAGCCACAAAAGTAAAAGATGCTTGCTCCTTGGAAGAAAAACTATGACAAATCTAGACAGCATATTAAAAAGAAAGCAGAGACATCACCTTGCCAAATATGGTCCCTACAGTCAAAGCTATGGTTTTTCCAGTAGTCATGTACGGATGTGAGAATTGGACCATAACGAAATCTGAGAGGCAAAGAACTGGTGCTCTTGAACTGTGGCGCTGGAGAAGACTCTTGAGAGTCCTTGGACAGCAAGGAGATCAAACCAGTTATAAAGGAAATCAACCCTGAATATTCATTGGAAGGACTGGTGGTGAAGCTGAAGCTCCGATACTTTGGCCACCAACTCATTAGAAATGACTCTGACGCTGGGAAAGATTGAAGGGAAGAGAAGAAGGGAGAGACAGAGGATGACATGGTTGGATGGCATCACCGACTCCATGAACATGAGTCTGAGAAAACTCTGGGAGATAGTGAAGGGCAAGGAAGCCTGGCCTGCTGCATTCCATGGGGTTGCAAAGAGTTGGACATCATTTAGAGACTTAACAAACAAACAAAAATCATATAACATCATGTCATTTGTGAACAGAGATTATTTTAATTCTTCCTTTCCAGTTCAGGTGATTTTTATATATTTTTCTTGCCTAATTGCTCTGGTTAGAACTTCCAATACTACGTTGAACAGAAGGGACAAAAGCAGGCATTCTTGCTTTGTTCCTGATCTTAGAGGAGAAGCTTTTAGTCTTATGCCATTGAATATGATGTTCCCTGTGGGTTTCTAATATATAGCTTTTCATTACGTTGAGGTGGTTACCTTCTCTTGTTTGATGAGTGCTTTTATGGTGAAACGGTGTTGACTTTTGTCAAATTCTTTTTCTGTATCAATAAAGATGATTGTTTTTTCCTTTCATTCAACAAGTGTAGTGTATTACATTGATCAGTTTGCATATGTGAAGTATCCTTGCTTTCAAGAATAAATCCCACTTGATCAAAATATATAGCTTACTTAATATACCACTCAGTTAGGCTTGCTACTATTTTGTTGAGAATTTTTGCATCAGTGTCCATAAAAAGATATTGGTCTATAGTTTTCTGGTAGGCTTTTTGGTTGGGCTTTGGTATCAAGTAATTCTGGCTTCATAGAATAGTCATTTAAGCACAGAAAGTATACCCTTTCCTTCAGTTTTTTGGAAAATTTTGAGAAGGATTGGTATTGGTTTTCTTAAAATATTTGCTAGAATTCACCGGTGAAGCCACCAGGACCGTGGCTTTCTTGGAAGATTTTTGATTACTGATTCAATCCCCTTACTAGTCATAGACCTATTCAGATGTTCTGTTTCTTCAGGATTTCATTTTGATAGATTTTGGGTTACTGGGAGGGGAGGAAGGAGAGCAACAACAATGGCTGGCCTCATCTTTATACCTCTAAGGTCAGAAGCAGAAATCAGCAGATAAAGCACAAATTCCTGGTTTTTGGTAGATAGGGCCCTTTAGGCTCACTTTCCTGTAAGCTATTTGCACACTGCTCCAGGAAGGTGGACACAGCTGCCTGCCACCTGGCTGAGGATGGGGGATGGGCACCTGCTACTGTGCTAATAGGTGAAACTGACTGAAATTAACTGTAATTTACTGTCTGAGCCTTCCGTCGGAAGTAGCAAGCCATTAATAGATTCCAGAGCTCCAAAATAGTTATATCAGACAGATTCTGCCAGTGCAATTATTGTCTAAGTGAGGAGATACCTTCCTATGAATTCCTACTCCATCGTCTTCCTAGAAACTTATCAGCAGGATTATATTTTAATAATATCCACTTGAGAATGTTCAATTGTGTTAGCTGAGATTTGACCAATAATTTATTCAAAACTTGCTTTAGTTTCCTGCCAACATTTTTTCAGAACAAAGGATATTAAGAACTTTGACTAGAAGCTCAAGAAGACTATTTTGTATTTTGACAGGGCAATAGCAGAATTTTGATTAACAGTTAAACTCCAAACTTGTTATACTACACATTTCCCCCATATACTCAGTCCCCTAGATTTTCCTGGAACTGTCTCTAAGGAAACTGCTCCTCCCATAATGACTGTGGGACTAGGAGGGGCGGGGACAGCCATTTTTCACAGTAGTCTGTCTCTTTGGCCACAGCTGACTGGTTCAGGGGTGGGCACTGATCCAACTTAGGCCTATGAGAGCCCATCCATGAGAATTTTGGATTTGGACTCAGGGAGTCTGTCTATAATATCTAGATTGCTCATTTAAGAAAGCTGAAGAAAGATGGAGAACCTAGAGCTGCTGGGACCCTTGTTAGTCACTATGTGAAGAAGCTATTTACCAAGTTCAACCTCATACTAGTCATCACAAGACAGGTCAATAAATAGAGAGAGGAGTTGTTAGGGCAAGGAATCTGGATTTTATTAGGAAAGCCAGCAGACCAAGAAAGTGGGAGACTAGTATCCCAAAGAACCTTCTTACCCAAGTTAGAATTCAGCCTTCTTTTATACTTAAAGGGGAGCCGGTTGCAGACTTCTATGTGCCTGAATCCTTTGTTCTTGCAGCTGTTTACATAGGTCTAATCACAATTGTTTCTATAAACCACCAACAAGACAATTGTTCTTTCCTGTCTGCAGTTTTTAAATCTCTATATGAATGGGAAAGTGTTATGCCTTTAAAGGTCAAAGCCTTGAGAATGGGCTGTCATGCGTATTTCAGGCTATAGGCAGCATTCTTTTACAGAGGTGCACAGCCAGCATGAGTAAGCACAGGCAACAGGGCGCAACGGTTAGGACCAAAGGAATAGCTCCAGTGTGGAATCAGGTTTATTCTTCACTGTGACAAAACCTGGTTGCGTGAAAAAGAGGTCAATACTCAGAGGAAAATGGAGACAAGAGACAGGGTACTGAGGCCTATCAGATGCCTGACTCCATTTGTTCCTGAGGTCCAGCTGCCTTCCCATTGCCTGTCTACTCTACTTTCTTTGGCAGCCAATAGCTATATATCTCGGAGAAGGCAATGGCACCCCACTCCAGTACTCTTCCCTGGAAAATCCCATGGACGGAGGAGCCTGGTGGGACACAACTGAGCGACTTCACTTTCACTTTTCACTTTCATGCATTGGAGAAGGAAATGGCAACCCACTCCAGTGTTCTTGCCTGGAGAATCCCAAGGACGGGGGAGCCTGGTGGGCTGCCGTCTATGGGGACACGGCTGAAGCGACTTGGCAGCAGCAGCAGCTATACATCTCACATTTTGTTCAAGCGAGTATGAGCTGGTTTATTGTCACGTGCAACCCAGAGAACCCAGAGTAGCCTGCTAGACCAACTCCTTCACTTTATAGATGAAGAAACAAATTCTGAAAACAAAACAAAACTATGACGTCCCTAAGCCTAAGAGGTTAGTGAGTGGCTAGGCTGGAATTAAACTTCAGCTTTTCCAGTTGTAGCTCCCATGTGTGTCTACACAGCAGCTGCAGTGGTGCCGTGTGGCATTTCCAACACCCAGGGGAGATTCCCAGTGGCCTCGGTTGGAGGGAAATATATCCAAACCTCTGCCTATCCACAAAACAGAGAGGAAAAGATAAAAATAGACCATCAAAACATAACTGGAACAAGTCTTTTTTAAACCCGAAAAAAAAAAACCAAAAAAACATAACTGGAGACCTGGGACCTGGGGGTTGGCACAGGAAATTGAGAATGAGAAGAACAAAGTCAGACTTGTTACAGGTGAAAGCTAAAGGAACATTGCACTGTTTGTGCTGAACTCACACACAGGGAAGACAGGGTAAAAGGGAGTCTTCACCTCTTTGCAGTATACTCATGCAGGATTCAGAGGCAGCCGAGCTAATAGATCTCCTCCTAGCCAAGGCTAAAGGGAGATCAGATACCCACCCAAGTGTTGGCCACCCATGGGTTCACCAAGCCTTCCAGCCTTTTGAAGTCACCCTTACCTTTAATATAAAATGGGATGGTTTGAAGGGGGAGGCCCAGATGCCCTTTCTGTTGAGTTGCACAACCCCTTGCCAGCTCCTTCAGGTCCTGAAGTTGACAATTTCTCCTTGTTCTCTCACCCCACGCTAGTCACAGCCCTCATTCCTGCTTCCCACATCCCAAGCACCTCTGACAAAGTTGTGTGTATGTGGGTTTCCCTGGCGGTTTGGGAGAACAGAGAAGGGGAATGGGCTTTGGTGGGCCTGTGGGAGTTTGGGGCTCTCCTGGGCCATGTGGGTTTCCCTGGAGGTTTGGGAGAACAGAGAAGGGGAGTGGGCTTTGGCGGGCCTGTGGGAGTTTGGGGCTCTCCTGGGTGATGTGATTTATGTGGGTAACAGAGTGGTCACTGCTAAACAGATGCCTCAATAGCCTGGATGGAGATGTGTAGCAAGATGGTGTCTGTAGCCAAGCAAGCACTTGGCTCTTGAACCACAGTGTTAATTAGAACCCAGTGACCTGCTACACTGAAAGCAGGTTTTATAATCCGTGAGTCAGTCATATAGGGAAGAAGCAGCAATTATTCAGGAAGAAGTGGCTGCAGGGAACAAGCTGTTTGTTGAGAACCCCATAGGGTTACTTGCTGTCATTGTTCACTCTCTCAGTGTCTGACTCTTTGTGCCCCATGGACTGCAGCATGCCAGGCTTCACTGTCCTTCACCATCTCCTGGAATTTGCTCAAACTCACGTCCATTGAGTCGGTGATACTATCCAATCATCTCATCTTCTGTCATCCCCTTCTCCTCTTGCCTTCAATCTTTCCCAGCATCAGGGTCTTTTCTAATGAGCTGGCTCTTCACATTGTCCTCTGGTACCCTCTGAGTCTCCCACAGTCAAATGGTACATCAGTGGCTTCCCAGGACAAAAGACAATTTCTAGGCAGGTCCCAGCCCCACCCTCTGCAGAACCTGCCCAGGGGGTCACATCTCACTTGTGTACATGACGTGTACCTCAATTGTGTAGTCCTCCCACCTCAGGAATACTGCACTTGTTATTTCCCTGGGCCCTGCCTGAGTCTGGGCTTCTTTTCCTCTCCTTGTGTTCACAAACTCCAACCTGCAGCCCCTCTGAAAATCATTTTAACTCCATTTATCCAAGATATTCCATTCCTTGGAGGTCTTATCTTCCATGAACAAACATATTCATCAAGGTGCTTTTCTAATTCAGAGTACTAGTCATTTCTATAAGTCAACTCTGTCCAATTCTGGACCACCAGATGCAGTTCAGAAACCCTGTATTTTTAGCAAAAGTTTCTAAATAGCAAAAAAATGTCCCCTGCATCCAAAATGTCAATCTGATCCCTGTGTATGGTCACTCTACTTCCCATACCCCATACTGGGACATGTATTCTGATAATGGAACAGAATCTTTGAGATAAGAACTACCCTAGAAAATCCAGAATGTACTATCATCAAATCTATTTTCCTTGTATCTACCCCTCACATCTAAAATGGAAATGGATCCATTCCTTAACTCTCCTTTGTCTGGGAAGCCTCAGGACTCCAAGGGTACTCAGAGTCTCAGTCACAGAAGAACACTCTGGGGAGTCTTTAGAATCCCAACAATAAGCTGTGAGAATCTGATGGGTTGAATTTTAAGGGTTCTTAACAGTCCTCAAGATTGCCGGGAGAAATATCAATAACCTCAGATATGCTGATGGCACCACCCTTATGGCAGAAAGTGAGGAGGAGCTAAAAAGCCTCTTGATGAAAGTGAAGGAGGAGAGCGAAAAAGTTGGCTTAAAGCTCAACATTCAGAAAATGAAGATCATGGCATCCGGTCCCATCACTTCATGGGAAATAGATGGGGAAACAGTGGAAACAGTGTCAGACTTTATTTTTTTGGGCTCCAAAATCACTGCAGATGATGACTGCAGCCATGAAATTAAAAGACGCTTACTCCTTGGAAGAAAAGTTATGACCAACCTGGATAGTATATTCAAAAGCAGAGACATTACTTTGCCGACTAAGGTCCGCCTAGTCAAGGCTATGGTTTTTCCTGTGGTCATGTATGGATGTGAAAGTTGGACTGTGAAGAAAGCTGAGCGCCGAAGAATCGATGCTTTTGAACTGTGGTGTTGGAGAAGACTCTTGAGAGTCCCTTGGACTGCAAGGAGATCCAACCAGTCCATTCTGAAGGAGATCAGCCCTGGGATTTCTTTGGAAGGAATGATGCTAAAGCTGAAACTCCAGTACTTTGGCCACCTCATGCGAAGAGTTGACTCATTGGAAAAGACTCTGATGCTGGGAGGGATTGGGGGCAGGAGGAGAAGGGGACAACCGAGGATGAGATGGCTGGATGGCATCACTGACTCGATGGACGTGAGTCTGAGTGAACTCCGGGAGATGGGGATGAATAGGGAGGCCTGGCGTGCTGCGATTCATGGGGTCGCAAAGAGTCGGACACGACTGAGTGACTGAACTGAACTGACTGAATGGCAAATTAGTTTTAATTAATGTACAGTCTGGATGTTGTCATAAATAATGCTTATTTCATTACATAGGCAAACATGAGCTCAAAATAATTGAGCTTTTAAAACATTGAAAATTTTAAGAGGCCATATAACTCAGAGTTTTACTTAAGTTTATTCTATTTCTTTTAAAAATGCTCCCTTTTAACTCTAGTTCATAAGATTCAGGGGGAAATGTGTTTTGAGTTGCAAGGATCTCTTACTGGGGATTTCTTTTTTCTGATGCTCATTCTCTGACACAAATTGTATGTGACTGATATTTGAATGATTCTTATAACTGGCACAGTTTTTAATTAAAGTGGACATAAATTGTTTTCCATTAAAAAAAATAAGCATACATGTCAATGACTGAGACTTTTGGAGGTCTATTCAGCATTGACTAGAACCTTGTTTTGTGTGATTAAAATACACAGGAATACTTCACCTGTCATGCCTACATGCCGGTGCCTCTCCACTTGAGCCTTGAACTTACACTTGAACCCAATGTTTCACCTGAGCTCTCTATTTCTAGCTCTTCTAGTTTCCATGTTCTCAGTGCTGCAGTAATCTCTCAGGGAGAAAAATTCAATGGAAATAAAGTTGGAAAACCTGAATTGACTCTGCTGCTGCTGCTACTGCTGCTAAGTTGCTTTAGTCGTGTCCGACTCTGTGTGACCCCATAGACGGCCTCCTACCAGGCTCCTCTGTCCCTGGGATTCTCCAGGCAAGAACACTGGAGCGGGTTGCCATTTCCTTCTCCAGTGCATGACAGTGAAAAGTGAAAGTGAAGTCGCTCAGTCGTGTCCGACTTTTTGCGACCCCATGGACTGCAGCCTTCCAGGCTCCTCCATCCATGGGATTTTCCAGGCAAGAGTACTGGAGTGGGATGCCATTCTAAGCTTACTTAATGACTCTGGGTAAATTATTTGACTTCTTTGAGGTAATTTGTTCATTTATAAAATTGAGGATATACTTAATATATGTTACTATTAGGCCTTTAACCTAGCATCATGTATAAATCTCTCCTATCATAATTTATTTAGAATCAATGGTGGTTTGAAAAATTAGATATACCAGTCATTTCCTTCTGGTCATTCTCCTCTTGCCACATCTCCACACTCACCACTGGTATCAATATTTGTCAGTGTTTAAATGAATTATAATGACCTTCCCCTCTGAGAGATTTTACTGTTTTTATTGTTCAGTATTGACATTTTTCTGTGTTTTATTATTTTTGGAAGTGAGTGAGTAATGAGCTAAATGAGTATTGATACATCCTTACCAAACAAATTGACTACTTTGCTTCAGAGAACAGTGCTGACACTTGATGGAGTTTCTCAAAGGATCCCTGTGCTCAGTCACTAAGTTGTGTTTGATGCTTGCGACCTCGTGGACTGTAGCCTGCTAGGCTCCTCTGTCCGTGAGATTTCCCAAGCAAGAATACTGGAGTGGTTGCCGTTTTCTCCTCCAGGGGATTGTCCTGACCCAGGGATCGAATCCACGTCTCTTGTGTCTCCTGCATTGGCAGGCAGATTCTTTATCACTGAGCCACCTGGGAAGCCCCAGAGGATCCCTAGGAAAGACTTTATGGGCAAGATGGCTACAGGACAAGCAGAAAGAAAGGTCAGGGAATGGTAAGAGAGGGTCCAGTGAAAATGAGCCAGGAATTAAGGGCTAATCTTCATGGGAAGGGCACAGTGTCCTCGAATCTGTGGGGCTCACAGAATTGATCCGGAAGGTCTCTGAGGCTACTTGACTAGAGCTGAGCATGCCCAGTAAGAAGATGGTCACCCCGGGAGTGAGAAGAGAACTTGGGAGGGGAAGCTACTGAAGTTGCCTGCTGGCACAGGGCGCCTTAGTCAGCAAGGACAGTTGAGGGCAGCTGTGCATGACTCAGCCCAAGCTGGCAGTAGAATTCCTGCCATGAGAACTGGAAGCACGTTGCCCCCACAAAAGCAATCCTGCCACTCAGCCCTGATACAGAATTATATTAGCCCCCTGAAGTAATAGTAGACCTTGTGAGCTGCAAAGACACTATAAAATGTTTTGTTCCTAGCAAATGGTATGAACTCAGGAAATTTTTGATGAATTTATGCCTACATTTGTTCAAAAATATTTATGAAATTCCTGTTAGAGGTCCAAGACTGTATTAGGTTGTAAGGATATAGTTCTGGATAGGTTCATAGCATTTATATCCTAGATGGGGAGCCTGACAAGAAACAGGTACGGAAATAAAGAGGATGATATCAGATACAGAAAAGTTCTGTGATGACTTATCTAGAGTGATATTTTTTTATAGAGCAGTCAGGGGAGTAGTCTTAGAGGCCTGAATCATGAAAATTCACCGTCCATCCTGAGATTCAGGCAAAGGAAACCTTAAGTGAATTCAGTAAACACATGATGTTTGCTGATTTTTTCTCTCTCTTAGCAAACCTAATTCTAATATACTATAGACAAAAAGCTTAATTGAAACTATTTATTGAACATGCTCTAAATTTCAAGAAATGTGTTAGGTGCTATGGATATAAAAGTAAAAACCATGTGCTATGCCTCCAAGAAGTGGCATTCTAGTGTGGAGAGCCACAGGTAGAAACAAATGCAATAAAAAGTGAGAACTGCCATCATGGAGGCATAGTGGCATCCTGCAGGAGACTTGTTGAAAGGTGCCTTTATTGTCACTGAAATAGCAATATATTGGTAGAAAATTCTCGTGAGTTTCCCACGTTTCTGCATGCCTTGTCAGCAGAGAGACTGACCACCGTTTTTACCTGTCTTAAGCTATTTTTCAAGGATACTTATGTCACTAGGAAACATGTTGGGGGTTATCTCTCTTCCATGGTAGAGATGTGATTATCGTCGTTTAGTCACTCAGTCATGTCTGACTCTTTGCAACCGCCAGGCTCCTCTATCAGTGGAATTCTCCAGGCAAGAATAGTGGAATGGGTTACCATTTCCTTCTCCAGGGGATCTTCCCGACCCAGGGATCAAACCATGTCTCCTGCACACCTCCTGTGTAACAGTAGTGAGCCATCTTTACCAGTGAGCCATCAGGGAAGGCCATACTAAAGAAAATGTTTTCCACCAAAGCGAAGATTGGACAGTTTTCTTTTAGACTCTTTGTTGGAGCTTCCTAAGTTGGATTTCCTCAGTTGTGATGTGAAGTCACCGTATGGCACCATCTCCCTGGACCACCCTCTAATGCCCCATGGAATTCCAGGGCAAGAAGGACCAAGAGACCATGAAGCTTGTGCTGGCTGCTGTGCCATGAGTAGCAAGGCTCTTTGTCTCTGACTCAGCAATCCCATCTCAGAAGCCATGTAACTGTGTAGGCTACCTTGTTAATAGCTTAGAAGGAGGTAAAATGAACAGTTTTTGATATGGTAACAATATGCAAACTATGAATGATTTCTCATTGTCTCTTATTTTATGCAATACTATTTATGTTTTCTGAGCCTTAATTTTCTCATTTGGAAACTTGGCATAAAAATCTTTGCCTCAAAAAAATCATGCTAAGGATCAAATGGGGTATCATATGAGTGGCAGAGACAATTAGCTATTCCCCAGTATCCATGCTTTCTTTTTCCTGCACCAGAGCAACATTGTTCTATAGCAGTGGCCACCAGAGTCAGGAAAAAAATACATATTCCAGCCTTCTTTGCAGGTCAGTGGGATTAGCAGTGAAGTTCACAGTGGTATGTGAGCAGAAGCTATAAATGCACCTTTCAGCTTGCTTGAAAGGAAGACTTCTCTTCTCTACTCCTTCCCTCTTTCTGACTGCCTGGAATATGGACATAGAGGTGAGACGCTTTGGGCCATGTGGATGGGAAGATAGCCTACATATGGCAGAGGATTGAGCCTGAAGAAGCCTAGGTCTCTGTCTTTGGGGCAGAACTATTCAAACCTTGAACTGCCAATGTACAGACTGTCAGGTGAGAGAAAGATAAATTTCTGTTTTGTCTGAGCCACTGCTGTTTGGTACCTCTGTTGCAGCAACATACCTGAATCCTAGTCAGTGGAGGAGTGAGAAAATCAGAGTGGTGTATCAGAAAGATCCTCCTGGTGATGACCGGGAGAGAATTGAGGTAGGGACCTTAAGAGGGAAATCACCTAGCTACCCAGCCATGTGTTTCCTTTTCCAAGATGTGGAACGTTATTAAGTCTTACTTGGCCTGTGGACTGTTACAAGAATTTTGAACTTCAAAGTAAAGTAAGTTAGAGATACACTAAGTTGCAGTTAAACATGATTCTTTATGATAGGTATGACAGGTGTTTTCAGCATTAGAGAATTTTATGCCTCATACAAAGGAGCACTGAAAGTGAAGTGGTCTTTAAACTTTGGAAATGGACCCTTTCATCCTAAAGCCTCTAGTATTTGTGGCTACTAATGTTCCAGGAAATGCAGTTCAGGAAACATGATCTAGTGCATATTAGATTTAAAGACACCTATCCAACCCTTGTTGAAAATTTTAACCTAAGATAGCATACAGTATAAACAGTCTGCAGAGCATTTTATAAAGGGTATTTGTCAGATACAAGGATTCAATAAACACCTGCACAGTATACACACAGCCTTTCCCACAAACTAGAACAAAAAGTTACAGATACACCAAATACCATTTAGTTTCAGTATTCCTCCATACAGAGTTAAGCTTTCAGTTTTGTTGCAAGATGTGAATGAACAGGACAAGGATGAAAAAGGCAGCAAGGTACTACTTTGAATCCACTTGGAGAGATCTTCATGAGGAAAATCTTTGCAAAGAACATAAATGGCCTGACTACTAATTGTCTTAGCAAGAGATGAGGTTGTGTGGTGGACAGCCTCCTTGCTCGGGGAGTTCATAACAATCTAAGAGGCAAAATGAATGATGGCAAGACAGAGAATGTGAAGTCAGAATGCTGTGACTTTGGCTTTGAGAGTGTTTGATCTGGCAGGAGCTCTTTTCCATAAGTAACTGAGTCCTGTCCAGCACTTATGGGATCAAATGGCAGTATTAATTGGATCAGCAGTTAACATCCTAATTCTCTTCCATGACCAATGTAGGGAAAAGCAACTCTCATTAAACCCTTCATAGAAAAATACCTTCTGCAGAATCCTCAGGGAAAAAAATTCTTAAATCCCGAGTCCATGCCAAATATCCCTATGGTTTCCTCAACAGTACAGCTAATTCTCTGTGCTGGCAAAAGCCAGTTTTCTTTCCTTATTTTGGTCTGCATTGGAAAAGGGGTTCTTAGGTGCAAAAGTAGCACACAGAGGTGTCAGACCACACTTGACACCATGACTGTGGTGACGGGGTTTTCCCCAGCTGTCAGCTACAGAAGCATTTCATTTCATTGGATGCTGCACAGCTCCATGCTGAGAAGTGGCCGCCAGGCGCTCTTATCCTTTGTAATGTCTTCATTAGTAACAGCAGTTACGAATGACTTATACAGTTACAATAGTATATACAGCTGTAGTTACACAGTTAATAACAGTAATGAATTGCCTTGGAGAAAGGGGGTACAGAATAAGTGGTAAACATCATAAGCTAGGGTCTTTATGTGCATATCCTCTTTTATTTCCTCCAGTTGGGCTTGAATTCTTTAGCAGTAGGAATTTTGAATGCTGAGAAGATAGGAAGAATTCTTTGATTTCTCCTCTGCCTTTTGGTCACTTTAAGACATCCTCGTCTTCATGCACCGTTTCCTCATTTTCTTCTATGGCTTGGGTCATTACCCACCTAACAACCCTGAAAGCAGCTACAAATTGTGTCTGTGGGTCTATACAGTGAGAAGGTGACTTCTTTTTAAGGAGAGTGGAGAAATTCTTAAGATTAAAGAGTCCCTGTTAGAAACTATGATTGTATGCATCATAAAAAAGCTTAAGGGTTTCTCTATCAAATCTTAGTTTGGAGAACTCCAGTTTATGTGCAGTTAATGAGGTTTCTTTTCTTATAGGGTTCCTTTAATAGGACAATGCATATTGTGAAACTTCAAGGGGAAAAGAAAGTATATAGAGTTCTCTGAATTTATTTCATCCCAGAAACCTTTGTTATGGGTCTAAATAGTGCCAGGAAACATTAACTTTTTTTTTTTTTTAAGCCTAAAAGAAGCAGTTAATCATTAGCTTTTATTTCTAAGGAGTAGTCATGCAGCAAAAACTAAGCTTTCAGGACATGTCTAATAACCTGCAATCTGACCAAAGTCCATACTCTTGGTGAGGAGCTTTAGACCTGACAATGTTTTAGCAGAGAAATAATCTCAATCTTGGGACTACTATATAGCAGTAAAGTTTGCTCACTCTCAGAGGTAGGCTGCAGTATTTGTGCAGTTCCCAGCTCTCTGGTTGGAATTTTCCCTTCTCTCCTATTTAAGAGAGGGAATGCAAGTGAGCTAGAGGGATATTATTACAGAGATGCAACTCACACTCTTCTGATCATCTCTAAAATGTGAAATGGTGATTCAAAAAGGCTGTACTTTACCATTTGACACCTTAAAATTGTGCATCAGAATGGCCCTCTTGGTGAGAACTAATGGCCCTGCGGTGTATTTGCAGGATTCCAGTGAGTTTTTGATGTCAATGAGTGTGTAAGTGTGTGCATGTATATGTGTGTGCTCAAGTTCACACACATGTGCTAAAGTACTGGACTGGAGGGGTGGGAGGAGAATCTAGAGAAGGGAAAGTAAATCCCATTCCTCTAAAGTCTTCCAAAGTGGTGAGAATCCCAAGAAAGCAGTTCTTTTGAAGCGTGTATATCACATCTTATGGGTATTTGTTTTTCAAATAATAGATCACTGACACTAAGATTTGGTCATGTGAATTTTTGCCTTATGCTAGAGAGAAGTCTTCACTTGACATCTTCAATTTGCTGCATCTGAGGAAATGTGACAAGCAATTAAATATCCTTTAAATTTTAAGGTAAACTAGGAGTAATATTTTGAAAAATATAAAATGAATGTGATAGGCACCTTAGCCTGGTGATTAAGAATATGCTTAATCATTTAGAGCCATTCTCTCTTAAGTCTGAACCTTGGCCCTTGGGCCAAGTTGTTTATCTACTCTGTGCTTCTGCTTCCTTGTTAGTAAAATGGGAAGGATAGTAGTACCCACTAATAGGATGACATGAGTTCATATTTGGAAGGGTCTCAGAATAGTGCCTGATACTTAGTAAGTGTTACTTATATTTAATAATATTTTTAAAATGTGTTTCTCATTTTCTCTCTTGCACATTGTGATATACAGAAGTCAGTCCACTGTATACACCGGAGAACATTGGCAAGCCAGTGCCCTTGGGAGAGCAGCAGAATCGATACAGGGGACTGTTAGCCACCTGGAGAGAAGCAAATGACTGCAGTGGACTGCAGCAGGAATAGGCAAAGTGGGCCTGGAGTCACCTGTTACAGCCGCCCCAGTAGGAAATTCCTGAAAGGGGACTGAAGTGACAAATGGAAGGCTAAGTAGAGAGCAGAGTGGGATTGTCCTCATTTCCATCTGGGGCTGTGGGAAGACGCAGTCTCCCAGATATCCCTCCTCCCCACTCGCCAACACGGATGGCCCATCAGAGAAGACTTGGCAGCTGGGGCACGGTGAGGCAAGGGAAGCCTGCACTTAGTTCTCTCCCTGCCCCCTCAGGTGCCCTGAAGCTCCTGGACCCTGTGAAGAGATGTGCAGGAGTCAGCTAACAGCACTGGAGGGTGAGTTTACTTGGGATGTTGCTTTGGTGAGAATAACAGACCTTACAAGCCAAGGGTACTGACCAGACTGCCCCAGCCAGGATTCAGCAGGTCCCAGCCACTGACACAGATGCCTCCTGCAGGAAGCAGAGAAAGGGGACATCTGAAAATGGAATATTCTCCTAAAGACACTAGATTCGGATATCTGGAAATTTCCAATTATTTTATGTAACTGAGTTTACAACCATATTGTGTTTTAGAGGGGTAAATGTTTATGAGGAAGAACAGACAACCTGTAGAAAAATAGAGAAACTATATTTTTGCACATCTTAGTGTAATGTGATTTAAATACATCTCTACAATAGAAAAAATGTATATAAATATATAAAGATGGCTTGATAGCCAACAGCATGTAAGGTGTTGTGCTAAATGCTTCAGTTCAGTTCAGTTCAGTTCAGTTCAGTCGCTCAGTCGTGTCCGCCTCTTTGTGACCCCATGAATCACAGCATACCAGGCCTCCCTGTCCATCACCAACTCCCGGAGTTCACTCAAACTCATGTCCATCGAGTCGGTGATGCCATCCACCCATCTCATCCTCTGCCGTCCCCTTTTCCTCCTGCCCCCAATCCCTCCCAGCATCAGAGTCTTTTCCAGTGAATCAACTCTTTGCATGAGGTGGCCAAAGTACTGGAGTTTCAGCTTTAGCATCATTCCTTCCAAAGAACACAATGCTTAGAGGGCTAGAAAGTTGAGTCGGACAAGGCTTCTGTCTTAGTCTTGAGCAAAGGAAAGCACAGTCCAGGACTGAGGAGATGGCTGAGCTCAGGTGTGGTATGTTGAATTGCAGGGGTGGTTGAACCCTCTGTGACCATGTCTAGCAATGAGCTGGAAAATGTAAGGTGTAAGCTCAGGAGAGAGACAAGGACACTGGGAGCCCATCCACCTAGAGGTGATAACTAGAGCCTCAGGATTTCCAAGATAGTTGGAGAGAGAAAAGATCCAAGGTTACATTCATTCATCCTTTTAACAAACATGAACCAGTTTCTTCTTGATGCAGGTGTAGCAAGGAAGGAAGGGTGGTAAGTCTGGAAATGCTTACAGTATTGCCCAAAGAGAGGTCTGGAATCTAATTTTGTTGTGCCTGTATGTGGCAGAGACTACTTGGGTTGACCAGTTGCCAAGTTCTTCTCTTCTTAAGCATCTGGCTGGACCACATTTTCCAGTCTCTCTTTCACTAGATTGGACATAAGACCAAATTCTGGCCACTGGCACTGGAGTGTTTGCATTATGTCTACTCCCAGACCAGATTCATGAATACATCCCTCAAGCCCATTTTATCTCTGCAAGAAAGCAAAATTGCTTTCTTTCCATGACTGCCAGCTTAATAAAACACACTGAGACACTAAGACCGATCACTATGTGGGGCAGAGTCCTTACCCATACCCATCTACAGTGGATGTGAGGCCACTGGTGAGAAATACACTTTTATTGTTAAACCACTAATGTTCAGGGTGTTTCTCTTTCAGCGGCTAGTGTCATTGAGTACCTAATAAACATGAATCAGGATGGATCTGACTCCCTAGCTCACGCCAACCGAAACCAAAAAGACTGGAGTAGCTATGAGAATGCCTGTTTATTCATTCAAACTGACAAGCGTGTCTCAGACAGACCAGGCATTCTCATGCTTGCGCCAACCCCATCCAAGCCTTTTCTCCCTGTCGTCAGACTGCTTGGGAGCCAAACGTAATCCAAAGTCACTTAATCTGCTGGCCAAGAGAGACCGCTGCTCAAGGACTGGGAACATAAGCTCATACAGTACATGTTCTGTACTCAGAAAGCGTGGAAGCCAAACAAGGACACTTAGATGAGACCAGGGTTTAACAGCAAAGGGATAAGAGACTCTGAAGCATCCGTCTCTTGAGAACGCTTTCCCCGTGTGGATAAAAAGATTTGAAGCCAAACAAGCAAGATTCTCCATCAGAAAATTCTTGGGAAGGTTCTCCCACTCCCACTTTCCTAAATACTTCTCTTCCACTTCCCAGCCCCATTGGAAGGACACATTCTGTCACTCACTGTGTCCGTGCATTTAATCAGGGCACCATTCTGTCTCCTCTCACGTTGTGTTCATTTTGCAGTCCCCTGGACTGTGGTTGAGGGGATCCACCTGGAGAAACTTTTTTAAAGCTTCCAAGGAGGACCATCACCTGCACCGTCTTAAGTAGAGAGGAATAAGGAGGGCAGTTGCCCTCCCAGGGATGACAGCCCAGTAGGGGAGACAGACAAGTTAGCACATAAATGCTCAGGTTACCATGTACCATAGGAGTGGGTACAAGGAACAGGTATAACTCAGAGGAAGGCATGATTAACTCTTCTTGGCCAATGAGCATTAGAGAAAGTGAGGGAGAGCTTCCTGTAGGAGGTGATAATTGAGTTGGAATACTGATGGAGGTATTCCAGAAAGGAGAAATAGCAACAAAGGAACAAGGCATAAAATGCTTGGTGTGTCCAGGAGAAGATACCAAGTTAACTATTTGGTGTGTGTGAGAGAAATTGCTATAACAAAGTAGCACAAAGTAAGTGACTTGAACAACAAAAATGTGTCTTGCAGGTATGAAGGTGATAGGTCCAAGATCAAGGTGTTGGCAATACTGGTTCCTTCTGAGGGTCTTGTGGAAAGGCTCTGTCCCAGATCTCTCTCCTCACATCTGGGGCTTTTCTGGCATTGTGGGGTTCCTTGGCTTGTGGAAGCATCACCCTGATCTCTGTAATTGTTTTCATATCTCATTCACCCTGTGTGCATCTGTGTCTAAATTTCCCCTTTATGAAAGGACCCCGATCATACTGAACTAGGGCCCCCACTAATAACCTTAACTTTGTTATTTCTTTGAAGACCCTGTCTCCAAATAAGGCCATGTTCTGAAGTCCTGGGGGTTAGGGATTCAACATATGAATTTTGGAGGGGCCACAATTCAACCCTTAACAACCTACATTAAAGGACAGGCTAGAGAGAAGGAACAAAAGAATTAGCCAGGAAAAGAGCAGGAAGATGCAAGGTCAGAGAAAAGTGGGGGCAAAGCTGCTTGTCATTTAGGGCAAGTAAATGGAAGCAGCAAATCCCAGCTCCAACGTGTTCTTTGCTTCTGAGGCTCGTTTCTCATTTGCATGGTAGGGGGCATACTGCTTCTCCAGTGGGTTGCTGAGCGGATTAAATGGGATCATGTACATAAACTCTTAGCAGATTACTACATATAAATGTACTATGTTGTTAACATAGTAATATATGGTACATATTTTATATATAGCAATATATAAAATGTTTTTAAATAAAAAAGCATTCAATAAATAGCAAGCATTAAAAATTAAAGTAAATAGTAGCATAAAAACTGGGTTTAGTCACACAGTAGTGAAATCTTTAGTATGCACATGCTACATTATGCCAGAGGACTCTGTCATCAATTTCCTTGCTGGATATACAACACTATTTAAAAGCCAACACCTTGGAGACTGCTCTTGCCTCCCACCCCATGGAGAGCTTGTCAAATTCCACACTGGCTTCATGTGACCAAAAACCTATGGAAATGTACAAGCATAAAGAAAATGAATTGTGGCTGCAAAACAGGATTTTAAAATACTCCCCCCACCCTTGTACTTTTTGTGGAAATTAAACATCTGATTTGACACCTCCTGAATCTTTTTCTCCAAGAACTGTGGTTGGGATTTAACTCGGTAACTGATCTGCCCAGGAGAGCAAAACAAAACCCAGCCTTGCTCTGTGCATCTAGTGACGGGATATTCAAGAAGTAAGTTCCACCCCTTTCCATCATTCCTACCACCAAAGAGATTCCAAGAGCCATCGTTTAGCACAGTGACTGTTTTTTTAATTTTTTTTTTTTTCTTGGTTGCAGTGTGAGAACTTGTTTAGACAAAATCTCTCTTGGAAATGTGTTTTCTGACATCCATGGCACTCTCAAATGATGCTTAAAGTGGCTGTCTACCTCATGACTTGTCATGTTAGACCTGGAAAACTGAGTTGGTTTAATCTGATCTTTGAGACTCTCCCGGCCTCCAGGCCCTGGCACTACCGATATTTTATAGGCATGATTAAGAAGCCCAAGTTCCCTTTAGTGATATCCATCTAAGCAATGTTTCTGAGAGCATCTAAGCAAAAGTTCTGAAATGCCCATTGTCTAAACATTTGTGAGCTGTGGCTCCTCACATGATTTTTTTTTTTTTTTTGCTTTTAAATAATTTTATTTTCTATCAGCCTTAAACCTTTTGTTGTAAGAGTAGAACCACCCTTTTACTTTACTCATCTTCAGCTGTTCCAAGGATGTATACAAACAGCCTGTTTGGAACGAAGGAAAATTCCCAGGTGCTGCCAGTCACTGTGAGCCGCCCACCCCACCGCTGCTTTTAATGTGTGGAGGACCAAGATGAGTGAAGAAAGGCCTCCACACTCGCCTCCTGGACTGTGAGCTCATGCGTGTTCACATGTTTCCTTTGTCATTTGCTCTCTTGCTCCAGTACTACTCCTTCAGAGGGTGGCCCTCACCCCTCTTGCCTGGATTCCTGCAACAGCCTGGGAGTGGTCTCTCCTTCTCAACATCAACATCTATGTTAACTTAAACTCTGAAGACCTAGCCTTTCCCTTGGGCTTCCGGATCCTCACTGGTCTCCACTGCTCTCAGAATAAAGTCCAAATCTCCTCACCTATCTTTCAAGGTCTTTCACATCTGCTCCCAAGCTATATCTCCCTGCTCATGTTCCTTGAGAACCTCCAAACACCATTTGCTCTCTCTGGGTGGACCTTTGTGGTTCTTTGCTTATTCTCTTCCCTCTGAGTGGAATGCAGGCACCCCCATCTCTCTCAGACCTCGACCTACCTCCTCCATGAAGTCTTCCTGACAGCTCTATGTAGGACTGGCCCCCCTCCCTGTGAATTCCTGTAGCCCCATCTCTGCCTCACCTAGGGCTCATATTACTTTCTGCTGTTACTGAACATGCAACAAGCCAAAATGCTAAGATGTCAAAGCTTCCAGCAAAGAGAATGTTTATTTGCAAGGCAGTCAAGCTAGGAGAGGAGAAGGCAATAGCACCCTACTCCGGTACTCTTGCCTGGAAAATCCCATGGACGGAGGAGCCTGATAGGCTGCAGTCCATGGGGTTGCTAAGAGTTGGACACAACTGAGTAACTTCACTTTCACTTTTCACTTTCATGCATTGGAGAAGGAAATGGCAACCCACTCCAGTGTTCTTGCCTAGAGAATCCCAGGGATGAGGGAGCCTGGTGGGCTGCTGTCTATGGGGTTGCACAGAGTCAGACACAACTGAAGTGACTTAGCAACAGCAGCAGCAAGCTAGGAGATGGGAAAATAATCTCAGATCCCACTCACCCCGAAGGCAAAGGGCTCAGGGTATTTATGAGATGAAGAATATAACAGCAGGGCCATCTGAGGCAAGGGGAGCTTGGGAAAAGATGATTGGAAAAATATCTAATTATGATTCTGTGTAGGTGTAACTAAGGTACAGCTTCTGCACGTTCAAACACTGAGGGACTTAGCATGATTTAAGGGTAAAGTTTTCAGCCTTCTGACGTCAAATGGACACTCACACTGGTCTAATCCAGTCTTAACCAGCTCAGCTCCAACTAGACACTGGTGACTCCCAAGTTCCTAGAAAACAGCTGGGGCAAACATCTTCTTGTTTAGCCTGTGTGCAGCTTGGAGGACATGCAAGTCTTTTGTAGCAACAATTGAAATGACCCACATTAATGAAGGCAGGTAAAATGGACTTGACTGATAATTACCTATGGTTTCACTACCGTATTTACTTGTGTGTCTGCTCAGCTCTCTCCTGGACTTTGAACTTCTTGAAAACAGAGATACATCTGGTTCATGCCCTCAAAGTATCTCATGAAGCTTCTTACACACACAGCAAGCACCAGATCAATATCCAGGAGTGACTGACTGCCAGCCATTGAGAGTGACTTGGACAGACATGAGAGCAAGGAAGCCTCACAAGAGATTTTTCTAGTGTCTCAGCAAGTTTTTATATATTGTGGCTGCTTGGTTTTCTCAGCTGAAATTAATTTGGAAACAGGAGTTTACAGAGCAAATTGCTTTCAAATGAATTCAGACTTGCAGCTAATAGATGAAGTACAATAAAAATCTCAGATATCTTCATTGTGCACTGTCTACCCGGGTACAAGCTTCAGTCACACTTTTATAAGAAACACCACCTGCCATGCAGATCCACCAGATAATTTACCCCCTGTGACAGCCCCCTTTTGCTTTCTCTCATATATTCTTAGCACAGTCCCCATGGTAATAGAAACTTCCTCTGAAAGCAGGATGGTTGTGTGGGGGTGGAAAGGAGGTGAGTGGTGGTTTTCTGTCTGACTTGGCCTGCTGTTGCTTCAAGTTCATTATTTGCATTTTTGTCTTGGTTTTGATAAACTAAATTGCTTATCACGTATCTTGCTTTCTAGAAGTTCTGCTGAAATGCATTTGTGCGAAAAGCTGTTGGTGTGCAAGGCCTCAAGAAGTACCCTTACTTGGGACCTTGTGATTTTTTTCCCATGGAAGGCAGAAAAGCCCCAATTAGTTTGTATTCCTTACTCTGTACAACTAAGTTTCTAGAAATAGAGTTGGCCAAGAAGAACAGCAGAGTGAAGCAAGCACCTGGGGTTATGCCTCTGTGCCTGTGTGCATGTGTTTGTGTTTGTGTGAGAGTGTGGGTGTGGGTGGATGGAGGGAGTATCAAGCACAGATGAGACACTGCGTGGTAACTTAACAGCTATAGGTAGAGAAAGGAAGAGGCTCTGTCAACTGATACTGAAAAAAGATCTGGGGTCTAGATGGCTCCCATCAACCCATGAACATTACTCATGAAGTCAGAGTGAGAGAAATGACCCTCAGCTACAGCATCCCCAGACTGAGGATGTGATTTGGTGACTTTCTCTTTTACTATTTATTTTGGCCTTTGACATTTCTTATTATCACCTCTGCTCTGACTCAGTAGTCCTGAAGAAAGATTTGCAGTGTTATGTGTGAACCTTCCTTCTCCTCATTTTCTTTTTACCCAGCTCCCAAAGTTTGGGCCTGTTCTGCGAGAAGAATTTCAGACTTTTCTCTNGAGAATCCCAGGGATGAGGGAGCCTGGTGGGCTGCTGTCTATGGGGTTGCACAGAGTCAGACACAACTGAAGTGACTTAGCAACAGCAGCAGCAAGCTAGGAGATGGGAAAATAATCTCAGATCCCACTCACCCCGAAGGCAAAGGGCTCAGGGTATTTATGAGATGAAGAATATAACAGCAGGGCCATCTGAGGCAAGGGGAGCTTGGGAAAAGGTGATTGGAAAAATATCTAATTATGATTCTGTGTAGGTGTAACTAAGGTACAGCTTCTGCACGTTCAAACACTGAGGGACTTAGCATGATTTAAGGGTAAAGTTTTCAGCCTTCTGACGTCAAATGGACACTCACACTGGTCTAATCCAGTCTTAACCAGCTCAGCTCCAACTAGACACCGGTGACTCCCAAGTTCCTAGAAAACAGCTGGGACAAACATCTTCTTGTTTAGCCTGTGTGCAGCTTGGAGGACATGCAAGTCTTTTGTGGCAACAATTGAAATGACCCACATTAATGAAGGCAGGTAAAATGGACTTGACTGATAATTACCTATGGTTTCACTACCGTATTTACTTGTGTGTCTGCTCAGCTCTCTCCTGGACTTTGAACTTCTTGAAAACAGAGATACATCTGGTTCATGCCCTCAAAGTATCTCGTGAAGCTTCTTACACACACAGCAAGCACCAGATCAATATCCAGGAGTGACTGACTGCCAGCCATTGAGAGTGACTTGGACAGACATGAGAGCAAGGAAGCCTCACAAGAGATTTTTCTAGTGTCTCAGCAAGTTTTTATATATTGTGGCTGCTTGGTTTTCTCAGCTGAAATTAATTTGGAAACAGGAGTTTACAGAGCAAATTGCTTTCAAATGAATTCAGACTTGCAGCTAATAGATGAAGTACAATAAAAATCTCAGATATCTTCATTGTGCACTGTCTACCCGGGTACAAGCTTCAGTCACACTTTTATAAGAAACACCACCTGCCATGCAGATCCACCAGATAATTTACCCCCTGTGACAGCCCCCTTTTGCTTTCTCTCATATATTCTTAGCACAGTCCCCATGGTAATAGAAACTTCCTCTGAAAGCAGGATGGTTGTGTGGGGGTGGAAAGGAGGTGAGTGGTGGTTTTCTGTCTGACTTGGCCTGCTGTTGCTTCAAGTTCATTATTTGCATTTTTGTCTTGGTTTTGATAAACTAAATTGCTTATCACGTATCTTGCTTTCTAGAAGTTCTGCTGAAATGCATTTGTGCGAAAAGCTGTTGGTGTGCAAGGCCTCAAGAAGTACCCTTACTTGGGACCTTGTGATTTTTTTCCCATGGAAGGCAGAAAAGCCCCAATTAGTTTGTATTCCTTACTCTGTACAACTAAGTTTCTAGAAATAGAGTTGGCCAAGAAGAACAGCAGAGTGAAGCAAGCACCTGGGGTTATGCCTCTGTGCCTGTGTGCATGTGTTTGTGTTTGTGTGAGAGTGTGGGTGTGGGTGGATGGAGGGAGTATCAAGCACAGATGAGACACTGCGTGGTAACTTAACAGCTATAGGTAGAGAAAGGAAGAGGCTCTGTCAACTGATACTGAAAAAAGATCTGGGGTCTAGATGGCTCCCATCAACCCATGAACATTACTCATGAAGTCAGAGTGAGAGAAATGACCCTCAGCTACAGCATCCCCAGACTGAGGATGTGATTTGGTGACTTTCTCTTTTACTATTTATTTTGGCCTTTGACATTTCTTATTATCACCTCTGCTCTGACTCAGTAGTCCTGAAGAAAGATTTGCAGTGTTATGTGTGAACCTTCCTTCTCCTCATTTTCTTTTTACCCAGCTCCCAAAGTTTGGGCCTGTTCTGCGAGAAGAATTTCAGACTTTTCTCTTTGGAAACAGATTCTTTATTTCCCCTTTGCCTCTCTGAGACTCACTTTTAAAATACTGAGATAAAGAGTCAATGATCATCTACTCATAATTCATGTAGTATTCCAAAGTTTCTTTCACACCTTTCACACAGAGAGTACCAGGCAAGTGAAATCTAGGTTACCTGGACTCACCAGACACTTCTCAATCTTTCCTGTACAGTGAGGCTGCTTAAACTCCTGATTTGTCTGTTGGTGGTTGTAAAATGCTTGGAATTGAACCCACTTTTTCTGCCCTTCTCCCACCTCAAGGTGCCTAGTGCCCTGAGATTATCTCAGGCCCCCTGGCATGGCATGGCCATGTAGCATCCCCCTAGATGTTATTCTGGGGTATAGCCCCCACTTTGTACCTATTTTTCTCTTCTGTTTTCTCCCAGTCTCAATATTCTTGAATGTAGTTTCCTCCTCTTCAGGTTGACTGGACAGGTAGTCTTATAAACTCCTTCAAAATCTGCTTCTGATGACTAATAGTTCAAGACTTCCCTTTCACTTTAAATATGTATATAAATCAGGGTGCTTAGAATATATCAGTTGGGTTTTACCATCTGGACAAATTGTGTGTGAGAGAGAGATAGACAGAGACAGAGACACACAGAGAGAAACAAAGGGGGAAAACAAGGGTCTTTGGGCATGCTTTAAAATGGGCCATATCTACCATCATGACTTCCTTCCCAAGTGGTGCTAGTGGTAAAGAATCCACCTGCCAATGCAGGAGACATGAAATACCCAGGTTCAGTCCCTGGGTCAGGAAGATCCCATGGAGGAGGGCACGGCAACCCATCCCAGTATTCTTGCCTGGAGAATTCCATGGACAGAGGAGTGTGATGGGCTACAGCCCATAGGGTTGCAGAGAGTCAGACATGACTGAAGCAACTTAGCACGCTCGCACCACCATCGTGCCACCTAGCTATAATCTGTCATGGGAAGGCGCTAGGTGGTAAGTGTGGAGCCCTGAGTAGGGAATGTGGCGAGGAATAAAAAACGGTTACAGATCTTACAGTGGGTTGACAGTGTGTGGTGCCCAGACATACTCTCACAACAGGTGCCTCCAGGTACATGCCTGCTGATGAGGCAGTAGTAGAAAGGGTGTTTGTGAATCTGCTAACATTCCTTTGCTGGTTGGTAGCATGTGTGTCTGGAGAAGGCAATGGCACCCCACTCCAGTCCTCTTGCCTGGGAAATCTCATGGACGGAGGAGCCTGGTAGGCTGCAGTCCATGGGGTCGCTAAGAGTTGGACACGACTGAGCAACTTCACTTTCATTTTCACTTTCGTGCATTGGAGAAGGAAATGGCAACCCACTCCAGTGTTCTTGCCTGGAGAATCCCAGGGACGGGGGAGCCTGGTGGGCTGCCGTCTATGGGGTCGCACAGAGTCGGACACAACTGAAGCGACTTAGTAGTAGTAGGAGTAGCAGCATGTGTGTCCTGTACATTGTATGAAAGAAATGACTTGTTCCTCAACATTTAGTAGGGTGGCAAAGGGTTTTGTCATGTATCCTCATTAAATTTTGAATATATCACAGCCTTTTATGAGGAAGCTTTCCGCTCTTTAGTCAAGTTACCTGCAAAACCTAGAAAAACCCATTTCATTTCAAATGGCGCGAAGCAAAATTTTTGTTTGCTAGCTTTGTATGAAGTTTTATGACTGAAGTCCTGAGAAATGTCTTTAAGATTAATTAGTGACAGTGATGAAGGTGTGAATGTGGCATTCTGTCTAGGTTATTTACAAGAAAAGAGTTTTGTACGTTTTAAAAACATGATCGCTAAACTAAGCTAATGGTGTTAGCCTGGAATAAAGATGTCTGTGGAAAAGACAGAACTTATCCACTCACACATCTTCTATCTCAAGCATCTACATCTCAACATTTTAAAATATAAGAGTAGAGCAATACCAAGTGATTCTTTCCTTTTGGTGTCATTTTTCACCAAAAATTTTCAAATAATGATTATGTTTCTAAAAATCCCCTGAAAAGTAATTTTTCCTGAAAATAATATATTTAATGCAATTAGTATAGCATTTTAAAATTACTGGACATCACATATCTTATTTTGTCTTCACAGAATTGCCTGAGACAGATATTCTCATTCCCATTTGACATCAAGGAACAGTCACTGGGTGGTGAGAAAAATAAGGCTAGAATCTAGATTTTTTTGATTCCCAATTTTGCATTGCTTTTATTGGCTCATAAAGGAAAGGGAAAGAAAGCAGTGCTAGCTGAAAAGTTGTAGTAGAGGTCTATGTTTCCTAAGTGAATATGATGGTACTGGTACTAATGTATAACTTAGGGGTTCAAATTCACATTCTTTCTCTACTTTTAGGTAATTTTCTGGTCATAGTTTCGGTAGTCTAACACAGTGGTAACTAAGTGTTTTTAATTTAAAATTCCTTTAATAAACCAGCATAAGAAATTATCTTAACAAAGTTTTACATAAATATCTGCCTACACTTTGGAAATTACTGGATACTACTAGATAATTTATTATCAATCAAAATTTAATTTAGCCCTCAACTTTTCTCCAGACTTTTGTTAAAATTCCCCTTTTTGGTCTATTTTTAATTCTAAATGAGGGGCACACTCTTTTTTAGATTACTCCAAGGCTCTAATACTTGAGGTTACCTCAGGTTTAAGATTCTCCTTAAGGTATTATAAGTATATTAGAATGGTGGAATGGTAAACTCGGTAGTGGTAAGTTTATGAGTCTTTTTGTTTATTTGGATTTTTTTCATTTTCACAATGGGAATATATTGTACTTTTATAACAGGAAGATATTTTCGTACCATTTTAGATAAGCAAAATTATAAAAAGGAGGAAAGAAGGGAGGGAGGGAGGAAGGAAGGAAAAAAGAGAAAAAGAAAACAAGCCTTGAGAAGAGCATTGTTGGGTTGCTGCTGTGATTATCTTGCCGCGATTATCCTGTTGGGGCCATGGGGCCAGCCCATACCCTTGAAGGTGATGTTTTCATAAAGGAATGAATATTCCCACTGTTGGCTCTCCTGGGAAGAGGCTAGTTCTGGATCTGAAAAGCTCCATTTGGGGGTTAAGTTGGAAGGTGTAGAAACGCCAAAGTTCTGATTGGTGGGACTTAAGTCAGACCCGACCCAGGGAGGAAGAAGGCTGACTGTGACTGTTGTATGGACTCAGCTACCATATCTAGCAGCAGCTGAAGGGAGGGACCTGTAGAAGCCCCACGGCTGGGCTAAACCAAGGACAGAATCGCTGCAGACGGGTGGCCCTGGAGAGTAGTGACATCATGAAGACGCTGGGCATCAGATACAAGCAGGTGACCAGAGGGGGATGCCATGGTGTTGAAACTGGAAGAGTGAAGGGAGAGGAGTGTGTTCCCAAGACGCAGGAGACTTGCCAGGAGACCGCCTGAGGCAGAGAAGTTCCCAGGGGTTGAGCTGGTAGGGGTTAAGTTGGGGCAGTGGTGGCTCTTTATCATTGCTGAGTTAGATATAAAAAGCAAGCATGACATTTTTTCATGGCTCAGACTTGTGAGACCTGGGACATAAGTGGTGGGGAGTAGGCATGGATGAAAGAAAATGCATCGAAATGTGGAATGGAAATATATGTAAGTTGTTGAATTAGAGGCTTTTTTTTTTTCTTTTTCTATGATTTTCAAGTCACGTACAGTTTCTGCCACAATTAAAAATATCAGCATGTTATAAAAGTTATGTGTTGTGTTTGGTTTCAACCCTCAGGCCCTATTCAGTCAGGGTGTCCTTGCCGCCTCTCCTAGTTTTGCAGCTATGGAATTACTATTCTTACTATGTCAGTGTATGGAATCAGTCCTCTGCCAGATCTCAGGGATCTGCTTCCAAGCTGATGCTCTGTAGGCTCCAGCTCCTTCAGAGTCCCTCTTCCCCCCTTCACAAAGGAGAACAAAAGAGGCTAAATTATATCATTTAAGAAGTGGCAAAGCTGATTATTGTTTTGTAAAACAGTCAGGAAGTAACTGTTGACTGAACCCTTCAAGGGATCTAGAAACCTCTTTAACTTGCCCAGCATATTTTAAGGATTCAACAAAGATTTGTTGAATGAACAATATAACCAATCAATACATTAATTAATTCTCTAAGTAATTGCCTGCTAGGTACTATTTAGAATTTAAATATTGACTCCTTTGTAATAGCTCTGTGTTCCTAATATTTTTCAGTACTATAAACTGAAGTTCACCAAAAAAGTTTCCTGAGAGATGTGTAATATATACTGTAGGGTTATACTGTTCAGTATAGCAGCCACTAGTCAGATTAAAGTGTAGGTAGAATGGATTAAGATGTGTTGTAAAATACATGCTGGATATTGAATTATTTTATTAATGTTTTTAAATTTTGGTTACATACTGAAATGATAGTCTTTTGGATATATTAGGTTAAGTTGAACATATTATTAAAATTAATTTCACTGGTTTCTTTTTATTTTTAAAAATATTTGTGGACTTAAAAAAATGCTCACAGCCTGAAAATTAAGTGTTATGTTTTATTTGGTGGGAATTTTTAGAACTTCAAGCCTAGGAGACAGCATCTCAAGTAACCTGAGAGAACTGCTCCAAGGAGGATACCAGGGGGAGCCAGGTTATACGGAAGTTTTGCAACAAAAGTCAGGTGGTCAGAACATCAAAAGATGGTTAATTAAAGAAAATCAGATGTCACAAATTAAGAAATTTAGTGCTTTTCTTTGTCTGGGAGTCTGGGCTCATTGAAATAATTCTTTTGATTATTCATCTCACCTATCTGGGGCCAGTATTTCCAGGAAAACATCTACTTCTGCTTCATTGACTACACTAAAGCCTTTGACTGTGTGGATCACACCAAACTGTGGAAAATTCTTAAAGAGATGGGGATACTAGACCATCTTACCTGCCTCCTGAGAAATCTGTATGCAGGTCAGGAAGCAACAGTTAGAACCGGACATGCGACAATGGACTTGTTCAACATTGGAAAACAGTACATCACGGCTATATATTGTCACCTTGCTTATTTAACTTACATGCAGAGTACATCATGCAGAATGCTCGGCTGGATGAAGCACAGGCTAGAATCGAAACTGACAGGAAAAATATCAATAACCTCAGATATGCAGATGACACCACTCTTATGGCAGAAAGTGAAGAGGAAATGAAGAGCCTTTTGATGAAAGTGAAAGAGGAGAGTGAAAAAGCTGGCTTAAAACTTATTCAAAAAATAGTGGGGTGGGAGGTGGGGGGAGGGGGGTTCACGTTTGGGAGTTCATGTACACCCATGATGGATTCATGTCAATATATGCCAAAACCAATACAGTACTGTAAAGTAAAATAAAGTAAAACAACAACAACAACAACAAAAAAAACTTAAAAGGCATTCACCAGAGAATGAAAGAATTTGGGTCATAATGACAGCAACAGATTTCTTAGTCCAAAAACGATCATTATCAGTGATGGATGCTATAATATTTCTGGTTCTGGCAAGTGGATTGGCATGTAGTCAAAACCATTTATTGCTAACAAAACTGTATTAAATGTTTAGTAATTTTGCATGTTCAGTGAGATTTATATTTGTTGAATCAAACGTCTCTAAATGACCTGATAATAAATGCAAGTGTGTGGTAAAGATGAAATACAAAGCAAAATAAATGCAAAGGACTGAAAAAAAAAACTTATTAAAAAAATGAAGATCATGGTGTCTCGTCCCATCACTTCATGGCAAATAGATAGGGAAACGATGGAAACAGTGACAGACTTTATTTTCCTGGGCTCTACAATCACTGCAGATGGTGACTGCAGCCATGAAATTAAAAAGACACTTGCTCCTTGGAAGAAAAGCATGACCAACCTAGACAGCATATTAAAAAGCAGAGACATTACTTTGCCAACAAAGGTCTGTCTAGTCAAAGCTATGGTTTTTCCAGTAGTCATGTATGGATGTGAGAGTTGGACCATAAAGAAAGCTGAGTGTCAACGAATTGATGCTTTTGAACTGTGGTGTTGGAGAAGACCCTTGAGAGTCCCTTGGACTGCAAGGAGATCAAACTAGTCAATCCTAAAGAAAGTCAGTTCTGAATAGTCATTGGAGGGACTCATGCTGAATCTCCAATACTTTGGCCACCTGATGCGAAGAGCTGACTCATTGGAAAAGACTTTGATGCTGAGAAAGATTGAGGGCAGGAGGAGAAGGGGAGGACAGAGGATGAGATGGTTGGATGGCATCACCAACTCAATGGACATGAGTTTGAGCAAGCTCTGGGAGATGGTAATGGGGAGGGAGATCTGGTGTGTTGCAGTCCGTGAGGTCACAAAGTGTCGGACACGACTGAGAGACTGAACTGAACTGATCCTGTGTTTTCACATCCAGCTTCCTCAGGGTTCACGATGGGGAGTGACTGCAGGGAGTGGCAGTAGTCTAATGGCTGCTAGATGGCAGGCATTCTTTTCCTCAGACTCACTGGCTCACACTGGAAGAATGCAATCACTGATGACTGTGACATCCTTGTTTATTCATATGGCATAAAATACTTCTTTTCTCATATGGTTACTAGAAATGTTAAAGTCACATATGTAGCTCATAATATTTCTGTTGAATAGCACTATTGTAACAAACATTTTTAAAGGAGGGTATTTATCACATAGTTTTCCTATGATTTTATTGTAGTACTGAAATCTCCTTTCTCACCCTTCTGCTGTATACTGTTGTAAACCCTCATTTCTTCTCTTGGTCATATAATGATTATTTGACAGTGAAAGTCAAGTCACTCAGTCGTGTCCGACTCTTTGCGACCCCATGGACTGTAGCCTACCAGGCTCCTCCCTCCATGGGATTCTCCAGGCAAGAGTCCTGGAGTGGGTTGCCATTTCCTTCTCCAGGAGATCTTCCCAACCCAGGGATCGAACCCGGGTCTTCCGCATTGCAGGCAGACACTTTACCATCTGAGCCACCAGGGACGACTCTATTTGACAGTAAGAAGATCATAAACTCAAGCAGCAGTATAAAAGCAATGCTGCCACTGTTAACTGCAAAATATGGGGTGGGTTAGAAGTTCAGGGACTAAAAGTACAAGGATTTTATTTAGAGGAACTGAATAGATGATAATGAGCTCATAGCAGCAGAATACACCAAGTACATGAACTGTTACTGTTAGGAATCTGAATATAGGTTTGAGAAAGAGGGACATTTGTTAAGAAAGATTATTGTGAGATGGTGCAGTAGAGTATTGTATTTTCAGGTGTGATTCCATCATTTGGTATCTTAAAATCTTACAGATCTATTTTCAAGCAAGATGGACCATCTGTACTTGAGGTACTTTTCAGAAATCCCAATCTTAACTGTCAAAACCTTGGTAAGAATAAATGGTATTGCAAAGTGCCAAAGAGAATACTAACCATCCATCTTATAACATTCTAGCCAACAGCTAATACATTTGGATAGTATAAGCCCAGTTTCTCATCCAAATGAACTTCAGTTCAGTTCAGTTCAGTTCAGTCACTCAGTCTTGTCCGACTCTTTGAGACCCTGTGACCCGCAGCATGCCAGGCCTCCCTGTCCACCACTTAAACATAGTTATATACCATAATCTCAACTATTTTGAGTTGATGTAGGAAATGGCCATGTGATATATATGTGACATGTTTTTATAGAACTGATATTATCCAGTGGGTTTAGGATCCATATGAGTAATTCGTCCTTGATTTAGAATGTGTTAAAAAAAAAAGTTCTCTCCTTAAAAACTCATCTTTCCTTTTGCTTGACAAAGAGGTCCCATGATATTGCTCTTTTGCCTTGGGTAATCATAAGCTCAGAATTAATTTAGTACTTAATTGTGGTAATAGTTTAATTTCTGGTTCTTGATAAAATTATCTTTCTCTAACTCCTTTCCAATCTCTTATTTTGACTTGAAATACCCTCAATACCTAATTATAGAGGAGGCTCTTAGTGGGCTGGGGCTCATGCTCAGCTACCCTGACATGAAGAGCACCCACCACTTCCCCTGTATGCCCAGTGCAGCCACACATGATACCAGGGAAAACTCTCACTCTGGCCTCAGTTAAGGTTCAGCCATGTGTTAATTTTTCTGATGGAATATGTAGAGGGTCCCAGACTAAGCAGAAATATAACATATTAAGATATGCCTGAATATATTCTAACCTTAATTCAAGGTAAGGGAAAAATAGTCTCCCCCCCCCTTTTTTTTTTGCTTTTATGAAGAATGAAAGCCCTACAGGAAAGAAAAAAAGTCTCTCTGAAGTAGTGATAGAAATAAGGAAGAACTAAAGAATTGCAAACTGAGAAAGGTGACAGCGATAAAACCTTGAATGAAAAGTCCAGTTGTGTAATGAAATTGTGCCCAGTTCTTTTTGAAAAATTCCTCCTAGGTTATGTAATGCCCTATATGATCGATTTCCAGCCTGCCTTTCTGGCATTGTCCTGTCACTCTTCTGCTCCAGGCATACTGACCTTTATATTCCTCAGGTGGGCCAACCTCATTTTGCCTTAGGACCTTTGTACTAGCTGTGACTTCTACCTGAAATACTCTCACTACATGTTTACGTGTCTGGCTCTTTGTTATTATTCAAGTTTCATCCCAGTGCTTACCATGTGGTACAGTGGTAAAGAATCTGCTGGCCAGGGCAGGACATGCAAGAGACATGGATTTGATCCCTGGGTCAGGAAGATCCCCTGGAGTAGGAAATGGCAACCCACTCTAGTGGTCTTGTCTGAAAGATTCCACAGACAGAGGAGCCTGGTGGACTACAGTCCATGGGGTTGCAAAGAGTTGGACACAACAGTGCCTGAGCACCCACACGTTTCATCCCCAGTAACAATCAGTGAGACGGTTTCAGACCATTTGAAGAAGTCCCTGTAACTTCAATCCCTGTCACATCAGTTTTTCTTCATTCCTTGCTCTCATCACTATCTGAAATTATATTTGGCCGTGTTCCATCTTTAGAATGAATGCATCTGACTAGAGATGTTGCTTGTTTTGTTCTCTCTGTCCTCAGCACCTCATGTTACTGAATCAAACTTGGGTCCACTCACTCATGCACAGCAAAGCCAGTCTACTGACACCAGATTGTGGTGAAGGGAAGTGCAGCATTCATTGCAGGGCATCGAGCAAGGAGTCCAGGGCAGCTAGTGCTCAAAACCCCTGAGCTTCTGGACAAGTTACAGCAGAGCATTTTTAAAGGCAAGGTAAGGGAGGGGCGTCCCAAGCTATGTGGTCAGCTCCTGAACAATTCTCTGACTGGTGGATGGTGAGGCAACTGAGTAGTGTCGCAGATGTAACATTATAAATCTTTAGGCTCCAGTAGGTCTGGGAACTATGTGCTCATGATCATCAAGTAGTTAATTTCTTCCATTTGGTGGTGGTTTCAGCATCTATGAAACAACTCAGGAAACGTGCATCAGATACTATTGTCTAGGTACTTCAGAGAGGAGCTAAAGCGGAGGATATGGGGGATGGGTCTGTCCCAGGAAGGCCCCATAGAGTCCTGCCTAGTTACACTAGGGCAGTGTCAGGCATATGGAAGGTTCTCAATAAATATTTTTAAATCTGTTTACTCATCCATTATTGTCTTAGGTCAGGTTCCCTGTGAAACAGACTTTCAAATGGAGAATTTAGTGATAGGAGCCTTTGGGATCGACACCTGGGGGCAGGGGAGGAGTTAAGACTGGACAGAGGGAGGAGTTGAACTGTGATGTGGCCACGACAAAACTTTAGTCCCACAGGAAACTGGAGTTGGATGATCCTTGGAGTTGTCACACCTTGAGGCAAGAGGGCTTGGATTTCATACCTCTGGAAAGCGGACAAAACCTTGGGCCACTCAGCTGTCTTCAGTCAGGGCAATCAACCCTGGGCATGAGACTCAGCCACCAACTCTGTCCCAAAGTGGGAGGAGGAATCTGGGCCACGGGACACATGAGCACTGCAGTTCATGACCTGAGCCAAGAACAGGTCTAGCTGTTGATGGTCCAGCAGTGAGCTAAAGAAGGAGTATGGGTTCCTCCTTAGTCCCTGCCACTCCAACTGATACACTATCGTGCTGCAGGGATTTCTCATTCCCAAGTTACAGTTTATTTAGACTCCTGGAAATAGAAAGTAGAATGGTAGTTCCCAGGGGCTCGGAGGTAGGGGACTGGGCAGAGGTTGATCAAAGGCCTCAAGCTTCCAGCTATAAGATGACTGAGTTCTGAGATGAGTTCTAAGATGTGAGTTTTAAGATGAGTAAGTTCCTGCACAGCATGGTGACTGTAGTTAACAACACTGTATTAAATACTTGAAAGTTGTTAGGAGAGTAGATCATAAATGTTATTACTGCCAAAAAATGGCAATTATGTGAGGAGTTGGAGGTGTTACTAACCTTATTGTGGCAACCATTTCACAGTAGATCCATATGTCAAATCACGTTGTACACCTTAAACTTACAGATATTATATGTAAAAAAAAAAAAAACCAATAAAAGTGGAGGGAGGAGACAGAGTAGTTTGGCTATCCTTGTTCAAGGAGGTCTGTGTTGTTTGACCCATCATGCCTAAATACCATAGCCTGACATTTAGAACTTTTCGTCATTGTCCCCTGCCTTTGCTGTCCCCTGCCTAATATTCACTGTCAATCCAGTCTCTGTGTTGTCTGCCTTGCACACAATGGACTCATTTCTTCCTTTGCCTATATTACATCTCCCAGTCCTCTCTGACAAACTATGTCTTACCCTCTTACACTTCATTTCAAAACTCACTCTTGCAGAATAGTCCCCATTAATACAATGCTATTTTATCTCTTTAATATATCCACATTTATGTAATACCAGAGAAGAGGGTATGGGAATAATGGAAGATATAACTGAATAGGAATAATACCTGCCACATAGTAAGTGCCATTTTAAAGCCCTTTCTATGTAAATGATTGATACTAAATATTAAGTGTTGTAGCCACAACAATAAAAGAATGTGTGCATTCCCTGTTACTTAATAAACCTAATTCATGGCTTACTGAAGTAAGACAGGGAAAAGAAGATTATCTAGTCCCAACATCTTATTTTCAAGATGGGAAAACTGGAGCATGGTGATTTTAGGTGAATTGTCTGAGGTCATGTATGTGGCTGAACTGGGATGAAAGCTCAGACTACCTCATTCTTAAAGCATTATAGTTTTCACTTCCCCAGGCTCAGTCTCTTGGCAGCTATTTGTTCATGTGAACAATGGCCACTCTCATCTCTACAAGGGAGGTGCCAGATGCTGAGAGCTTGAGGTATTTATGGAGGGAAGCAAACACTTTGAGTTGTGGAATTCAGAGGGAGCTGGGGACCGTGGAGACTCAAGCCCCAGGCCTGATAGAGCTGAGAAAGGTGGAGATTGTAGGTGAGTTGGGGCAAACATTTCATTTGGCAGGTGTTAGGAAATAAGAGAATGTAAGGTATGTTCAGGAGAAAATCCATGGACAGCCTAGCTGAATATAAGAAATATAAGAAATAAGCCAAAAGCCAGCCTGTCTTGTGTGCTACAGGCAATTCCTAATCCTTCAGGAAAGGATGTAGTCATTCTCCCACCAGAATTTATAACTTGACAGCTGAGAAGATTTCTACAATTATGGCACTAAACGTTTGTTTCTAATGGGAGAGGAGTCATGCATTCACTGCCATGCTGCTATCACAAAGAGACCTGCTGCTTTTGTTTTGTTTGCCAAGAACTAGAGGCTGGCTTCACCATCCCACTCGTAACTTGGCCACCATGCACTCTTTTCTCTTACTATGAATACTCATGTGAAAACTTTGCAACTATTTTAGGTACTTTGTGTAGAGTGGCCCTCTAGATGATGCTGGGGCTCCCTGTACTCTTACAGTGAGCTCGTAGTGGCAGATTTCAGGAGGAAGTGCTTGCTAGCAATTAAATTCTGGTGAACAGTTAGGAATGGAAGTATTCCAGGAGACAGAGCTCCGCAGAAGCTAAGTGTGCACTAGCATTGCAGGTGTGGCCAATCCCATGTTCACTTGGCAGGCAGTCAGTCTCCATGACCCCCACAGAGCACAAAGGCATTGGCACTGAGGGACGCTATCAGTGACACTGAATGCTGTCAACAAGCAATGGTCTCCCATCAGCAGGGAAATCCTGAGGCAATCCAAAAGCATTTATCAATGCATACATCAAAGCCAAAGCAAGAGAGTCATTTCCAAAGTGAGAAATGTCTAATCTGTGTCATGGTTCCCAGACAAATCCCTTTCTTGTACGATACCAGATGACAAATGATGCAGCTGCTCCTCTATTGGATGCCTGCACAAAACAGGCAAAGAGGAACAGTTGCTACACATGCCATACATAATCCCTATCCCAGTTGGCTCGGTGAATTGCTTTCTTTTCTATGTGTCATAAATCAGATAACATGGGGAAGTCATTTTAAAAATAGTCCCTTCATGGTAATGCATGAGTTCAGTTGTTTCAGGAGGCCAAGTGTTAGTTTCAATTAAAAAAAAAAAAAGGTATCACTGCTTTATATGTGGTGTTAGGAAAAGGTGTGGCATTTGAATGTGATTGCTGAGATTTGGAATTCCAGAAATATCAGGCATTTTGAGTAACACATGAATAAGAGGTAAAGAACCTACTGGTCCTTTACTTAATACTTTTTAATAATACAACAGAAGTTGGAGAATCACACTCTCTGTTTCCCATTTTCTGGATGACTCTGATCCTTCGGATTAGATCCATAAATTGGAAAACCAGGGACCAGACAAGTTGTTTTTGCTTTCCCGACATGGGTCGTTGATATCCCCCAGGGTTTCAGTGAGGCTCTCATGGCTTTCTCACTATGAATGAACAATTCTTGGTTGCCATGATTTCTGGCTATTCTAGGTCAGGGACACATTCATAATAAACTTCTACCCTATAATTCATGTAACAGGTTTGTATTAAATCAGTCCCATTATGTTGTCTTCAAAAAAAAAAAAAAAGAAAAAAGATATTAGTATCCTATCCCATCACTTTATGGCAAATACATGGGGAAAAAATGGAAACAGTGACAGAATTTATTTTCTTGGGCTCCAAAATCAGTGCAGATAGTGACTGCAGCCATGAAATTAAAAGACACTTGCTCCTTAGAGGAAAAGCTATGACTAAGCTAGACAGCATATTAAAAAGCAGAGACATCACTTTGCCTACAAAAGTCCATATAGTCAAAACAGTGATTTTTCCAGTAGTCATGTATGGATGTGAGAGTTGGACCATAAGAAGGCTGAGCACTGCTTTTGAACTGTGGTGCTGGAGGACTCTTGAGAGTCCCTTGGACAGCAAGGAGATCAAACAAGTCCATCCTAAAGGAAATCAGCTAAGAATATTTATTGGAAGGACTGATGCTGAAGCTGAAGCTCCAGTACTTTGGCCACCTGATGTGAAGAGCTGACTCTTTGGAAAAGACCCTGGTGCTGGGACAGATTGAAGGCAGGAGGAGAAAGGGGCAACAGAGGATGAGATGCTTGGATGGCATCATTGACTCAGTGGACATACTGCTGCTGCTAAGTCACTTCAGTCATGTCCGACTTGTGTGACCCCATGGACTGTAGCCCACCAGGGTTCTCTGTCCATGGAATTCTCCAGGCAAGAATACTGGAGTGGGTTGCCATTACCTGCTCCAGGGGATCTTCCCGACCCAGAGATCAAACCTGAGTCTCCTCCATCTCCTGAACTGGCAGGCAAGTTCTTTACCACTAGCACCACCTGTGAAGCCCAATGGACATGAGCTTAAGCAAACTCTGACAGATGGTGAAGGGCAGGGGAGCCTGTTGTGCTGTAGTCCATGGGGCTGCAAAGAGTCAGACACGACTGAGTGACTGAACAGCAGCAGCATTATGTTGTCATTCCAGCCGGTTTCCCTTCTGGTGCCTTTGTGCCTGGGTTCCTGTGTTGATTTGCTGACTGTTAGTCCTTTTGGGACTGGATTCAGTTTCACCTTCCTGCTCATTTTAGAGATAAGGTAACTTCCTCTAAACTCAGGTTGCCTGACTACAGCCCCACAGCCTCCTGCTGGATCTCTGAAGGATCTCTGATTGTGCTAGCTCCTTGGACTCTCTTTTCCAACCTGTAGAGCTTCCTGGTCTCTGGTCAGGCTTTATCTGACCCAATCCCCCAAGCTAGTTTCAGTGGCTAAGATTGTAGGACATAAATGCTTCCTTAGTTTTAATTTTTATTCCTAAACGTTCTTTAAGCTGCAGCTGCCACCTTGCTATTTCCAATGTTTATTTGTTCATTTAAAAACATTTAAAATTTCTGTATTTTGCCAGGCACTGAAGCTGATACCAATACCAATACCAATAACAACAACAACAACAACAATAATAATAATAAGGCATGATTTTTCCTTGAATTCACAGTCTAAGGTAATGTTCTATATAGTAATATCCTATGTTTGTATAACCTTTCAGTGTTCACAAAGAACTTTCATATATTTCTTGACCATTATTCTTAAAGCAGTAGATTAATTGATTTTCCATATTCAAGACTACAGCTATCCCAAAGGAGTCATGAAACTAACTTTCCCATGATGTAATTCAGTTTCATACTGGAGAGAAACCTTATAAAAGTAATGAATGTGGGAAAGTCTTCAGCCAGAATTATCACCTTTTTCAACACTCAAGAATTTGTACAGGAGAGAAATGCTATAAATGTTTCATTGCCTGAGAAAACTGGTTTTTGACCTATATTAGCCGGTGAATTTTTTATTTAAAGAGGTCTCCTATTCAGGACCATTGGGTTTTAATACCAGGTTCATCTCTTTTAAATTGAGAGAACGTGGGATTTGTGCTTTTGAATTATATTTATAAATAGCTTTATCAATCAAAGTTGACAGCCTATAGAAAGTCTGATGGGCTTACATAATAATATTTTTTGTACATTTTGGTAAAAGCTGACATAGGATGAATAGTCACTATGGTTAGATGAGGCATAGCAGTGCTATTGGAAAGTACGGAAATAGTTAAGAATGTTCTGTTGTCAACTGGAAAACATACCTTTGGGAATTGCAAGAAACAGTTGCCAGTGACATCCAATGCCAAATCCTTAAAGGTGTGATGGCAGTGTCACTTTATGGAGCTACATTTTTTCAACTCAAATATGCCAAACTTTTATTTACTTTTAGGTAATTTGCTATAACTATAGGGTGAGTTGCCCACCAGTTGAGGTTAGCACCATATGTATATAAAATCTGTCTTCTTAAACTCAGCAAGTAGATGGCAGGAAGGAAAACAGAGAAACCAATTTCAAAATATCTACTGCATCTTGGCAACCCAGGAATGTTCAGACCCCTCAAGAGAATTTTGAAGTTGATTCTTCAAAAGCTGAAAAAATAAAATTGGCACCTGAATGGATACATTTATAAGAGCACCTTGGCTTGTCAGTCATAATCATAAATTGACTTATTATTCTGATATGTATGTTAAAGTTAAAATTTTGTGATCATCCAATAAATTATTGCAAAATTTTATCTACTCCCTTAAACTCTGTCTTTAAAGGTGGCCTTAGAAAAATACTCATGAATAGCTCTTATCTTAAAAACCTTAGAAGCAGAAACATGTGAAAAGCATAAACTGTGGTAAAAGAATCAAGAATTCAGATATTTCATGCTGACATTGTATCACTGCAGTTTCAATGTAAGAAATGTTCTCTCCCTGCACTCCCCTTCAAATTGTAAAGCTGTTTCAGATGAACGTACAGAGATATGCTCACAGCACCAGAAAGCTGTGCCTTAACACATGCAGCAGCTGTGTGCCAGAACACATGCCAAACTCCACACAACATTCTCCTGGGCACTGTTCTCTGTGACCCTCTGTCTTACCATTACAACTGTAAGGGAAACAGCTGAGTTGGGAAACCAGCCATGAGTGACTTCCAACTATGTCCCAGGTGTTGAAATTCATGTTACAATATGTTGACTCCTTTAATCCTTAAAGAGATTGTATTATATTTGTGTGATTATTCCCATTTTACCTGTGGGAGAACAGAACTGAGCAAGTTTAATTACTTTGCTCAAGACCACACAGCTCATTATTTAAGCCCCTCTGCACTTCTGCCGCCCTGGGAGTATGTGGTGTTTATGATGCACAGACCCAGGAAGGTCAAGGTGGACTCACTAAACGCGTGCTACCCTCGTGGTGCTTACATTCTTTTGGAGAAGACAGGAAAGAGAGAAAGGAGAGAGGGGAGAAGGAATGGAGGAAGGAAGGGGGAAGGAAGGAAAGAAAAAAGGGAGGGAGGAGATGGTTTAATAGTGATGTGTGCCCTGAGGAAAATGAAACAGGAATGTGTAAGCACAGGATAGAAATAGGAGAAATATTAAATGGTAAAGACAGGGAGGAACAGCAGAGAAGATGACCTCTGAACTAAGAACTGAACAGAGGGGAGGAACCAGGCACTCAAGGATCAGGAGAAGAAAGTTTCAGCTGAGGGACCAACAGGCCTAGGCACTGAGGCAGAAAACAACTCCATTTGTTTTAGAAACATAAATCCAAGCGCAAAAATCCTACAGCATACTCAGTAAACTGAATCCAGCAGGACACTAATCAATCGCAAGTCATGCAAAAGGTATTTCAACTTTTCAACATCTATCAAGGTAATTCACTAAGTTAAGAGAGGATAAGTTAGATGATTATATCAGGAAAACTGAATTAAATATTCAATCATATAACCCATTCACGACAAAGAGGGGAAAATGCCCTTCAGGAACTAGAAATACAAGGAAATTTCCTCATAGAGGCTAAGTGAACAGCTTTAGCAAACATCGTGCTTAAGAGGGAAATAGTCGAGTCAATTTGGCTTAAACAGCAGTGTCATCTCTCAGGATATTATCCAACAGATGGCTGTGGCCATCAAAATAAGGCAAAGGAAATGAGGTATAATTCTTGAAAAGGAGAATATAGAATTTGACAGATGATGTGACTGTCTACCTTTGAAATCTAAGACAATCAACATACATTCTATTACAACTTAAAATAGCTCATCAAAGAGGCAGAGTTTGCAATCAACATAAAGCAATAGCTTTTCTTTTTTTATTGTTTTATTGTAAAATGCTTAATACAAGATCTACCCTTTGAACAAATTTTTAAGTATGCAACACATTATTGCTGACTGGGAGTACGCAGTGCTGTACAGCAGTTCTCGAGAACTTGTTCCTCTTGCTTGACTGAAACTTTATGCCTGTTGATTATGACTCCACATTCCCCCTCCTCCACTGCTTGGTCACCACTGTTCCATTCTTTGCTTTCCTGAATTTGACTATATACTTTCGAAGCCTCATATAAATGGAATGGTTGCAATACTTTTTTCTGTGACTGGCTGATTTCACTTAGCTTAATGTTTTCAAAGTTTGTCCATATTGTTGCATATTGCAGAATTTCCTTTTCAAACGCTGAAGAGTTTTCCACTGTATGTATTTACCACATTTTCTTTACGCATTTATTTTTAGGTGGACATTCAGGGTGTTTCCACACGTAGGCTATTGTGAATAGTGCTACAGTGAATATAGGAGTGCTAGCTTTTCTATCCACCAACAAGAACCATTAGAAGACATAATTTTTAAAAGATAATTCAGATTTACAATTGCCACAGCAACTAAGTAGTCAAGAATAAGGTTCATACAAATATAGGAACTTTACAGAGAAGGTTTCAGTGTGTTTGTCCTCTGAAGACCTCTTGCAACACCTACCATCTTACTTGGGTTTATCTTAACTTGGACGAGGGGTATCTCCTTACCACCGCAGTTCCTGACCTTCAACATGGGATAGCTCCTCTAGGCCCACCTGCGCCTGTGCTGCCACCACTCTTGGGTTGCTCCTCCCAGCTGCTGGCCCTGGCCTCAGGTGTGGGTGGCTCCTCCCAGCCGCCTCCTCTGGTCTCAGGCTCAGGGTGGCTCCTCAGGGTCACCACCCCTGGCCTCGTGCACAAGGTGGCGTCTCCCAGCCTCCCCTGACCACAGAAAACTAGTCAATCGGACCACAGCCCTGTCTAACTCAATGAAACCAAGCCATGCCTGCGGGGCAACCCAAGACGGGCGGGTCATGGTGGAGAGGTCTGACAGAATGTGGTCCACTGGAGAAGGGAATGGCAAGCCACTTCAGTATTCTTGCCTTGAGAACCCCATAAACAGTATGAAAAGGCAAAATGATAGGATACCAAAAGAGGAACTCCCCAGGTCAGTAGGTGCCCAATATGCTACTGGAGATCAGTGGAGAAATAACTCCAGAAAGAATGAAGGGATGAAGCAAAGCATAAACAATATCCAGTTGTGGGTGTGACTGGTGATAGAAGCAAGATCCAATGCTGTAAAGAGCAATATTGCATAGGAACCTGGAATGTCAGGTCCATGAATCAAGGCAAATTGGAAGTGGTCAAACAAGAGATGGCAGGAGTGAACGTCGACATTCTAGGAATCAGCGAACTAAAATGGACTGGAATGGGTGAATTTAACTCAGATGACCGTTATATCTACTACTGCATTAACTCAGATGACCATTGTATCTACTACTGAGAGCAGGAATCCTTCAGAAGAAATGGAGTAGCCATCATGGTCAACAAAAGAGTCCGAAATGCAGTACTTGGATGCAATCTCAAAAACGACAGAATGATCTCTGTTCGTTTCCAAGGCAAACCATTCAATATCACAGTAATCCAAGTCTATGCCCCAACCAGTAATGCTGAAGAAGCTGAAGTTGAATGGTTTTATGAAGACCTACAAGACCTTTTAGAACTAACACTCCAAAAAGATGTCCTTTTCATTATAGGGGACTGCAATGCTAAAGTAAGAAGTCAATAAACACCTGGAGTAACAGGCAAATTTGGCCTTGGAATGCAGAATGAAGCAGGGCAAAGACTAATAGAGTTTTACCAAGAAAATGCACTGGTCATAGCAAACACCCTCTTCCAACAACACAATAGAAGACTCTACACATGGACATCACCAGATGGTCAACACCGAAATAAGATTGATTATATTCTTTGCAGCCAAAGATGGAGAAGCTCTATACAGTCAACNTTTTATCAATTCAACAGTAGGTAGAAAAGGAGGGGGAAATGGAGAAAAAGGATGGTAAGCAGAAAATATAGCATAACAGTAAAAGAAAGTCCAAATACATAATTAATAGCAATAAATATGATCTGCTTAAACACACTTAGGAAGATACACATTACCAGATTGGGAACTTTTTTCTATATCTGGAATAATCTCAGCTATTATATCTTCAATATTACTTCCCTGCCACTTTCTTTGTTCTTTATTCTCTAAGTCCTATTGGACATATTTTGGAGTCTCATCCTCCTGCTCATTGAACTGCTCTCTTTTATTTTCAATCTCTTTATTTCGCCTTGCTGCATTCGGTGTAGATTCTTTAGAACTATCTTCTAGTTCACTAATTTTATCTTCAACTATATCCAGCCTAAAACTCATCCTATCTTTGAGATTTTTTTAATTTCATGACTACGTTTTTACTTCTGAGGTTTATAATTGCTTACATTTTGTATCTGAACGTTCATTTCATTTTCATCTGAATTTGAGCATCCTTATTTTCAAATCTTTGCAAGTTTAGTCCAAAAACTAACTTTCATCTATAATTTTATACTTAGGTTGTTGAGTTGGCTGTCCTTTTTGGCATTTGATTTCTTCATGAGTTTATGTACTTTGGAATTTTGGTTTACAGGCTCGTAGTGGCTGGGAGGTTTTGACTCTGCTTTGTGCTCTATTTCTCTTCTTTCTTGTCTTGTGGATTTAGTTTTATGGTTATATCCACAAGATTAGTCCAGAATATGACTTTTGAACACAAAGCCACTGTGAACTTGTGCTCTTCATTAATTTGGGGGTCCTGTAGATTCAGACACAGGGTTGACTCAGTTCTTGGTTAGGAGGGTATCTTTTCTCTGCTGCCTCCTTGGGCTTACAGTTTTGGCCACAGTTCCTGAGAGCTGGTCGGTTATCCTTTTTTTTTTTTTTTTTTTTCAGCAGCCTTTCACCAGTAGGGGGGCCTCACTCCAATCCCTGGCTTCAGCCAGAAACCAGGCTAGTTTTAGTCTGGCTCTATCCTCTAGTCCATGTGCAACATTTTAGCTCCTACGACCCCCACGGGTCTTTGGCTTTGGTCTTACCACCAGTTGGTTCTCCTTCTTGTCTCCTGAGATGTTTATCCTATTTTTAGCTTATTTATGTATTTTGAAATTTTTCTCTCGTTTTTATATGTTTGGAGCATAATGGCTATGTCAAAGCATGAACTTTACACTTTCTTCTTGTTAATGTTTAAGTCACTTGGAGATAGAGTTTCTGTTTCTCATAGTGGAAACATACTAGCAGATGGAGTTTGGGGGTAAAAGAGCTGAGCACTGATACTTAAATCCTGGGAGTCCAAGTAATGGGCATTCTGTCTGGGCTTAGGGGCCTGGGTAAGTCTTTCCAGGTGTTGCTAGTGGTAAAGAACCCACCTCCCAGTGCAGGAGACATTAAGAGATTGGGGTTCAATCCCTGGGTGGGGAAGATCCCCTCCAGGAAGGCCTGACAACCCACCCCAGTATTTTTGCCTGGAGAGTCTCATAGACAGAGGAGCCTGGTGGACTACAGTCCATAGGGTCGAAAAGAGGACGTCATGACTAAAGTGACAGCAGGAACACACCTCAAGGGCCTGGGCAGGGATGTGGAAAACCCCATCAGGACTTCTAATTACAGACCAGCTTCCTACAGCGACCCCATGTGGCAATAAGATGATTTGCAGGAGTAGAAGGTCCTACCCAAAGTGCTTTCCTACTTCCCAGCTTGGAGCCAGGAGCCTAATTGACACCTCCTTTGTGAACTGCATGTGGTCACCACAGGCTTTTTAGACAACTCAGAGGACTAAAGAGAAAGATAATACTGGATATGGGTTCTCAGCTGGCTATTTAGAAAACTGAAAGAGCTATGGCCCTTTCATTTTGGAATAATCCATACTGTTGACATGCAATACATACAAAATAATGGACAAAGGAAAATAAGAGAGATGAGGTGGAGCATTTAAATTCTTCTTCAGAAAAAGACTCATAAATTCCAATATTAACCCCCCCAAAAAGAAGTACAAAATTCTGAATAGATCAATAACCAAGAAGAAAAAATAAAATAGAAGTTACTGAAGAGTTAGCTCCCTACAAGACTCCTGGGTTTTATGCTTTTGTTGGCAAGACTTTTCTAATGTTAAGAGACAGCAGTGTCTATTGTTGTTATTATACAACAATCCCTATTGTTGCATAAATTATTTCAAAACACAGAATAAAGAAATAATGCACCTCAATTTATGGTGTAAACGCTAATTCTTAAGTCTGGAAAAGAAAATCATAGACCAGGGGTTGCAAATTCAAGTGTTTATAAGCACCAGAAACTAATATAAATGGGTGAAGTTGACTGATGGGTGAAATGACAGGGAAAAGTGGGAATACAGGAACTGGAGGGTGTGCACCCCTTATTCAAGAATTCAAAATCAAATGCTTCAAAACACTGCTCTGGTCACATAAACAAGTCCCATGGGTCACCAGTTTGCAGCCTCTGGTATAGGTCAATCTCTATTATAAAATAGATGTAAAAATTCTAAATAAAATACTAGCAAGTTAAACTCAACCTATACTACAATTAAAAAAAAATCTACTAGGATTGAGTTACATTTACTCTAAGGGATGAAGAAATCTTTTAATATGTGGAAGTTATTTTAAAAACAACCATCATCTCACATTAGAAAAACACATATGATTATTTCAATAGATGTTTGAACTTAACAAGAATCCAGAGCTGGGTTGTGTGTGAGCTGGCCAAAGATGTCCCAAAGGTAGCATCTAGGGGTAAAACCAGGATCATGTCCAGCAGACAGACAGCCCAGCCAAGTGTCAATCCAAAGAACTGGACAAAGATGTAGAAATTAGATAAAGGCAAGAAGACAGGGCCCATGGAGATGCTTGGGAAGCATAGCCCAGACACGTTACTGCAGGGACCTCCCTGTGGTCTGGTCCTGAGCCAAGTTTGAGCTCTAGCTGCTGAAGTTAAAAACATCCAGCATCCACATATCATAATATTTCTCCTAAAGCTAAGGTCTAAGGATAGTGCCATCATGTGAGAAAAGACATATCACAGAAGCAGCCCAGTTAAAACTAAAACTGCTTTCCTGCTCTGATTTTCTGAGGAGTCATTTTGTATTTTCAAGACTTTCTACAATAAAAGAAATAAAATGCACAGAGAAAGTTATAGGGGAACCTGGTAGAAGAGGGGGCGGTGGGAAGCAATGAACCTCGAATTTATATGGTCAAATCTAAATTGATCAAGGCATGTTATACCACAATAACCAATTTATCCTATTTTTTTATTTTTTAATATTTTTGGCTACATTGCACATCTTGTGGAATCTTACTTCCCTGGGCCCCTGCAGTGCAAGTGTGGAATACTAACTACTGGACTGCCAAGGAATTACCAACAATCTATTAAAAAACAGTA
>SJYX01009622.1:0-52544 GCA_006410675.1 Oreotragus oreotragus | reverse complement strand
CTGGTTCATGTTTGGGAGTTCGTGTAAAAAAATAAATAAATACAAAAAAATTAAAAACAAATAATAAAGTGAAAAAAAAAAAAAAAAGAAAACCTCAACATTCAAAAAACGAAGATCACGGCATCTGGTCCCATGACTTCATTGCAAATAGATGGGGTAAAAATGGAAAGAGCAACAGATTTTATTTTCTTGGGCTCCAAAATTACTGTGGATGGTGACAGCATTGAAGAAATCAAGACACTTGCTCCTTGGAAGTAAAGCTATGACAAACCTAGACAGTGTATTAAAAAGCAGAGACATCACTTTGCCAACAAAGGCCCTTTTTCCAGTAGTCATGTATGGATGTGAGAGTTGGACCATAAAAAAGCTGAGCGCCAAGAATTGATGCTTTGAATTGTGGTGCTGGAGAAGACTGCTGCGAGTTCCTTGAAAAGCAAGGAGATCAACCCGGTCAATAGGTAATCAACCCTGAATATTCACTGGAAGGACTGATGTTGAAGTTCCAATACTTTGACCACGTGATGCAAAGACTCAACTCTGGAAATGACCCTGATGCTGGGAAAAATTGAGAGCAGGAGGAGAAGGGGATGACAGAGAATGAGATGGTTAGATGGCATCATTGACACAATGGACATGAGTTTGAACAAACTCTGGAAGAAAGTGAAGAATAGGGAAGCCTGTTGTACTGCAGTTCATGGAGTTGCATCAGAGATGATTTAGTGACTGAACAACAACACCCAAGATATATTAAGTAAAAGTGCAAAGCAAATGATATTGTTGACTTCCCTGGTGGCTCAGATGGTAAAGCGTCTGTCTACAATGCAGGAGACCCGGGTTCGATCCCTAGGTTGGGAAGATCCCCTGGAGAAGGAAATGGCAATCCACTCCAGGACTGTTGCCTGGAAAATCCCATGGACAGAAGAGCTTAGTAGGCTCCATGGGGTCGCAAAGAGTCAGACACAACTGAGCGACTTCACTTCACTTCTTCAGTTGAAACATTTTTAAAGATTGGTGTAGCTGATATGTCAATTATTTTCGAGGATGGGCAGGAAACGGTTACCACTGTTCACCTCTCCAAAAAGAGTTTAGAGATGGGAATGAGGAGACTTTTAGTTTTATACCTTTCAGTGGTATTTGAAATTTCTTCCTATTTGCATATATTATTCATCTTTTTATTTCTGTTTTAAATATCACCAGAGTTTACGTGTGTTATGGGATTGTGAACAATTTTATTTTTCTTTTCATATTTTCTGTATTAAAAAGGAATTAATGGAAATTATTTTAAAATTTTTATTTACTTATTCATTTTTAAATTAAGTTTTAATTGGAGGATAATTGCTTTACAATATTGTGCTGATTCTGCCATACCTCAGCATGAATCAGCCATCAGTTCAGTTCAGTCGTTCAGTCGTGTCCGACTCTTTGTGACCCCATGAATTGCAGCACGCCAGGCCTCCCTGTTCATTACCATCTCTTGGAGTTCACTCAGACTCACGTCCATCGAGTCAGTGATGCCATCCAGCTATCTCATCCTCGGTCGACCCCTTCTCTTCCTGCCCCCAATCCCTCCCAGCATCAGAATCTTTCCCAATGAGTCAACTCTTCACATGAGGTGGCCAAAGTACTAGAGTTTCAGCTTTAGCATCATTCCTTCCAAAGAAATCCCAGGGTTGATCTCCTTCAGAATGGACTGGTTGGATCTCCTTGCAGTCCAAGGGACTCTCNCCCTTCTCCTCCTGCCTCCAATCCCTCCCAGCATCAAAGTCTTTTCCAATGAGTCAACTCTTCGCATGAGGCGGCTAAAGTACTGGAGTTTCAGCTTTAGCATCATTCCTTCCAAAGAAATCCCAAGGTTGATCTCCTTCAGAATGGACTGGTTGGATCTCCTTGCAGTCCAAGGGACTCTCAAGAGTCTTCTCCAACACCACAGCTCAAAAGCATCAATTCTTTGGCGCTCAGCCTTCTTCACAGTCCAACTCTCACATCCATTCATGACTACTGGAAAAACCATAGCCTTGACTAGATGGACCTTAGTCGGCAAAGTAATGTCTCTGCTTTTGAATATACTATCTAGGTTGGTCATAACTTTTCTTCCAAGGAGTAAGCGTCTTTTAATTTCATGGCTGCAATCACCATCTGCAGTGATTTTGGAGCCCGCCCCCAAATAAAGTCTGACACTGTTTCCACTGTTTCTCCATCTATTTCCCATGGAGTGATGCGACCTCTGTGTATTGATTCTTAAAATCTTCATTATAAATCGTCAACCTTTGCTTTGCTCTTTTGATCATTTCTTTCTCAGGGAGCTTGGCTTCACCACCTGGCACGGACCTGGTTATGCTGGGCATGCCCTGCTTCTTATCCCCTTCCCTCTCTCAGTGGACCTGACACGTTTAGGGGAGCGCTGCAGGGTTTCAGGCCTTTTCTATGCCCTGCTTGAACACCCCAGGCTTTCCAAAAATGTTAGGATCAGCTGATGAAACAGGAAGTTGGGCTTCATTTGCTCTTTCTTTCCCAATATTCATTGAGCATTGCTGGGTGTCCATCGCCGAGCTAAGGATTCAAAAAAGAGGCCATGATTCCAGAGAAATTACAACCAGGTATGTGGGCAGTGTTGGACTATCCTGTGCCGGGGAAGCACTTGGAAGGATGCCACGGATGAGAAGGTGAAGGTGAAGTCGCTCAGTCGTGTCCGACTCTTTGCGACCCCGTGGACTGTAACCTACTAGGCTTCTCCGTCCATGGGATTCTCCAGGCAAGAATACTGGAGTGGATTGCCATTTCCTTCTCCAAGGGATCTTCCCGACCCACCAGGGATCGAACCCGGGTCTCCCGCATTGGAAGCAGACGCTTTAACCTCTGAGCCACCAGGGAAGCCCCCCACAGATGAGAAGGGAAAGTGAAGTAGGGGAGCGGCTGCTAGGGCCGAGCACGTGCAAAGGTCTATAGTTCTTCCGGTGTGCTCCCAGACTAGCAGCTCATCATCATCTGGGAACTTGTTGAAAATTCTGAAACTCTGGGAGCGGGACCAGCAATCTATTTTATCTATTTTATCAAATCCTGCGGATGATTCTGACACACCCTAGAATTCAGTAACCACGACTCAAGTAGAAGTCTGAGGATGCTGAGGATAAGAGGGAGAGGAGAGAGGAAACAAGGCTTCGTGAAGGGCCTCAGATGCCAGTCAAAGGAGTTAGACTTTGCCCGTAGATGCGGCTTCCAAGGTTTTTAAGCAAGGGCAGTAGCACTTACACAATTGCTCCCAACTCGGCGTTTCTGAGCTCTCTAGCATTCTCTGCGTGCACGAGGGCCGAGAGGGAGTTGGTCTCAGCGAAGCTGAGTTCCTCCACCCCACCTTCACCGCACAGCCCACACCAGGCGGCGAGTCTGAGAGTCTGAGAGAGGTGAGGCCACAGACCTCTCTGCACTCTGGTTCCATGGGCTTGCCGTTCGGAAGGAGGTGAGAACACGCAAGAGCTGGGGCACTGACCAAGACAGGCAAGGAACCACCGCGCGAGAGGCCGGCGGCCCGTGGGACAGCTAGCTCTGCGGGCCCAGGCTCCGCCCCTGGCCCGCGGGGCGCGGCGTTTCGCGCCCGCGGGCCACGCCCCCGGCCCCGCCCCGGCGCGCGCCAGGCCCGCCTCCCTCGGGAGAAGCTGCTTCTGCCCGCGCCCGTGCACGCGCCCGCGGCCGGGTTGCAGAGCTGGGCGCGCGCCCTGCGTCCGGGGCAGGAAGATGGTGGCGAGCGCGCGGGTGCAGAAGCTGGTGCGGCGCTACAAGCTGGCGATCGCCACGGCGCTGGCCATTCTGCTGCTGCAGGGCCTAGTGGTGTGGAGCTTCAGCGTCCTGGAGGACGACGAGCCCGGCGAGGTGCTCCGACGGCCGGGCGGGCAGGCGGGCAGGCCGGGCGCGGGGACGCGCGGGGTCCTGGCGGGGAAACGGATGGCCCCCGCCGGGGAAGTGGGGCACGGGCCGCTTGCGTGTTGCGCACGGGCGGCCGCCTGGCTCGGGGCCTCGGACCCCTGGCGCCCGTTTCCCAGGCGGGCCGGGGGCCCGCGCGCGGGGGCGATGCGTGACCCGGAGGACGGGCCGCGGGCTGGCAGGGGCCCCGGCCGGGAGGAGCGGCTCTTGGTGGGGTGGTCTCCAGCTCCGCGAGCAGTGAAGGTCAGGCGCAGGTGGCAGGAAGCCGGGCCAAGAGGTGCGGCTGGGCCCGAGCCGGCTTGGAGGTGGGGAGCCCCAGGCCAAACTTTCTGAAGTTGGGAGGGGGTGGGGGGGTGTGCGCCGTGGGCGGAGGAATGGGGCCTAGGGACCCCGGGCAGTCGCGCCGACCCGCCCCTCAGAGGGGCACTGGCCAGTTAAGAAGTGGAGTCTGGGGGTGGAACTCAGTCTGGCAACTGAGGAGCGGGAGGGAGACCCCGAGGGATAAAACTGGAGTGCCCCTGAGGCGTGGCTTCTTCAACCAGGGGTCTGAAGCATCTGCATGGGTCTTCTGGACAGGATGGCAGGGGAATTGAGCTGGTGAATTAGCCTCAGGACATTAGGGAATTGGGGCCTGGCCCTCTCTGACCGTAAGAGAATGGGGACAGCAGCAGCTAGTTTAGCAGAGCCCCAGGCCGTGGAGCAGGGGCAGATCCTATCCTTAGTCCCCAGGTCCTCGTTCTGAGAGTCTCTTGGCTGATGTGGTTTTCCCTGGAGGATTAGACATGTCTCCCCCAGTGTGATCAGGAGGGTCCAATGGGGTCTGAGAACATCCTGGAAGGCTGACGAGGATAAGTCAAACCCTGACCCTAAGCTGTGGACCAGAGGACAGGGCTTCCCCGCCCCCACCCCTGGGTTTTGGTGGACTCTGAGTCAGACGCTCTGCTCTGCTTGCCCCATCCTCTTGGGCCTCTCCTCCTGGCAGGGTGAAGGCCAAGGGAGCCCGGATATCCATTTTTCCTCCCTGCATCTGGGCAGTATGGAAGGCCTAGTGTGCAAATTGGGAGAATCACTGCTTTTGCCTTTTTAGGGGAGAACCAACAGACTAGGATGGTGAGGGGAGCTGGGACAGAGTCACATGAGATCATAACTCCGAAGGGAGCTGCGGTTAGGGGTTAGGGGAGGCTGACTCTGTGACATCTGAGGGGAGTGAGCGTGTTCTCTGTGGTCCAGTAAGTAGCAGGAAGGTAAAGAGATGATTTTGGGGGCACATGAGACATTCTAACATGGAATGGGCTGACAAGGAGTGAAGGAGCCTTCTGACCCTGGCATACATGTGAGTAGGGGCTGGTGACCACTTTGGGAAGGGGCATGGCAAAGCATCCAGGGCTTCTCAGATCCTCTGCTACACGGCTATGTGAATCTCTGAAAGGGCTGAGAGACTGTTCAGGCCTCAAGGTCTCTGCTGCCCTACCTCCAGCCTGGGGTGGAGGACTGGTGCAGTGCCTGGGATCCTGCCTCCTCACCTCCTCCTCCAGCTTCCTAGCAGAACCAGATAGGGGAATCCCTGGACCAGAATGGAAAAAAGATCCTTGATAACCTAAAGGTTGTGCAGTCCAAGCAGCCATTAGTGCTTGGAGCCCTTCAGCAGCCACCTCAGGGCAGCCAGGCAGCATAATAAGTATTTGGGAAGGTGGGCGCTGAGTTGGACCACCCCACCTCACCATCCTGTGTCCTATTCCAGCCCTGCTCCTGGTGAATAGTGTGACCGCTGTCTAATCACCTAACCTCTTTCGCGTGCGTCCTCAATGGTATCTGCCCCCCACCCCAGGATGGGAGCAATAATATCACCTCTCTCATTGGTAATGCCTGTGAAGTATTTGCAGGAGTTGCTGGCACATGCTAAACCATCAGTAAATATCTTATTATTATTTCACTACTGCACAATGTTAATAAGGACTCATTCATTCAACAAATATTAAGTCCTACTTCATACTAGGCACTGTGCTAATACTGGGGATACAGAAATAAATAAAATAGATGATGAGGTCATGGCCCTCGTGGGCAGACAGTCTGCAGGGAGAGACTGACAGTGAAAGGAAACGCAATAACAAGAGGGCTAATTTAGATAGGTGGTTGGGGACAGCTTCTGCAGGAAGTGGCCTGTGAGCTGAAAGTCAGCCTAGGGAAGCAGTAGGCAGAGTTCAGGCAGAAGGCCCTGGGGAGAATGGGCTTAGCTGGCTCCTTTCAAGAAATGGGAAGGAGGGTGTGGTGGTATCCCTGGAAGCAGTTAGTCCAGGGCACATCCTGCAGCCCGCAGTGAGGGGCTGGAGTTTTATTCTAAGTGCAGTGGGAGAGCACTGAAACCAGACGGGTCTAAGCAAGGATGAAATGAGACATGTGCTTAAGAGGCACACTCTGGCCTTGTGTGAGGGCTGGGCTGGAGACCAGGGATGACCATTAACATCCAAAGAGCCAAGTTATGGTTTTCAAAGCTTTCGCAAACACTGCCTCACCACTTGCTTTAAGCACAGTCTGAGAAGTCCAAAGGGGGTGGATCAGCATTGCTGTGTTCTCTGACTCTGGGACTCAGAGGACTCCAGGGAGAAGCTACAGAGCCAGGAAAGGACTTTGAGCTCCTCCTCAGTGAGGAGAGGGGGCCTCGGAGGCCAGAATGCATCCAGGCAGAGGCCAGAGGGCCAGTCCCTGTCCTCAGTAATTAGAGGGAACTCTGACTTTGGGGCAACTTTGGGCAACTCCTGTAGGGGTGCAAGTATGAGGCCCTGCTGCTGCACATATAAACATCCCTGGGATGAGGCAATGGGAAGGGGCTGGCTGCCTACCAGGGCCCCCCCCACGCAGTTCCTCACTGCTGCCTTCTGGTCCCCCAGCCCCTTCTGGGATTGTCCTTCTCAGGGTCAGCCAGCTCCTGCTGCAGTGCAGGACACCAATGTGCCCTCTCCTCCCACATCCTTCCCCCACCACAGCGAGCCTGGCCCTGTGCCCCAAGCCCTGCCCTCCTGACCGGCTTCCTCACTCACTGATACTGGCTTCCATCTTGAGAACCCACAGCTCCTTTGCCATCTCCACCCACCTCAGCTTGAGAATGTCTTTCCTTGCCCAGTGTGTGTCCAGGTCCGACATCACCAGTTTACATACACTCAGTTCAGTGGGACTGCAGCCACCTTTCCTAGGGGCTTCCCAGTGCAGGGTGCCCTCCCCAACATGGGTACAGAATAGAGCCTGTTGCCTCCTCCCCACTCTGCCCTCCCTCTTGCAGGTGTCTCTTCTCGGATGGAGGCAGACATCCCCAGTTCTCACTGGGCACCTCCCAAGAGATCAGAGGGCTGGCTGGATGCTGGGCACAGAAGGCTGGGGTGCCAGGGTATAGGGCTGGGGCTCTGGCCCTAAGGCATCGGCCGTGCTCTGACAGAGGAGGCAAGGGTGGTCCTAGGGAGGGGAGGGACAGGGAAAACTCGACCCAGTGGTCCAAAGCATCTGAAGGCCTTGGCTTCTCTCCTGACTTCACATTTGACTGTTTCCTAGTCCCCTTTCATTAACATTAGTAAGGATGACAGCATGTGCTGAATGGTGAGCCTGTGCCAAGAGCTTTTCATTCATTCATTCATTCAACAAATATTTACTGAGGGAATTCCTCGGTGGTCCAGTGGTTAGGACTCTGCACTTTCACTGCCAAGGGCATGGGTTCAATCCCTGGTCTGGGAACTAGGGTCCTGCAAGCTGTGTGGCATGGCCAAAAATTTATATACGTATAAAATTTATCTATGTATAGATAGAGAGAGTCTTCCATTGCCAGACATTCTTCTGGGCTCTAGGAATACATCAGTGAACAAAACAGCAAAAAGCTCTATCCTCATGGACATTGCGTTCTTGTAAGGGGAGAGACATAGAATAGCACAATATAAATACATTTATACAGGGATTTCTCTGGTGGTCCAGTGACTAAGACTTCCAATGCAGGGGGCCCGGGGCTTGATCCCTGGTCAGGGAACTAGATCCCATGTGCTGCAATGAAGAATTTCTTGTGGAACCAAAGATCCTGCATGCCACAACTAAGACCCGCGCAGCCAAATAAATACATATTTTAAAATACATATATAGTGGCACCCTCTCCAGTACTCTTGCCTGGAGAATCCCAGGGACGGGGGAGCCTGGTGGGCTGTGGTCCATGGGGTCGCTAAGTCGGACATGACTGAGTGGCTTCACTTTCACTTTTTGCTTTCATGCATTGGAGAAGGAAATGGCGACCCACTCCAGTGTTGTTGCCTGGAGAATCCCAGGGATGGGGGAGCCTGGTGGGCTGCTGTCTATGGAGTCGCACAGAGTCAGACACGACTGAAGTGACTTACCAATAGCAATAGCAATACATACTACATTATATATTATATATATTATACACTGTATATACATTATATAATTATACATACATTATACATATACATAAGTGCTGTGGGAGAAACACAGTGGAAGATAAGGGAGAGCTGGAGTTTGGCCTTGGCTGCCACAGTGGCCAAGGTGGCCTACTTGAGAAGATGCCACCTGAGCAAGGAACTGGAGGCAGGGGATGTTGGGACATCAAGGGGAGAACATTCTAGGTACAGGGGACAGTGAATGCCAGGTGGGAGGGAGGGGCACTGAGAAAGCCATTACATTAAGACTGGAGGAGTGTACGCATTGAGATAAGGTCAGAGAAGGGAGGGGGTCAGCCAGACACAGCTCACATTGCCTTTGTAGGTTCCTGTAAGGGCTCTGGGCTTTGTCCTCAGAGCAGGAGCCATGGGTGGCTTCAAGCAGAGGAGCAGGGAGATGGGACTCATTTTAAAGGGAACACTGGCCGCTGAGAATGGACTATAGGAAACCAGAGTAAGAATAGGGCTTCCAGGCAGGGATGGTAATGATGGAAGCAGTGAGAAGTGATCAAATTCTGGATGTACTTTGAAGGGAGCCCCAACATGTGTACTGACGATGGAGTATGAGGGAAACAAGGGTCCAAGTGATGCCCCAGTGTTTTTGGCCTGAGCAACTTGAAGGGTGGCCTGGCCCTTAACTGAACCAGTTAACTGGTCATTAACTGAAGAAGGAGCCGACTGAAGGGAGATCAGGAGCTCACTTTTGGATTTGTGTCTTGAGAGGTCTATCAGACTGCCAAGAGAGGCATCAAGGAGGCTGGCAGTTAGACAACTGAAAGTTCAAGGGAGCCCCTCTAGGCCACAGAGGGAAACTGGGGACTGAGTGAGGTCACCTGGAAAGCCCAGACAAGGAAAGGCCCCACAGTGGCCTTGGGAGATAAGGCAGGGTCAGCCAAGAAGACTGATAAGGAGTGGCCGCAGAGGCCTCACCGGGGGAACACCAGGAGGGCGTCCTGGGGAGGCTGCTTCCGAGGCTGTGGTCCAGTGAGTCCTGCTGCTGGAAGGCCAGGCCGGAAGAGGTGAGGCACAGCAAGTGGTGAGAGAGGGGGACAGCTCTTTCTAGCTCCAGTACCCCAGGCTCCATCTTTTGGACACTCTTCCCTCCTGTATTTGATAGCTGAGGGAACCTGCTTAGGGGGTAGGTAGCTGTGGGGAGTGACGGAGCTGCGTGCGAAGCCTGGTGACTCCGGAGCAGTCATACGGAGCCCCTCACTCCTCCGCCCAGTCTGTGCCTCATCCAGCAGGCGCCAGCCAGAAACCCTACACGCCAGCCACTCCACTGGGCACTGGGGAGATGGAGCTGACACGACAGCCTCTTCCCAAGGAGTTGGTCAGCTAGAAGAACGTCCCTCCCTGAGGCAAATGGGACAGCTTCGCACATGGAGACTCCACTAGATCTTGAAGGATGGATGGAATTTGGTCAGGCAGGGAAGCAGGGGGATCACAAAAGAAGGACAGGGAGAACTGGAACAAGTGTGGCTGTGCACACTTTCAAGAGCAGCCGAATCATTAGGGAGGTTCCTAGGTTTGAGAAGAGGCTGCAGGAGCCGGGAAGCAGGGGTGGAGGCTTTCCCTTATTTCCGTTTTCCCTTCGAGAGCCACGCTGCCACAAGGAGCGATGAGTTGCCAGCCTACAGCTGCAGGCGCCTTATGCCCTGCCTCAGCCTTCCAGCCACGGCCAGACACCTCCTCAGCCACTGCCAGCAGTAGTACCAGGGCTCCCATCTCTAGGCCGTCTTTGCCCTAGAGCTTCCCACTAGCTGGTGGAGGCCCTGTCCAAGCCAAGCTGTTGTCTGAAGCTCTTCCTTCCCCCTCTGCCCAGATGTCAGGCCAGCTTGGCCATCTGAAGGCTTTCCCTGCAGCTGCCTGCTCCTGCTACCTCGTCATCCAGAGTGTGACCCCCCAGGGAGTCTCCTGCACTCTGACTGTTAGTCTCTGCTTCCCAGAGAACCCAACCAGCAATGAGGTCTCAGATTTCACCTCTGTCCTCTCCACCGGGCAAGACCCCTTTGCTCTGTTGCAGCTTCAGCACTCCCATGTGGAAATACTGTAGATGGCAGAATGCTTTTTCCTTCTGAAGAGCATCATCTTGTCCCAGTGAAGCCCGGGTGGGAGTGCTGGATGGAAACTCTTGTCTGTAGGGTCTCTGCATGTCTCTCTTATTCATCTTCCTATTTGTGGAAAAAGAAAGTGGTATCTGAATCCAAAGGAGGCTCAGTGCCCTGTGATCTGTGTGATGGAGGGGATGTGGAAACGATGGTGGCTTGGGGGAGGGTGACATTTCCTCTGCTGGCTGGTCAAAGAGACCTCCCAGCAGAAGTGCAGAGTGCTCAGGCGAACAGCACTGTTCGAGGTAAAGGGTGGCAGGGGCTTCTAGGCCTGAGCCAGCAAGAAGCTGAACAAGCAGGAGCAGGAGGAGACTGGCTGTCCTGGTGACTGGTGTTTGCCTGTCTTTTACAGAAAGGAAGGCAGAAGAAGCCACGGCCACCCGACCCTAGTGAAGGCTCCAAGGACGCAGACAGTTCAGCTGGGCGGCGGGGCGGCGCAGGCAGAAGGCATGGGCGCTGGCGGGGCCGCGCCGAGAGCCCCGGTGTGCCCGTGGCCAAGGTGGTACGGGCAGTAACTAGCCGGCGCAGAACCGGCTGGCGGATCCCCCCCAGCCCACCCCCAGAGGCCCCAGGCCGCCAGAACCTGAGCGGGGCAGCAGCTGAGGAGGCGCTGGTTGGGGCGGCTGGCTTCCCACATGGAGACACAGGGAGTGTGGAGGGCGCCCCCCAGCCCACAGACAACAGCTTCACGCCCAAATGTGAGATCGTTGGCAAGGATGCTCTATCTGCCCTGGCCCGGGCCAGCTCCAAGCAGTGCCAGCAGGAGATCGCCAACGTGGTGTGCCTGCACCAGGCCGGGAGCCTCATGCCCAAGGCTGTGCCCCGGCACTGCCAGCGGGCTGGTAAGAGACAAGCATAGGCAGAGAGGTGGTGGCCCAGGAGGAAGGGTAGGGATCCCGCCCCCGTTTCTCAGGGGTGAAAGCCCGGAAGGGCACACCTCGCTGCCCAAGTCGGTGACGAGGGCACTAAGTGGCAGAGGTGGGCCTGGGGCCGGGAGCATCGGGCTCTACGTCTGGGGTTCCTCCTTTGGACGACAGGCGGCTCCTTCGGCCCATCTTGCCTCCACCCGGTGGCCTGGGGCGGGACCTTACTGACGAGCCTGCTCTCTGCTCTCAGGAAAGGTGAGCGCTGGTGTCCCGTGGGACGAGGCCCGGGCCCAGCAGCCCGTGGAGGGCCCCCCAGTGCGCATTGCCTACATGCTGGTGGTTCACGGCCGTGCCGCCCGCCAGCTGAAGCGCCTCCTCAAGGCTGTGTACCACAGGCAGCACTTCTTCTATGTCCATGTGGACCAGGTACGTGCTGCGGCCAGGGGGGCAGGGCGTCTGAGTGGGGAGTGCAGAGACCAGGCCGTCAGGACAGACGGCGTGTCTGACTGGCTCAGGGGCCCAGAGACAGGAGAGCAGGCAGTGGGGGAACAGCCAGCGCCAGTGACTGGCTGCTTCAGAGCTGGACCCCTGGCCCGTGCTCTGTCCGTTTCGTGTCACTTGCATGCCGCCCCGGGGTGGGGCCGGTGGGGAGGTTGTAATGCTGGGGGCTCATCTTCCACTGCTGAGTTTCCACCACCACCACCCCGCCTCCCACAGCGCTCCAGCTACCTGCACCGAGAGGTAGTGGAGCTGGCCCGGCAGTATGAAAACGTGCGGGTAACGCCATGGCGCATGGTCACCATCTGGGGCGGGGCCAGCCTGCTGAGGATGTATCTGCGGAGCATGCAGGACCTGCTGGAGGTGCCCGGCTGGGCCTGGGACTTCTTCATCAATCTCAGTGCCACTGACTACCCGACAAGGTGTGGGGTGCTGCTCTGAGCCCTGCAGATGGGAGGTGGGCCTCCTCTAGGACTCAGGGTTCCAGGGTCCCGATGGACTTCTTCCCTCCCCAAAGCCTCATTCTGGGATCTGCACACCTCAAACATGATTCCTTGGCCCCAGCAGTGTTTTAGAGGAATTGTTGTTGAAAGATGATATGAGGGTTGCAAGGGACCATGGAGGGGGAGGAGAAGAAGCCAGAAGTCTGAACCAGGATCTTGGGTCAGACAGGAAGGGGTGGAAGGAGGATGGGGTGGTCTTTCTCAGGGACCTCAGATACTCACCACCCCAGAGCATCAACCTGGAGTAGGTCAGTTGGCCAGAATGGCTTTCAGTAAGAAAAGAAGGGGCCACGGAGTGAAGATAAAGAGTGCTGGAGGAGTCTGTCTGCTCTGGGCTGTTGACTGAGCCACTCTCACACATGCTACCCACCTGCCATTTTCTCTCCAGGACCAATGAGGAGCTGGTAGCTTTCCTGTCCAAGAACCGGGACAAGAATTTCCTCAAGTCTCACGGCCGGGACAACTCCAGGTAAGAGGATGGTGGAGGATGCTCTGGTCCTGGGTTCTCGCCACAAGCCCTGCACACAAGGGGCTTGGTGGCCTCAGCCCTGGGTTGCAAAACCTCCAAACCAATCACAGATTGAGGAGTGCAGTGCTGATTCCTGGAAAGATGAGAGCCTGGATTCCAGCCTGCAAGATCCTCAGCCACAGGCCCGTGTGCCTCCCACAGGTTCATCAAGAAACAGGGCCTGGACCGGCTCTTCCATGAGTGCGATTCGCACATGTGGCGTCTGGGCGAGCGGCAGATCCCAGCAGGCATTGTGGTGGACGGCGGCTCGGACTGGTTCGTGCTAACTCGCAGCTTTGTGGAGTATGTGGTGTACACAGACGACCCGCTTGTGGCCCAGCTACGTCAGTTCTACACGTACACGCTGCTCCCAGCCGAGGTGGGTGACTGGGCCCGCCCCCAGGCGGGGCAGGGCAAGCTGTGGGTTCGTCGGCTCACCCTCCACCCCGCCCTGCCACCCGCAGTCCTTCTTTCACACGGTGCTGGAGAACAGCCCAGCCTGCGAGAGCCTCGTGGACAACAACCTGCGGGTCACCAACTGGAACCGCAAGCTGGGCTGCAAGTGCCAGTACAAGCACATCGTGGACTGGTGTGGCTGCTCGCCCAACGACTTCAAGCCGCAGGACTTCCTACGGCTGCAGGTGCTTCCCCGGGACCCCCAGTCTCTGGCCCTTCATAGAGCCTCACTATCCAGGGCCTTGACAGAGCCTCACCCCAGCTTTTTGCTGGGTGCTTTCTAGAGTCAGAAACAGTCCTGGGTGGTCCAGCCAGAGGATCTGGGGGACCCTCACCGGGAGCAGCCCCCGGGGGCAGGGGCTAAACCAGCAGCAGGAACAACCCTTGGCAGCTGATCTCTAGACAGTGCTGGGAAAAGGCGCCTCCCCTGCTGTGCTCTCTGGGACCTCCAGACCCCTTCACCCTCCTTGCCTCTCCCACTCCAGCAAGTCTCCAGACCCACCTTCTTCGCCCGCAAGTTTGAGTCCACTGTGAACCAGGAGGTACTGGAAATCCTGGACTTCCACCTATATGGCAGCTACCCCCCCGGAACCCCAGCCCTCAAGGCCTACTGGGAGAATACCTATGACGTGGCTGATGGCCCCAGTGGGCTCAGCGATGTCCTGCTCACTGCTTACACTGCTTTTGCCCGCCTCAGCCTGCGCCACATCACCACTGCTGCGTCCCCCCTGGCCAACCCACTCTGCAGGTGAGACCTCCTTTTGACATTTTGCAGACTCTCAGGATGTAATGCCCTATAAGGAGGACAATCAGAAAGAGACAGCCCCTCTCCCAGGGAGCCCCCAGCCTGAGGCAGGGAAAAAATGCAAATGAAACGAAGATAGCAAAAGCCAGGCACATAGGATCTGTGGGAGTGGGGATGGGACTCCCCCAGAGCCCCCTCCTGGGACTCCAGGCCCAGTCGGGTGTGCTGATGGCATCTCCCTTTCTCCCTGCCGGAACCTTCTTAGGTTTGAGCCCAGGGGCTTGCCGTCCAGCGTGCACCTGTATTTCTATGACGACCATTTCCAGGGCTACTTGGTGACGCAGGCGGTGCAGTCCTCAGCCCAGGGGCCGGCAGAGACGCTTGAGATGTGGCTGATGCCCCAGGGGTCGCTGAAGCTGTTGGGGCACAGTGACCAGGCCAGCCGGCTCCAGAGTTTGGAGGTGGGACAGGTCCTCCCCTTGCCTTCTCCTGTTCCCCAGCAAGACTCAGGGTAGTGGGGAGAGAGGGACAGGCACTAAGGGAGGGCTGAGGATTGGGTTGCCTTTCAGGACTGGATTCCTGGTCTTCTTTCCCAGTGATGGCAGCCTTGGGATGCACAGAGGACATGCAGTCAGCGGGGAGGGGACCGTGGTTCCACTACAACGCAAGCCTGTATTCTACACTCAGGGATTTTCTTCTGTAAGGAGTTGAACATTCCAATCGGGCCAGAAGATTAGGCTTTTGAGTGTCTCCTTGGTCTCTTTCTTGGAGGCCTCTGCTCCATGTGGGGATGGTCTCTGGGCAGGACTTCAAATCTCATTTCTGCCTTACTGCCCCCAACACTTCAGAGCAGGTCAGAACAGGAGCCTAGAATGAATCTCAGAGCTTATAGAGATGTTAAAAATCCCAGTCTGAGCCCATAATTTTGCAGAGGGGGAGACTGAGGACCAGAAAGAGACAGTGACTGGCCTGATGTCCCACAGGAGTTAGAGGGGGCAGCAGGTAGAGAGGAGGACTTTCCTTCGGCGCCTGCCCAGCTGCCTCCTTCCCTACAGGTCGGCACCGAGTGGGACCCCAAAGAGCGTCTTTTCCGGAACTTTGGGGGGTTGCTGGGGCCACTAGACGAGCCTGTGGCCATGCAGCGCTGGGCCCGGGGCCCCAACCTCACAGTCACCGTGGTGTGGATCGACCCCACCTATGTGGTGGCCACATCTTATGACATCGTGGTAGACGCAGAAACGGAGGTCACGCAGTACAAACCCCCACTGAGCCGGCCCCTGCGGCCAGGAGCCTGGACTGTTCAACTGCTTCAGTTCTGGGAACCCCTGGGTGAGACCCGCTTCCTCGTGCTGCCCTTGACCTTCAACCGCAAACTACCTCTCAGGAAAGGTAAGTATCTAGTTCCCAAATGATACCCAGGAGTCAGGCAGGATATGCAGACAGGTGATCCCGAGAAGCTAACCATCAGAGTAGGGGAAGGTAGCAGATTGTGGCTTTGACCATCCCAGAGCCCTGCCCTGTGGTATCACGCTTCCCAGGCAGGCAGACATAGCTTTAGAACACAGCTCTGACACTTTAATTGGGCTTTTATTCTTGGCAAATTACTTGGCCTTCCTGAGCCTCAGTCTTATTACATGTAAAGTAAGAGAAATACCATTGTTAGAGACCTCCTGGGTGTGTGGAACATAGATCCACTCAGATTGCTCCAGGGGAAAGGGGGAAATTACTGGAAAAATGTGGGCCTCTCCCCCACAGAACTCAGGAAATGACTCCGGTCCCACTGGGACTCAGATGTGCTTTCTGTCTCTGGGGCCACCCTGTCCCTCATCCTGTGCTCTCTGTATCAGCCTCAGGCTTCTCAATACATGGCCTCTCAGTGCAATGGAGACTGACCAGGGCCCCTCAATCCACAAGTTCCACGTTCTTAGGACAGCAGATCTGATGTTGGTCATCTTCCCAGTCCATTGGTAGCCAGGTGGAGAAGGTCACATAGCTGAGGCTAGGAGACAGACTCTAAACTGGGTGTAGGCTGTAGGTTCCTGCAGGGGGCCCAATACAAGTGACTGCCTCCTGGGGGCTATTGTGGTGAATATCTGGGTAAAAGTGGCTGGTATACAGTAGGTGTTCAGTAAGTAGGTAGATGTTTTCTTCCTCCAGCCGTGTCCCGTCACTGAGAAGGTGGGTCAGAGCAGAGGTAACCCAGAAGAGGACCGGGTCCAGGGTGGGGCAGTGGCTGTGGCAGATGAGAACAGGCACCCCTGCTCTCCCAGGACTCACAGTCTGATGGAGGAGACGAAGGGTGGGGTGCTGGAGGCAAGCTTGACAGCAGGTGCTATTGGAGCTGAGTCTTGGAGGAGCTGATTTTTATAGACAGTGAAGGACATCCTAAACTGGGGGAACACAGTTAGCAGGTGTCTGGTGCATGAGTAGAACAGAGGGTGGAGGGGAGTCGGATGCCAAAGGAGGTGGGAAGGAAGGCCAGCAGAGTAAGCAGGGCCCGCAGCCTGAAGGCCTGAGTACTAGGCTTCTGAGCGCTCTGGAGACCACTGGAGGGGGTTGGAAAGGGGCATGGGCGACACACACTAGACCTTTATCAGAAAGTAACCCTACTTCCTAAAGTACCTTGAACCCGAGGTATTTAATCTTCAAGTTAGGAATTAAGGGGTTACTGTCTCAATTTTGTAAAACTAAGGTTTACGAGCATGGAAAGTTCTGTGCATTAGCCGAGTCACTCGGCAGGATGTGACTCAGTGGTAGAGTTGGGGCAGAACTGACGGGTACCCAGACCTGACTCCCAGGGTCTGGCCTTCGTGAGATCATTGGGGTGGGACATGCTTACTCCTGCTCTGCACCCCCAGATGATGCCAGCTGGCTGCACGCTGGGCCACCCCACAACGAGTATATGGAACAGAGTTTCCAGGGTCTGAGTGGCATCCTGAACCTGCCTCAGCCAGAGCCCGCGGAGGAGGCTGCCCGACGACATGCAGAGCTCACGGGCCCAGCGCTGGAGGCCTGGACAGACGGGGAACTAAGCAGCTTCTGGTCTGTGGCTGGAGTGTGTGCCACGGGCCCCTCCTCCTGCCCCTCCCTGGAGCTCTGCAGACTGGCCAGCTGGAGCTCTCTGTCCCCGGACCCCAAATCGGAGCTGGGTCCTGTCAAAGCAGATGGGCGACTCAGGTAGCAGGGTGCCAGCCAGCGCCTACGGAAGACCCGGGAAATTGCACCTTACAGATGACGGAGGGCTGTCTCCCTCACAGGCAAGAACCAGAGGCCCAGGCTGTACACCCATGTCAGCCATCAAGAACCCACAGACAGCAGGGAAGGTGGGCATAGTATTTACCACTGAAATGGCTCTGCTGGGGACCAGGTGTTAGCAGGAACATGGGGAGAAGGGCTCCAGCTTCCTCACCTTCTCCTCTAATTTTTTTTTTTAAGAAAAATGGGTGGTGGGGAATGAACTGGAAACAAAAGATGTGCAATAGGGCCCAGAGCAGCCCCAGGAAGTGGGCCAAGGCTCCAGGGAGCAGGGCCAGACAAGCCCATCTGCTGCTGCTCTGGAGGAGGCTGGGCCTGCCTCACTCTCTGGGGCCTCACCCCCCAGCTTTGGCCTGTGGTGCTCACGGCTGAGGCTCCGCGGGGCTGCAAGTGCTGTGGCAGGCTCTGAGAGCTAGAGGACAGGTGATCAGGGAAGCACTGCAGAGCTGGACTCTAATGGGTCAGCCTCTCCTGTAGCCAGGGGACCATAGAAGAGGGGCGGGGCTGGCCCTAGGGCTTTCCAGCGACCATAGAAGGGTGGGGGGGGCTGGCCCTAGGGCTTTCCAGCGACCATAGAAGGGTGGGGGGGGCTGGCCCTAGGGCTTTCCAGCATACCTTGCCCCTTGATGGGAAAGACAGGGCACCAGGGCCTGCTGAGACCATTGCAGTCTCCCAGGTACCCAGAACTGCAAGCAGGGCCTGGGCTTCTGCCCTGGAGCGGTGAGCCCTCATGAGTGACCTGGGAAGAAGACTCCTCCAGGGCTCTTGGAAGAACCTGGAGCAGCGTTGTGCCTCAAGCGCAGTGTGAAGCCTGAAATATGCAACAGAAGAAATATCTTTCTATCTCTCTCAGCGGAGCCTCTGTGTTTTTCCTCCTGGGTGTCAGAGAGCCAGCACTGCTGGGCCGTCTTCTAAAAGTTTTGGCTGGTACTTTGGCAGAGGTGGAGGGTCTAATTGCCCCAGAGTGAGAACAGTTTAAAGTCCACCCAAGAGCCAGAAGGGACATAAGAACCCATAATCTAGATCCTTCTTTTATGAGGGATCAACAGGCCCAGAGAGGCTCAGAGACTGGCCACCAGGTGAGCCAGTTCAGTTCTTCAGGGTCCTGACCCAGCACTTCCTCCCTTGCTGCCAGGCCGAGGCCGAGGCTGACTTCTTTGGCATCACCAGGGCCCATCCCAGAAGCCTTTGCTCTGTTTCCTGCCCAGCTCAGAGTTATGCATGGGCAACCTCGAGAACAGAGGCAGCCAGTTCCAGCCAGGACCTGGTGGCTACCACTGCCCCCTTTAGAAGCAGGAGCAGCAGTTGCATGGGTTCCTAGCCGCTGCCTTAGGATCTAGGAGGGCCATATTGGAAAGGTTGGTCCAGCCTCCCTCCTTTTCTCAAGCCCTTTCTCCCTTCCTACTTTCCTGCCATTGTCAGCCATGGCTCAGTATCAGTCCTTCCCAGCTTACTTAAGGTGAAGTCTTCTCAGAACCTTTAAAATCACCCTGACCCGTCATGCTGGCCCAGTCAGCCCAGCTTGGAAAACAAAGGGCTCAGTTTGAACCCAGGCTGCCATGTGTCAAGTTTTTACAGCTGCCAGGAGAGGACACCACTGTCCACCAGTGGCAGTGGTGGGATTTTCCGTCTGTTCAGCCACTGCACTGACCTTGCGTGGAGTATGTCACTTAATCCTTACAACTCTTTGAGGCAGGCAGTTTAGCAGGCCAGGAAAGCGAAATGAACCCAAAGTCAAAGCTATTAGGTGGTGGCTGCAGGCTTCAGAAGGAGGCAGGAGGACTCCACGGCACTCTGTCACTACATTCTCTTACACTGCTAAGGCAGGTAAGGAGGAAGAAGGTAACAGCAGGAACTGCAAGGAAATAGTGTTTGGGTTCAATGGCTGAGATGACTGCTTTTTTCTGGCTCCTATTCTAGTGAACATCTGAAGCTCTGATTTGGTTCTCTAAAAGGGTTTTGTTATACATCAACCTTTAGCTCTGTTAAAAACCGTGTAATAACCAGGTGTAGAGTATCAGGTACAGGCAGCACTTAAGACTCTGCTAAAGGTGCACAGGCCAGGCTGGGGCTGTGCTGTCGCTGGACTGGCACAACTGTTTAAAGAATCTTATTTTTTGGAACTTAGGTGGGACGTCTCCTGTTTCAGCCCCGCCACTCCTGTCCAGTTACACCAAGTCCTGGTTACTCCGTCACCTGCTGTGAACATTTTGAGCTTAGCTCAGTGGATGGCGATCCAAACTGAGGGTTCTGAGTTAGCCAGTCTGAGGCGGCAGCTCCACTGGTATGGGTTCAGAGCTCCCCCTGGCAATCCTAATTTGCACGCTGGCAGAACCGGAAGTCCCCCCACCTCCGTTGATCTGGCTGGTTTGTCTTGGCCCCTTGAGTTAGAAGCAGGCTTCACGACTCCCGACAGGTTCAGAGGGCCTCCCCAGTCCTCCCCGCTGTCCAGGTCACCAAGGCAAGTTTGAGTGCAGCTTCTCTGACTAAACTCCTGGCTGACTGTTCTCCACCCTCATCCTTCTGTAGGGGTAGCTCAGCCACAAGGCTTGAGCTTTTTGAGGCTTTGAAATATTCCCCTGGTTGGACCCCTGGGGTCAAAATTAGGGTAACAGCCAGGTGGAAGTATGGTGGGGGAAGGTGGCAGGGCCCCCAGAGCTGTACAAGAATCCCTTTGGAGGGAGGGAAAGAAACTGGGAAGTCTTTCCTGTTTTGTGCCTGGTTTCCAGGACAACCATGGACACTTCTATTCCATTAGAGGTGGGAGCAAAGACCAGAGGACAGCCAGTTGGCATCTGCAGCCCTGTTACCTGGGCCATTGGGAAGCAGGGGGCGGGGCAGAGTAGGACTGGGAGGGGATCCCCACTGAGAGGTGCATAGATTTTGGGTGAGTGGAGCTGCCTTGGCTATCTTCTGGGCTTAGCAGAAGCCTAGCCTGTTCCTGCCAACCCCTTCTTCTGCAGTTGTTGAGGGACCCTCGTGGCTGCCAGGCCTGCAGAGTGGAGTTTCATCTATGGGACCCTAGGTCCTGGCATGGTACAGATCAGGGGCAGAAGCTGAGAATCTGGAAGGCTGCTCACAGCCATGCTGGCTTTGAATGAAGCTGCTCCTCTGGATCGGGGTCCTGGGTTGGGGGTTGGCCCTGTGGGGATGGTGGGTTGTGGGGGTGCAGGGGAAGCCTGTTTTGTGGCTGTCCTTAAGATTATTTAAGAAAGTGCCCTTCCTTGGCACCCCTCTGCCAAGCTGCTCCCCGTGCAGAGGTCACCATGGAGAACAGTCTCCTAGCCGTAGCTGTGGCCACTGGTGAGTACCTCTTTCTGTCCCAAGTCACAGAGTTGGAGCAGATGCACCCTTGGCCCCTCAGCAGAGGCCAGAAGTCCAGCCTCTTCATCTGTAGGGTCACCAAGAGCAAGCCACTTGGGAAGAATGCTGTGAACAGTTGGTATATGAACCCTGAGGTCCCTTTCCTGCTGAGTTCTAGAGGCTGGGTGCCAGAAGTCTGACTTCAGACGCTTGCTCCCTCCCTCCCGATTGAGTTTCTAAGAGTGTCTGCCCCTGCCACAAGCTCTTTCTCTTCCCTGAGTCTGTCCTCTGTAAACTCCCTTACACACATTACTCCTTTCCTGGGCTGGAGGAAGACAGGATATAGCTGCTCTGTCCTCCTCACAAATCTCTGCCATAGGAAATGGATGCAGCAGCAAAAAGGGAGCTGCCTGCCCCGTTTCCCATGCATGCGAAGCTGATCCTGGTCCCAGCAGGTCATTCCTACCCAACTTCTGGAGTAGAATTACAGTCTGGGGAGGTGAGATGGGTTCGTGCATGCCAGCCCCAGGCTGAACCCGATGTCTGGTGGCTCTGCAGGAGGAGTCCCATGCTGGTGTTTATTATGACCATCCTGCTGAACGGCTATACCCACAAGGCCCCAGCGCTGCCCCATCCCCTGCTCTCATCAATTCTGGAGCCCCAACCAATATGTAAACATGCCTACCCACTAACCCCTTACCTCCAGGGCCTCCTACCCCAATCACCACAAAAGGGCGTCCGCTCTCTCTGCTCAGTATGGATGGGGCCTCGGGGTCTACTATGTGGACACCGATCTTCCAGTCTGGGTTCCCTCTGGGCCGAGGAAGTAGTGTCGAAAAGGTTTACAACATCCTGGCCAGCTTACTCCCCAGCCACTTTGGCAACAGGACCCTGTACTGGGAGCTGCTGGTGAAAACAATGGCCTTCCCAGCTCTCCAAGCAGTTGGAGGCCCACACTCTCCCTAGCTCCCAAGGGGAAGCCCAGAGTTAACTTCTGTGGGTGATGACTACTGTACTGTCAGCCTTCTTCCCCAGTACGGGGCACCCCATGGGATGCCGGGTACAAAAAGCAAAAGAAATCTTTGGACCTGCAGCCTCCCCAGTTCCAACCCCAACCCTGAACATCAGAGAAGATGGAGAGGTGAGGACAGGTGTTCTCTGACTTTCCCCCAAGTGTCATCAGAGCTGGCTGCCAAATTGTGAATGAATGAGCTTGTGGCCAGAAAACAGTGGAATTTATACCTGAGTGCATTTCCGAAATGCTGAGGGTCTGGGCTTTGTGCTTTGGACTGGTGGAGGAACAGAACAAACAAGATGGGGGGAGGGACATGGAGACAAAAAAGGTTTGGGTTCTGCTCTCTTGCTCACTGACCCTAAACCCCGAGCTCCACTCTGAGTCATCCTTCATGGTTCCTAGGAGTACACCTCTCCCTTTAGCACCATGGGACCACCCCACCAAGGTCCAGGCAGTGGCAAGGGGCCGAGAGGCCCAGGGGATGCAGGTGAGATAGGACCCTTGGGACTGCCACTTGGGATTTGGGGGGAGGAGGGTGGGGAGAAGTGTGTGCCAGGACCTAGTGGCCAGAGGAAGGAGGGGAGGAAGTGTAGAGAGACTTCTTGGAGAGAAGGGTGTGTGGCACTATGATCTTAGGTTCCTCCTGGTGGAAAGGGCCCAGATGGAAGCTGGAGAACAGCTGTGCAAGCCTGCCTGGCTCCCTCAGTCACAGGGCTCTCCTCAAGGTGATGGGCTTGCAAAGCAGCTACCAGCTACCCCTATGGGAGCCAGCTTCCCTGTCCCACTATGAGTGTTCAAAAGGACCAGCAGCAGCAGATGCTCCAGCTGATTGACTGCACAGTGCTTTTGGCTCTGGGCCTGCAGGGAGGTTAATGTTCAGTCCTCCCACCCTTGAGTGCCCTAGAGAACTCAGCATTTTTTCCTTATTACTTTTTAATTGTATGTAAATACCTAATAGGAGCCCCTGGGACAAGGAAAGATCACAGATAGAGAGCCTAGGATTTGGCTAGAGGCTAGAGGCTCCACTTCACCTCTTTGGTAAAAGATAGCAGATCCTAGTCCAGGCAAGTGATTTAGCCTGGGCAGGAAAAGTTTCCATGGAGACAAGAGCTCTAAGATTCAACTTGTCTCCAGGAAGGACCATCACTGGGGGAAAGGAGATACAGAAAGCAAAAGCCAAAGGGAATAGGAGTGTGTGTGGGCGGGGGTGCAGATGAGATTGTAAGGAAATGGGTAATATCTTTGCTCTACTTCTCCCAGCTGCCATCCAGCTATAAGGAGGCCCTAAGGTCATATCTGCACCACCCAACCAGGGCTCTGCTCAACCACCACAGGAAGAAGCCAACTGCCTGCTCAGGGAAACACTATAGGAGGGAGCAGGTCTTCATCTTGCCCCTTCCTGCTTCTCCAAGGTACTGGCAGGGACAACACCAAGCCTATAGAGATGCTCCCAGCAATCTCCTCCAGCCGGGCCTTAGTACAAGACCTCAACATACCCTGGGTCACTTTTGTAGGAGGTAGGAAATCTGGGGTCATGCCCCGAGAATCAAGATGACAAATCCAAAGCAGACCTCCAGAATTAAGACTTCTCTGCTCTCTACCCCTGAAGCTCCTGCCTTCAGGGCAGAGAATAGTCCTTGGGAAGAAGCCACTAACTGTGCAAGTTCTCTCTGGGACTGCAGCCAACATCGCCTGCCTCTACCACCCAGGATGACTGTCCATCCCCACTGAGACTTCTTTCTTCACCCTTCCACTCAAGCCAAGATTTTAAAGGTCTTGGGTTGACAATGAAGGCCTGCTCTCAGCCCACTCTAGGACCAGAATGAGTATTCCTGAAGCCAGATTCTTTGCTGTAGTTTACGGTTTTCAATACACCAAGAATCAGAAAACAATGCCAGTGTGGTGTGTCTCTGGGTGAGAAGAAAGCAGCTCATTTGTCACCCAATCTGTCTCATCCCTGGAATCGTATCCAGTGATGTATCTTCCTCATCCCTGGAAGGACCCTAGTATTCCAGGCCAGGTGGGGCCTCTCTGCCCTGGACCCACACAGGCAGGAAGGGATCTGCCACGTGACCATTTCTAGGGCTATTGCCCCAGTTCCCTCTGAATGTGGCTCCAGGAAAGAACATGACCACACTGGGTTTCTCTACTGGCCCTTTAGCCCCTCCTACCCACTCTTTCCCAGCCTGACTTCTGTGAGATCCAGGAGGGGAAGGATCCAGGAAAGAACATGACCACACTGGGTTTCTCTCTTGGCCCCTTGGCCCCTCCTACCCACTCTTTCCGCAGCCTAACTTCTGCAGGATCCAGGAGCTTGTACACCCTCAAGTACAAGCTCTCCTCTTCCTTGTGGAAGAAGGAAAGTCCTTCCTCTGGAGTCCCCTCTTCTCATTCCCCCATGTACACCTGAGAACATGAATAAACAGATCAGTATGCCACTCCATCCAGGTTTGTCCCCAAATAGGAGAAACTCGATGCTAGCTAACTTTATTGTTGGCCCCAGATCACGTCTCCCAAAGGGCTTCCACCAGTCACTTCAGAGTCTCCTGCAGTCACCGCCAAGCAGACTCACCGCCAAGCAGACTCCTTCACTGGGAGGCCTTGTCATCACTCCAACTCTTGATGACGTCGGTACCATCCTCTCCTGTCACCTGGCCTCCAAAGGCCTCAACCAGGAGGTCAAAGCATAGCTACCAGTTTGAAGGTGCCCTCAGGCTTGGCAGGAACCACGTGGACAAAAGTCTTGTAGAGCACAGCCCCCTCGGGCAGCCGGGTGACCAGATCCACAGCCTCCGAGTTGCTGGGACTGGACACGTAGACCTCCTTAGTGAAGCGGACTACCCCCTCCTCCAGGGCATACAGGCATTTCTTCTTTCCCAGCCCCACCTGCAACACACAGAGTACTCAGCTGGACAGCCAGGGGGGCCCATCCCAGGTCTCTAGGATAGACTCTTCACAAAGATTCAGGCCCTGGGGCCAAAAGGGAGGGTTCAGAAAGCTCCATCTAAGGCTCCCTTTCCCTCTGGGCTTGGTAATGATTCCACGACAAAGGTGGGAAAAGAAAACTCCAACAGCCAATCCTAGTGGTTATTTAGTCCCTGAGGGTAATGCCTGGATTTCTATCTGTACAGGTGGCCAGAAGCCACACTGGACAGATGCCCAAATCAGTCCCAGGAAAAGGTCTAATCACTGCTCCTGGGAGGCTTACCATAACACTAGTTTGACGCAACATTTTCATCTATATGGTGAAGTTTAGGCTCAAAGCTATATAAATAATGCATATGCTAATTAAACAAAAGTAATGATAAAAGCTGGGACTTCCCTGGTGGCTCAGACGGTAAAGCATCTGTCTACAATGCGGGAGACCGGGGTTCGATATCTGGGTCGGGAAGATCCCCTGGAGAAGGAAATGGCAATCCACTCCAGTACTATTGCCTGGAAAATCCCATGGACAGAGGAGCTTGGTGGGCTACAGTCCATGGGGTCGCAAAGACTCGGACACGACTGAGAGACTTCACTCACTCACTCAATGATAAAAGCTAATACTGTGTCATACTTACTGTGTGTAAGCACTATTCCAAGCGCTATTATACACATTAACTCACTTAATTCTCACCTTGTGAAGTAGATACTATGTCTAAACCTGATTTTCAGGTGAGAAATATGAGCGAAGAGATTAAAATAAACTGTTTATTAAATATATACATATTATTAACTATACATATCTTAGCTTTTTTTCGTTTATCGAACTTGAGATTAGATGTGTGGCAAGTTTTATCCAGGCAGTCCTGCATTATTCAGTATCTCTCAAATTAAAAGAACAGAGTCTGGTTCAAATCCCAGCACTACTACTTACTACTCTGTGATCTGAGCAAGTTAATTTACTTCACTGTGTCTCACTTTTTTCAACTGCAAAATATGGATAAATATTAACTACTTCATAGGGTCATCTTGAGAATTAAGTTAATAATCAGAAAGAGCTTAAAATACTGCCCAGGTCAAAACATATTAGTTTTTATTACTGTTGTTGTTATTTTAGTAGAACTAAAAATGAACATAGCCACATACTGAATGTCTCGAGTTCTTAAAAAAAAGTTACTACACATACAGTCAATTTACATACAAATTAGCATTTTTGAAATAATTATAGGTTACTATCAGTCTTTCTGTGCCTACTAAAATCGCCAAAAAAGAGGTAAGAAGGGAGGAGGAAATAGATTACAGAAGAAACTAAACTAACATTTTAAACAACGTAAAGAAGAGAGCATAGATCTGTGTTAAAGAACTTTCCTACCTTAGCAAGTGACACTAACTTGCTGATGCTGAAATTCCTGCCTGGTATGGACCTAATTTCTGGCCCATATACTGAATCCTATTTTATTAAATTCAGGCACCTAATAACAACTTTATGCAAAGGAGGAATTCTTAAAATAAGAAAAAATGAATAAACTGAAATTAGTTTCTCAAGATTAAAAAAATATCTTAAATCACTAGAAATCTCCTCTTCCAAGAAATGGGGGTTAGGCAAAAAAAGTGACCTGGGAGTCAGCAGACCTGGTTCAAATCCCAGCTCTGTCACTACCCCATGAGCCCCTTTCTAAGTTTTTGGCATCCCACCTATAAAATACAGATGATACCTACCTACCCTCAGGATGGGAGTAAAGATGAAATAAGATAACGCAGGCCCAGGAATCAGCATGATGCTTGGCATTTGGTATGCACCCAACAGATGCAACTGTTATAATTACTGTGCTCAGGGGCATGGAGAGGTGAAGAAAAAGGGGGTGGAAAGAAGCCAAAGCAACTTACATGGGCACCTGGGTGCCAGCGGAAGTGGCGCTGAGTCGCAAGGATGTTGCCAGCATGAACGTAGTGACCTGGAAGAGAAGCCCACAAGTGCACTGCCGCTGGCTGCCGACAGTGAGGCAGCCAGCAAGCTGCAAAGGAAACACAGCAGCCCCCACTGTTCCTGGCCCAACCTCTAGGCCCGGCCCTGGAAAGGCCCAACTCCCAGAGTGGGACACAAGCAGCCCGCAACCCCCTCCGGGAACCTCCACTCTAGTCACACGGCCAAGGCTCCCACCTACTTGCTCTTCCTCAGCCCCTCCGCCTTGCTTCAGGTCGTATCTGCTTCTTTAATTTGGAACTAAATGTTCTGGTAAGCAACATGGAGAGTACGGGGCCAGGCACTTGTGTGGTTTGCCTGCTCTTCAGAGGACTATCAGGGCAGCAAGGGAGGTTGCTGAGTGGGAAGTGGAAGGCAGGCCATACCCTTACCCTCCATTTTCTTGATGCCAAAGCGTTTGCCTGGAGACTTTCCACCGAGGTTCTTGGAGCTGCCACCTGTCTTCTTGGATGCATATCTGACAGCAAGAGCTGCAGCCTGAGGAGGGCTCAGCAGGGCTGTAACTGCACAGAGAACAGAAATGCTGTTCAGAGAGGCTTCCCAGGAGATTCTCGTTCTTTGCCTCAGTGGGCCATTTGCTAAGCTGAGAGGCGGCAGGGGGCATTTTCAGGGGAAGTGAAGATGTGTGAGCAGAAATGCCACATAACTGTGTGGGTTTTCAGGGAATGTCTGAAGTCCTTGTATTGTCCACAGTATAAGCGCTACATGAGTTGTGTGTGTGGCCTAGGGTTTGGGGGAGGGAGTAAAATACTAATGGAAAAAAAAAATACCATGTGTTCTGGGTTTTGACACACGCAATCCTACTGAGGAGAAACAAAACCACAGAAACAGAAGGCAGCAAGAGGACGCCACAGAGCTGCCTGTTTCAGTCTCTCACCATTACGCCCTCAAGACTCCATGCACTGTGCAGGGGCCAGACCACAGAGCCCAACAACAGAACACCAGAGACAGGCTCCTGCTTTGACCTCACCCACCACTCATTAGCCACCCACCCATCCATAGCACACCAGAGGGGCATTTTCAGGGGAAGTGAAGATGTGTGAGCAGAAATGCCACATAACTGTGTGGGTTTTCAGGGAATGTCTGAAGTCCTTGTATTGTCCACAGTATAAGCGCTACATGAGTTGTGTGTGTGGCCTAGGGTTTGGGGGAGGGAGTAAAATACTAATGGAAAAAAAAAATACCATGTGTTCTGGGTTTTGACACACGCAATCCTACTGAGGAGAAACAAAACCACAGAAACAGAAGGCAGCAAGAGGACGCCACAGAGCTGCCTGTTTCAGTCTCTCACCATTACGCCCTCAAGACTCCATGCACTGTGCAGGGGCCAGACCACAGAGCCCAACAACAGAACACCAGAGACAGGCTCCTGCTTTGACCTCACCCACCACTCATTAGCCACCCACCCATCCATAGCACACCAGACACTTGTAAACAAAAAGGGCAGCCTCTCTGAGGGTGGCTCCCACAGGCTCCTGTGCAGTTCAGAAGGCGGGTCCCTTTGTTTGGCAAGCCCATTAAGCATAGGGAAGACTGATTGATAACCATGCCCTTGTTAATCTGACCTCTCCATACTCATTCCAAAGTGCTCAATGATATTTATTTTAAAAAGGAAAGTGAACTAAAATTCATGCTGACAAGGATGGAAGCCCTGTGCTAGGCATAAGCCCTTGCCAGGACAAGCTCAGGATTGGTAATCCTTGCATTCAGGTTTCCAGATACAGCTGTGTAAATCAGGGTCATGCCAGAGTCTTTAGAGAAGCCCTGTGCAACCCTGGAGCCTGTCAGTTCATAGTTTCTAAAACCTAGGTTTCTGAAGTTTTAACTAGAACTTTGCCCCAGAAACTAGCTGGGGCAAAAGGCCAGAGATAAGGACTTAAGAGAGACAACATATTAAACGCCCAGCATCAGGATCTACCTACCTTTAAACACCTCTACATTTGTTCACTCACTAAAGTTAAGAAACTGGACTTTGGCTTTACCTACCTTATCTCATTTACAAATCTTTCCCCTTCACCCTATACCCCATCCTCCTCAAAGAAAATGATGCTATCACCTACATAGCTGGTCAGGCAGAAGTCAAAGAGTTATTGTAGATTCCTTCCCTTCGCTAACCTCAGGTATGGAGGGAGTCCATCAGCAAGCTCTGGATTCTATCTCCAAAACAGATCTCAAGCCCACTCATTTCCCTCCAAGTTCACTGACACCAACATCCTGACTAAACCATCTTTCATCAGTTCTACTGCTACTACTTCCATCTGGCCTCCTAATTTCTATTCCTACTCCTTTTAAGCTCACAGAGGAGCAAGAGCTTCCTCCTCAAAATGGAAAACTGGATCAAATCATTCTCTAGCCCCTCACGCTCTTGCAAAACCAGGCCTCCTACCATCCTTAAGGTCTTAACTTGCATGTTACCTCCTCAGAGGGCTTCCCTGACTACCCAACCTAAAAGAAAAGACACAGACACATTTTTCCCTCTCGGTCACAGCACCTGTAATGATTCATAATTTTATTTATGTGCTTATTTACTGGCTTATCTATTACAAGTAACTCTCCTGGGGCTAGAGACTGTCTTCAGCAATCCTCAACACCTACCAGTGTCTGGCACAAATGCAGACTTCAATCTCCTGAACGAACGGATTAACTTTTTGAGCGCCTATGTGCCAACGATAGCAACCTATTTTTGCAGATAAAGGGATCCAAAGAAACCCAGACAGAGGAGGGGGCAAATAACAGCAAGGGAAACTGAGCAAGTCGGTCCAGGTAAGGTCACGTGCTCCACACCCCAGCTGTCACGTGATCAACGACTGCCCCGGACATTTCCCCAGTCTCCTCCTTCTCCCACGCTCCTCCACGGGGTACCGCCTCCACCCTCAGGCTCCCTGCAACGTCTCCATTGCACTTCTACCCCTCGCCCCGCAACGGCCACAGCGTCCGATTACCAGCAGTCCGGGTCCTCCCTGCCAGCACCGCCGACGCCATGTTTTACGTACTCCCGCTTCCGGCGTTAGAGTTGTGCTTCCGCTACAGAGAGATCTATTTCCGGGTCCTGCGTGGCAGACGAAAGAGTGGCGCGACAGGTTGCTGGTGAGCGCTGCTGGGCTGGGCTGCTAGTGGGCCGGCGGCGCAGGGCCTACTTCCTGAGCTAGGGTCTGCCGGGGCTTGGTGGCTGGGGCCTTTGCCGCCACGTGTGGACGACCTGTCCGCCCTGTGCCTGCGGGAGAGACGTGGAGCGAGCTCAGCAGGGGCCTGCTTATCCGATACCCGCATTTTGCCAGTTACCGAGGCTGACGCCTCAGACGGTAAAGAAACTGCCCGTAATGCAGGAGAACCGAGTTCGATTCCTGGGTTCGGAAGAGCCCCTGGAGAAGGGAATGGCACCCACTCCAGTATTCTTGCTTGGAGAATTCCATGGACAGAGGAGCCTGGCAGGCTACACAGTTCATGTGGTCGCAAAGAGTCAGAAACGACTGACTGAGTGACTAACAGTTTAACCGAGGCTTGAGCGGGGATAGGGAGGTCCCTCCCTAGTTGTTCAGCTTTACAGAGCATTTCCTGCGTGCCAGATACAGTACTAAGCTCTATAGATGAATTACTTTAAAAAAAATTTTTTTTTGAAACTTCTCACATCGTTGTAAAGCAGGTAATGTGACTTATCCCTGTTTTACTGAAAAAGCATGGCCGGGACAGGCTCATCCTGCAGTGTTAGTGAGTATGTTCAGATTGTCTTGTGCACCATCCATCATTTGCGACCCTAGATATTTCTGTAAGAGAACTGAAAGCATCCCCACAAAAACCAAGAGGTGAATGTTCATGGCAGCATTCGTAATGGTCAAAATGGAATCAAACAGAATGCTCACCAAGTGAATGGACAGACAAAATGTGGCACATCAATGGAGTGAAGTGTTACTCAGCTATAAAAAGCAATGAAGTCCTGACACATGCTACAACATGAATGAACCTTGAAAACATGCTAAGTCACCAGAGTTCACATACTTAGGACCCGGTTTCTGTGAACTATCTAGAATACGTAGTAGATTTGTAGAGACAGGAGTAGGTTTATGGTTGCCAGGGACTCCAGGGAAGGGGAAATGGATTGACTGCCTAATGGCTATGGGATTTCTTTTTGAGATGATGAAAGTGTTCTGGAATTAGATAGTAGTAATGGTGATACAACCTTGCAAATATACTGAAAACTGCTGAATTGTGTACATTTTAAAAGGACAGAATTTTATGGTATGTGCGTGATATCTGTTAAAAAAGAATGACTTGAAATCTCCATTTTACATGCAGAGATCAGTAAAGAGGTGGTATTGGGTCTTGTTCCTACCTCATTAACATTTTTCAATAGTAACCTCCACTTTGTTTATACCTCACAGGGAGGTGAGGAGGGTTCCTGTTAGACTACAGACTTAGCTGTTCTGAGTTCCAGATTGATCGTATTGGACCATGTCCTATTTCTCTGTATATCATTTATTTCCATAAAGCTTGGCCATAGAGCACAACAACTGGACTGAATGCAGTGCTACAGCCTGTGTCTCATCTCTCTTTTCATTGCAGGGAATTAACCTGATTGCACATACTGATGGCTGTAAAGAAGTCATCACTCTCACTGGATTCCAGTGAGAGTGACTCTGAGGAGCTGCCAACATTTGCCTTTCTGAAGAATAAACCATCTTCAATAAAGAGGAGGCAGCCTCAGGAGGATGAGAAGATTGTAGTGGTTGACATCTCAGATTCTGAGGTGTCCTGTCCATTACCAAAGTTGAAAGATCCACCACTCGTTCCAGAGGCTGCTGAAACTGTCATACAAACAGAGCCAGTCAGTGTGCTAAGCAGTGGAAGTGAGAATGAGGAGGAATTTATGCCCCTGGCTGAGAGGCTTATTTGTAAGTTTTTGACTCACAAACAGCTGAGCCCTGAAAAATCCAGCTCCCCATTTGAAAGAGTTTTGGATCATCAAAAGGGAGCATCACACGACTGGCAAAAACAGCCATTTACAAAGATCCGTGATATTCCCCTCTGTGGTACCTCAGAGAGGCATGCATCAAATAACAAGGACCCTGTGGTAGACAATCCATGCCATCAGCTACCAGCCTACCAAAGTACCTGCTCTATCCAGAGCAACAGCTTGACAATAACTAAAACAAATGCTGAGGTGCCCCTGCCTCAGAAGAGATCCAAGTATAGTCAGAAGGTCCAGAAGAGCAGCACACAGGGATGCCAGCAGTGGGGACGAGCAAGCCAGAAGGAGAACACCCAGAGGCAACAGGAAAGGAAGAGGAAGACAGCCCTGGTTAAGAGGCTGAAAGCTCAGAGGCCAGAGGAGTGCTTAAAGCACATCGTTGTGCTGCTGGATCCAGGTCCGACCGGCATCTTTCTTTCTCTCTTGCTGGGTAAACTGCTTTCTGGGTCCCACTGACAGTCCCTTTCCCATCTGTTGCAGCGCTCTTACAGATGGGAGGTGGGGGTCAGCTCCTGGGAGCCCTGCAGTCCATGGATTGCTGCTGTGTGATTGAGGCGCAGGCTGTACCTTGCAGTCTCACGTGGAGGAGAAGGGCTGGGCCCTCTGAGGTAGGGGTTTTCTGAATGCTGTCTCTCCTTAGTTTTACAAGATAAGTATGCTTTTATCCTAAAGGCTATATCTCAGTCAAGGCCCCAGCTGGAAAGCAGATGGCACGCTCAGTATAAACTTGAGGAGGGTTTAATAAAGGGCTGTTTTTCAAGGTGTGGGCAAGGTGCAAGGAAACTACAAGGGACAGCTCCGTCCCTCGTGTAACAACAGCTTTTACTCAGTTTCCCCATCTGGGGTACTGCTGCCATTTCAGATTGGTTAATGCTGCACTGTAGGATTGTGGACTGTTAGGTGACCTTGGCTTTGTTTAATTATGCCTTAGTGCGGTGAAAGAGAAGTGCTCTCACAGACCCAAGTTTCCTTGGTGATTCTTAATCTTTGTCACACAAAACCTATTCCTTTCCAAGAGCCGCTCAGCTCATAACTTCGCATTTACCCTCAAAGCCCAAATTACCTATTAGTTCCAGATTCTTCAGAAGAGTTTCCTGCCCTCCATTCCCCATTTCAAAATGCATAGAATATTGGCAGTTACTTCTCAGCCTATTTCAACTTACCTTTCATATTCACTACTTCTAAAGTGCAGTACACCAAGGTTGAACCATTGAGGACGGGGAGGGAGAGAATCATGGGTTATATACTATTTCTTGCCACCATGATTTCATTCCAGAAGAAAAAGGATACTGCAGAATGGACTAGGCCAATGGGGATGAAGTCATTCACCCAGAAGGCCTGGGTTTCTCTCAGGTGCTGAGCACCTGCTGACCTGCCTCCCTCTGCGGGGTTCTGTGTCCTTTAACAGGATGGCGAGGAGGGCTGGGTGGAAGAGCCCATGGTTCTGGTGCTGCTCCTGGCAGAGGTGTTTATGTCCATGATCTGCCACTTCAAGCAGGTGGGTACAGCCAGAGGGGTGGGTGCTGAGGCCAGGCAGAGGGCTGGCTCTAGGGAGCAGGCATTCATGCCGTTTCTGCCACTCCATGCAGGGAAGTCTGAGCAGCACTGAGGAAGGGAAGGAAACACTTCGGAGCTTTGTGACTGACATCACAGCGAGGACAGCTGGGAAAGATCTGTCCCTGGTGATTGTGGATCCAGAGAAGCGCTTCAGGTTTGGATTTGTCCTCAAGCCTTAGTATTAAAAGGGGCAGCTCTTGGGCCGGCAGGGGTGGATGTATTCATCCCAGATCTGGGTCCCTCTGCAAAACAGCATCCCTCCTAGCCCTTTGTGACTCTCTGGTCCAGCCTTCTCACACCTCTTCTGCCTGAGCTCAACCTGGAGCTGCTACACTTTTGATTTCCTCCCCTGCTCCAGTGCTCCGAATCCTCTAAGAAGGAAACAGAGAGTGGCAAATAGAGAACAGGCCAAGGAGAAGAAGCAGCAGCAGAAACAACCAGAGGCCAGCACAGTGGCCATGGCGACCAGGGTAGATATGGAAGAGGTAAGAACTTCTGTTGCCTGAATCAGCATGGGCACCCACTCTCATCTAACCTGAGTTGCTAAAGAGTATAATGCCTGCTGGACACTACCTTCTGCCCTGGCACTAGGTAGGAAAGAAGGACCAAACGGAGCCAAGGGATTGGGGTGTAGCTTCAGTGAACAGTGAGAGGAGAATAGTTTCAAACTGGTCTCTCCATACTCTTCCAGTCCATCCTGCTTTGGGGTTTCTAGGCACTGGTAGATCTGCAGCTGCACACAGAAGCCCAGGCTCAAATTGTGCAGAGCTGGAAAGAGCTGGCTGACTTGGCATGCGCGTTCACAAAGGCCGTGGCTGAAGCGCCCTTCAAGTGAGTGCCCCCGTCAAGTCCTGGCTCAGTGGCTGGGCCTTGTCCTTTACAATGATTCTGGTACCCAGAGAAGAGGTCTCCTTCCCCTAACTCTGCTGCTAGTCTGTTGTTGATCAAGCTTGAGGCAGAAGCAGCTGACTTAACCCTGGGGATTCTTGGAAGCAGCCTTCAAGCACAGTCCCTTTAAAATGTTCTCCTTTAGCTTATATGTGTAGGGATTGCCTGGTGGCTCAGATGGTAAAGAGTCTGCCTATAGCGTGGGAGACCTGGGTTCACTGCCTGGGTCGGGAAGATCCCCTGGAGAAGGGAATGGCAATCCACTCCAGCATTCTTGCCTGGAGAATTCCATGGACAGAGGTACAGTTCATGGGGTTGCAAAAGAGTCGAACACAACTGAGCGACTAACACTTTAGCTTATGTCTACGTTTATGTTCNGAAGATCCCCTGGAGAAGGGAATGGCAATCCACTCCAGCATTCTTGCCTGGAGAATTCCATGGACAGAGGTACAGTTCATGGGGTTGCAAAAGAGTCGAACACAACTGAGCGACTAACACTTTAGCTTATGTCTACGTTTATGTTCTGCAGATTTGTAGGTTATCAGTGGGCCAAGTTACCAGGGTTCATTGCAGATCAGGTCACAATGAAACATGCTTTTGTAAAACAATTTTTTAGCCTACTTAGCTCAAGGGCTGTTCATCGTCAGAACTTAAAATTAATGAGACCTGAGAGACAATCGAGTCCTTCATTTTATACCTGAGGGAACTGAGGCCTGAAGAGACCAACTTGACAAAGTTCCAAGCAAATTAGAAACAGAGCTAGACTAAACTGCCTGATACCCAGTCCCCTGTGCCTACGCCTGTGCACACTGCCTCCACAAATAGAGCCCAGTTTCAGTGTAAGCAAGAATCTGGTAACTTCTCTTTTAATGAAAAGGAGTAAATGTTGTTTTTTAGGGAATCTAGTTAGTTTTTAACCAACCAGCAATTGCTTGGGTGGAACATTGTGCACTTCTCTTCCAAGGTCAGTGGGAGGTTTTTAAGTTCTTAGTTAAAGGGACAAGTGCAGCAGAGAAATGCACGACTTTCAGCTCCTCAACTGCGCTGTTTGCAGGAAGCTCCGAGATCAAACTAGTTTCTCCTTCTGCCTGGAGAGTGACTGGGCTGGAGGGGCCAAGGTGGACCGCTCTGGCAGGGGGCTTGCCCTGGTCTGGAGGAGACAGATTCAGCAGCTGAACCGGGTCAGCCTGGAGATGGCCAGTGCCATTGTGGATGCCTATCCCTCCCCACAGATCCTGATCCAGGTATGCTATTCCAGGGGTCACTGCCCAGTGTGCTGTGGCCTTGGTGGACTCCCAATTTCCATGGACAGCACTGGTGAGGGCCCAAGAATGCCTTGGAGGTCAACAGTGCGGGTCTGAGATCAAGAGTCAACACTGATCAGGGAGGGAGGACAGATTCTCATCCTCCAACACAAGCTTCCTATCCTCTTCATAGATGAGGAATGGCTGTGGATAGTGTGGTATTAACAGCTCATTTACTATTTTCAGGCTTATAAGCGGTGTTTTTCTGAGCAAGAACGCCAGAATTTGCTCACAGACTTAAAGGTGCGCCGAGGGGAAGGGGTGACAGCCACCTCGCGCCGTGTTGGACCAGAGCTGTCCAGGCGTATCTACCTTCAGATGACAGCTTTGCAGCCAGATCTCTCCTTAGACAGTGCAGACTGAAGCCAGCCCTCAGGATGAGGATGAAAAGCTGGTTTCCACCACTGCAGCAGGACTACAGTGTAGGAATGAGGAGCACCTCCTGCAGCACAAACCTGGGTCCCGCCCACACCAGGCTTTCCTTGGTGGTGCTATTTGTGATAGTGTCTCTACCTGCCCGCCTGGGGTGGAGGCCGAGATGCCTTCCTCTCCTAGCAAGTCGACTGCCATGTATGAACTGCCCCTGTCCTTGCCCCAGGCAGCCCTCAAAAATACAAAGGAACAAAGACAGACCACTCAGACATGTATTTAATAATTGTAGAAATCCAAAAGTACCCCAGCATCAAATCTCCAGGCCACAAGTGAACTGCCCTCAGCCATGGCCTGACGAGGCTGGACGTGCTCTTGCCTTCCCCCCCACCCACCGGAACTCCCTCACCCAGCCAAGGAACGGGGATCCAGTCACTGTGCCGACTTCTGTATTCTCTTAATCTCATCTTATGTCCTGTGTTTAATTTTAATAAAGCATTTGTACCATTGGTTCTGGAGCTTAGAGGAAAAATAATGTGTAGTGATTCTGAATAAGGTGTGGGCCTACGCAGCAGTTCTCCCTGAGGGAGAAAAGAAAACATCTTCCATTATCAGGACAGTCACAAGTGTCAGCGCTATCCATGGGCCACCAGTGCTGACAAGCTGGACCCCACTGTCTCTGAACATGACAGGTTCTCAGTCTCCCTGGGGAAAGGCAGGGAGCTTTCAATCATGAGTACTCTATGAATGAGCACCATGATGGCCATTTCTGTAGTGGAAAGAGGTGAAGGAGGCCACAGAGCAAGAAAATGCTGACTCTGGCAGATAAATGGAATAGACAGTGCTGTCCTTGTTCATGCTAGTCATTAATGTACCACTTTTAAACGCCATGATGTCTATGAGCAATTCTAAACATCAAGTCTCTTATGAAGCTTAGTTTTCAGGTTGCCTATGTGGTATTGAGTCACACCAATTATGTAACAGAGCTGTCATAGACAGTGCAGCTTTGCAAGGATCCAGCTTCTTGTTTATTGGCAATCAAGGGATTAATGCTCTCAAACTGATGCCAGGAGCCTGGACTGCCCATTTTATAGAAGCCACATAAGTTGTGGCAGGCCTCTGCAGGAGCTGCCCAAGACCCTTGTAGCTATGAGATTTCTATTTATAGGTCATAAACCTGTTTCCCTTGAGAGATTCTCTACTCCAGCCAAGAGATACCCAATTGTGGTGTAAGTTTTGTTTACTCAGGACATAAAGAAGATAAAATGATGGGGAAAAAAAGATACCAGGGTGGGAATCCAGTTCTGTCCCCAAACTAGCTGGAAGACCATAGGCAAGTCATGGAAAGCCTCATTCTCCCTGTCTACAAGTGTTACATTGGACTGGATGATCTGGAAGTCCTGTCACAACCCAAGATTTTGTATGGCTGTTAAAATATCTGAATGTCTGAGATCCTTAAAAAATAGGTATGCCCCTCCCCCCCAACTTAGATAAGATTTGCCAAGTATGGTGTTCCCCTAGTCCCCAATAACACACTGCCTCCTGATCTGCCCTGGCTCCCCAGGGAGGAATGAAAGAAAGGGTCTGTGACATACAAAAGTATAAATGTAGTGACAGCTGACCTTTAGTAGAAATGCATCTTGCCTTTACACAGCTTTGTATCACAACTAGAAAAGGCTCTCTCCCTACCCCAAACCTATTCTTTTAAGCTGCAGGTAACTGTCCCCACCTCCTATTTCTCCTTATTCCACCAGGGAACCCTGACTGAGGAACAAAGAAGTCTTACAAAGAAGAGGTCTCAGGTACCAAATGGCAGCCATTTGATGATGGCAGGTAGGTCTGACACTAAAAAGAGGTTGTGTCCAGCAGAACCCAATTCCATAGGAATCCAAGCTCCAAGGCTGGGAGGCAGCAGGTGTTGAGGACAAGCTCACTGTTGAGAATCGGTCTGCAGGACCCACTGGAGGATGTCATGGCTGCGCAGGCCCTGGACGGCATTGTCGTAGATGGTGTTCACACTGGTGCAGAGGGGCTGCTGCTGCAGCTCGGTCACCCGACAAGCAACCAGCCCACCAGCCACACACAGCAGCAGGAGCAGCAACAGCTTCAGCACAGCCCAGGATCGAGTGTGTTTCCGGGGTGGTGGCTTACGGGGGCGAGAGCCGGACTTAGATTCTGGAGGAGCAGAGTCACAGTAGACAGAGTTCAGGCAGTTTAGGGAGAGGCACGCTCTAGTCAGTGCTCGCCTCCTCCATGCACATCCACTCACACCCCTCCGCCCTGATGAAAACTCCCCAGGCCCTCAGGAGAACACAATTACAAGACGACTTGAGCTCTTAAAAACTTTGCCATGCAGAGACTGAAACATGAACTTTGTCCCTTGGATCTAAGGGAGCCGACGGAAAGCGGATTCATTCTGGATGTCTCATGTAGCATGCGGTCCCCAGGGTCCTAAGTTCACTTCCAGAACATGCCAATGATCCAGGCCCCTCGGGCCAAGGGCAGGGCTTTATCAGGAGGTGTCAAGCATGGATAGAGTGCTGCCCATTTGGGGAAACAGGTTCAAAATTTATAAATACTTCTAATATATAAAATAGCCTGCCACACATATTGGCAACAGTGATTAATGCTGGAAATGGGATTACAGGTGATTGCTATTTTCTGATATATACAGAAATTATCTGCAATGAATATATTTTAAATTAGGGGAAAAAAATGATTTTGAGATTTTTAGGCAAATTTTTAAAAAACCTGTCTGAACATCCATATGCCAAGAACTACATGATCCGGTCAGAGGTTTTTTCCAATCCTATCACAACCCGTAGGGAAGTATGATCCTCATTTCCATGAGGGAACACAGCAGCAGTGAGGCTGGGTGGCCTGCTCAAGGCCAGAGCAGGGCAAGCAGGGACAGACACAGGCCTCCCCTCCTCAGAGCCTCCCTGTTCAGGTGCCTTCCCCTCAGGGCCCCTTTTGGCCCAGAAGATACAGTCCTCACTTGCACGTGGAGCCACACTGCTACACAAATCCAACAGGGCATACTTAGGCAAAACACTAATGTGTTTTTTACGTGACATGGCTTCCTGAATGCAGGCCACATAATTATTCTTTGTTAACTAAAGAGTGATCTGGTCCAACTTGGAAAGAAAATCACAGGCCACGCTGGCACCACTGAGACAGCACCACACACTCAGGAGCCCAGTCACTTGCTGGACGATGGGAGGATCTTCTAAGAGTCATGTGACCACATGCGATCTTCACCTTTCTGGGTGATTTTAGAATCTAACCTTTACAAAAAGTGCAACTCCCTGTTCGGGAAATGTTCTCAGCCACATCTGATCCAAACATGTGACACTGGAAAAACAAACCAGTCAGGGCACTAGGAGGGTCCCATTCCCTGTAAGTGGATCCTCCAAGTTACTCCAGACTTTAGAGTATACTGTACCTGACAAGGTCTGTAAGCTTGTTCGCTCGCCCGCTCACTCAGCTATGCCTAGAAATCTAAGCCATTCTCTCACCACACCCCTCCTGGAACCCTGCAACTGATAGAAAAACCTACTCGGGGCCTGATTTGTTTCCTTCTTAGGTTTCTTCTCCTGCTCCCGCTTGGCTGCTTTGAGGGCGTCATACTCCTTTCTCCGGCGCTCCTTCTCTTCTGCCTTCTCCCGCTTCCGCAGTTCCCGCTCTTGAGCCTCCTTAGCTCGCTGCTTGGCCTCCCACTTCTTCTCAGCCTCTACGAGAAAGTATACCCCAAAGTGGCTTCTCTCACAAACCTCCAGTGTGCTATCCCAAGTAATTAATATGGATTCGGCTCCCTTCCCCTAATGCGGTGGATCACATGTCTTTCTGTTCTCTGGGAAGTAAGCCCTCCCTAAAATACAATAAGCTGCTCTCAGGGTTTGCCCAGTGGATTCTTATTAAGGGGTTCCTAGCCACAGGCAGCAGAAAGAGTAGGGTGACATAGCAAGAGGGGCATAAGAAAGGTATGGGTAATGAGTCTGGTGCTCCTTTAGAACTGTNAACCCTGCTCTCAGGGTTTGCCCAGTGGATTCTTATTAAGGGGTTCCTAGCCACAGGCAGCAGAAAGAGTAGGGTGACATAGCAAGAGGGGCATAAGAAAGGTATGGGTAATGAGTCTGGTGCTCCTTTAGAACTGTGATTCACAGCCATTCACAGCCTTGCACAACTCAACTATGAGCAGAGGAAAGAAGGGAGGTGTTGATTCTATGGGACTCTCATCTTTCCAAGCTTTGGAAAGAAATGTGGCATGGGAGGGCAGGATGAAAAAGTGAGTATTCAGGTTCAGAGGTAGAAAGGTTGGAAATGTTTTCCTGAAAAAGTAAAACTACTAGCTTGTCAGAGGGTACTCTAGACTCAACTCAGGAGTCTATATAGCATTCAGCTTTATTCCACAGCTCAAGTATGTTTACATACGACACCCACCTTACAAATAACTGGTTTCTAAAAATGCATTTCCAAATAAGTTATCTGAAAGACTGAAGTACATTTTTCCAAAGCCAGAATGCCACAGATGGTGGTTAAATGTCCTGTTAGGGCTCAAAAGCCTATCTGAACTGTCACGTATCTGAATGGTAGTAGTGTTAGCACTGTAGCTTCCCACTGCTTTGTAAACAAACTCCAAGTTCCAGATGGGCACCAAGAATGCCAAGAACACACTCTGCCCAGCTTTAAGAACATGTGCCATTCAGAGGCAAAAGCAGCAGCAGTCACAGGAAACACAGGCGGCACAGTGGCCACGCATGTACAAGGGACTGCTCCAACGTGGGGGTTCTGATCTCGGGGCCCACCTATAATCAGCACTACACCTGTCCCTCTAACCATGGGAGTCCTCCAGTAAGGGGGCTCAGAAGTCAGCCATCAACAGAGCATGTGCTGTGTGCCCGGCCTTGTTCTAAGTGCTTGGATACAGCAGTGAAGAAAAGTCAGGCTCTACTGCCTAAGTCACCTACTTTCTAGAGGAGACAAACAATAAACAAGTGAACAAACTAAGAAAAGATAGTGACGTGTGCCATAAAGGAAATAATCCAGGATGTGATAGAGAGTGGCAGGTGGGTTGGCAATTCTAGTTTGAGTGGCTCTGAAAGGGTTATGGTTAACCTAAGGCAACATCTGAGCAGAGATAGGGACCATATGAAGCCAGTAGACAGCCACATAAATATCTGAGGGAAAAGGAAATCAAGCAAAGCCCCTAAGATGATACTGTACTTGGTGTGTTTTGCAACAACAGAGGCTTGTGTGGCTGAGGGTAACTGCACTCTCTCTCTGGCACGTGGAATGAGGACAGAGAAGCAAGTAGGCCGGGGCATGGCAGGCCTTGTCAGCCATGTTACTGAGTTTGAATTTCATTCTGAGATCAAATGGAAGCCATGAGAGGGTTCAGCCAAACAGTAGCAGAATTGATTTGTGTTTTAAAAAGATCTCCCTGGCTGCTGTGTGGAAAGGGCACAAGTATGAGCCAGGGCATGGTGCTGACATGGGAGTAACAGAAGAAAGCAATCACGGACACTTCCCCAATTTCAGCTTGAATAAGGATGGTGATTTCCCATTATAGGGGAACAGTAGGAGGTACTAAAGGGCATCTGGTTTAGCCGTGCTTAATTTGAGATAACCTACTAACCATCTAAGCAGACAGAAAGACAAGCTATTGAATATGGCTGTGGGTCTCAGTGGAGAAGCTGGGACTGGAGAGATGCTGCCACCTACTACCACACTATTCCCTACTGCCCTGCAGGGCTCCTCTCCTGGATCCTAGCTCCTTAGGCATGAGAACCAGCTGGCTGGGGTAAGGACCGGGAAGATGACTAGAGGAGGGGTGGCGACCTACCTCGGTCTGTTTCCAGTCGCCGCTGCCTCTCCCGCTCCTGATCCGCCTGCACGGCCTTCATGTGCTGTAGCACCTGCAAAGGGAGAGGAGGGCGCTGAGCCACTCTGGGTAACTGTCTTCACTCAGGGAATCTCAAGAGACTGCTCTCTGCAGCAGCCCAGATCCCCAGAGCCCTGGAAGCAGGGCAGCTAACGGAGTGAATCCTGCCCTGTGTCCTCACTGCACCAGCCTCAGTCAGAGAAGAAACATGAGCCCAGTTCACTCACGCTCACGAAGAAAAGCTTGTGAAACACAATACCACCTGGAACCTATAACAAGTTCTGCCATTTACAGTCTCTTCTTGCAGTTCTCCCAGCAACTTGTGTGTGGTGCAGGGACAGCACTTTCACTAGGACGTCTTCCTGTCCAACCCCTCCTCTGGCTGCCTCAGGTTCCCCTCTTCCCACTTACGGGGCGTTTTCTTACCCATCTCAGTCCTAGACTGTAAACAGGTATGGCCTATTGTCCTTAGCTCTGCAGGTTAGCACAGAGCTTAGCTAATTACAGGCACAGGTATGATGAACAACTGACTGGATGCCTAACAACTGACTGGATGCCTATTGTAAAGGTAAGGAAGAAAACCCAAGCTCTGATGTCATGTGGCTAGAAAGTAGCACAGCTGAGAGTGCAGGTCTCCTGAGTTCCCAGGCCTAGGCCAGAGCTTGTCCCTCTTACTTCCAGTGCACAGAGGCAGGAGAGTTCTCAGAGAAAGGCATTATACGTGCTCATTAAACACTTTTTTTACCTTATCTTCTTGACTGCAATAATAAGAGAAAAAAACCTAAAGCATTCTAAATTAAGACAGCAAATTGTCTCAACTGTCTGTTTTACGGATGCACTAGACTATTCACTACTGAATACTGGATGTGTATTCAAATGTAAACGTCTTTCTTCATGGAAACTTCAGACATGGCTACGTCTGTCCTAAGAGGGGCTCACGGCAGGCCTGCAAAAGCCGTTCCCTCCAGGAACCTGGCTTAAAGCCACAGGAACCCTGTCCTGAGTAACCCAGGACCAGCACCAACAGTGCACCGTCTGACCCCTCTCCAGAACAGTCACACTTACTTAAAAATGGCTGCTCAGCAAGGAGCTACAGGATCTGGAGGAAGGTCAAGCATGATGGGGAGAGGTGTGGCCCAAGTCCCTGTCTCACTCTGAACTCTGAATTTTATATGAGTACCAACCATGCAGTTGGTTTTAGTTGGGTAAAAGCTGGCTAAGTAAGGAACTGGAATGTTTAAGAGCTGCCCCTTTTACCTTGGCTACAATACATGAGGAGTTAGTTATCTGACCACACAGCCTGTTCAGAAAAGGGAGAGGCTCCTCTGGAGCCTCTGGAGGGTATATTTTGTCTACCTATCCTAGTCCACAGCAGGTAGTAAGCAGCTGATGATTTCTACTGAACTAACAAATTATGTTTAAAATGTGCTTTACTATGAACCAAATAGATCAGTTACTATGTAGCCACAGGGTCAGAGCTGGCAAGACCTAAGCTAACTCCTGGAGACAAGTAACCTCCTTCTGATTGGCCCACACCACTCCTGTATGTGCCTAAAGGTGTGAACAGGAAACAGCTCTGGGCAGTGGGGCCAGGAACATGGCTTCTCACCACATCCACAATGCACTGTGCTCCCAGAAGCTCTTGTCGGTGAATATCTGTGAATACTAAAGACCTTTACACTCAATAAAATTTGTTTTTGTAGGTAAAAAACATTCTAGAATATAAGCATCTTCTGTGGTTTAATACATTATTAGGTGAATGAATAAATGGATAAATCAAAGATGTTGCACATTCAGAGTTTCTCATGTCAGAGATACAAAAGTAATACCTACTTCCCAAGGTTATGAGGATTAGGAGATGAAACAAGCAAAGAAATAAAAGATGTTGTGCATTCAGAGTTTCTCATTTAAGAGATACAAAAGGAATACCTACTTCCCAGGGTTATGAGGATAACAAGATGAAACATGGAAAGCACAAAGACAAAAGAATAGTCAGTGGTGGCCACTGTTAGTCTTCAGAACAGACATCACCCTTAAAGCACAGCTTTCAGAACAGGACTTCACTAATCACTTGGACTGTTCCCCGTTGAGGGCAAACTGTTGCCTTGGCTTCTTGGATGCACCGATGTTGCATTTGGCTTCTTGTAACAATGGGTGATTAGAGAAGGAAATGGCAGCCCACTCCAGTGTTCTTGCCTGGAGAATCCCAGGGACGGGGAAGCCTGGTGGCTGCCGTCTATGGGGTCGCACAGAGTCGGACATGACTGAAGTGACTTAGCAACAATGGGTGATAGAGACTATCTAAGAAGTCCTGAGCTAATGGTAAGAAAAGAAAGGCCATTACTCCTGAGATTCATACTGAGAACCTATCATACACACAGTTCACTTACATTAATCCAGCATTTAAAGTTAAATCCTTTTTTGTTCACAGCACCCCCCTAAACATATAGCCAAGTCATCTGGTGCTCAGCTGAAGCAGCAGCAAGGTTCTAAAGCTGCAGGGAAAAAATGACTATAGCTAGAACTGTTGAGAGGTGGGGGGGAAAGTGCTGTTCTTAAGAAGCAATGTAAAGCATCTTCAAGGTTATTGGAAATATTTGCCTTCCAGGCTGCCAGTTAGTTCCTTTCTCCTATGTCAGATGACTCAATTGAAATCAAATGCCAAGTCTGCCCAAGATGTGTCTGTTTCCAGCTATAAACTTACAAACATCAACACCATCTTCATTAGCAAAATCCCTACAATGACTTTACTCAGAAAGGCCACGGTCCTTAACCTTTTTACTCAGAAAGGCCACGGTCCCTAACCTTCTTGCTCAGAAAGGCCACAGTCCCTAACCTTCTTGCTCCATATGAGCCGCTATCAACAGCACAGTGTTGGGTCATGCCAGGTCCTGGTTTCTAAGAGCAGAAGCGAGCACTGTTCTAGGGTTATAGAGTAAACAGAGAGACAAAGGTGCCTTTGCCTGATAGACTCATAGTAGACACGTTTTAGAGACGCTTGTGTTTAAAAAAAACATAGCTACAGGTGCCCTGGCAGAGAAAAACAAGAGGCAGATCCCAGGGGAATGTGTGAAGAAACCACGGGGGAGCTCCTGCTTACCTTGCTGGCACACTGCTTACACTGCTTTTCATCCAAGCAGTCCCCTGCCACCTTGGCCAGGACAGGATCCAGGGGGTTATCCTTCAGGTCCAGCCACTTCAGGCTCTAAAGAGATGGGGCAGAGTGGCTGGTAAGCCCAAGCACACAGGAAGAGTCCCTCAAAGCAGAACAAAATGAGCAGGAAGAAAGCCCTCTGTGTTCCACCTACAGGGCAAGCCACCTGAGGCTGTGGCAACAGAGTGGTGTGCCTGTCGGCCTCCCTCGCAGCCACACCCCCTCAGTTCCCAAGCACTCTGCCACACCTGGCTATGGACCAGGGGCTCAGGAATGTTACCTTGAGCTGAGCAAAGCTGGCAGGCAGGGTGGCCAGCCTGTTGCTGAGCAGGTCCAGGTGCTGGAGGTTGACCAGGCGGCCAAAGTCCGCCGGCAGCTGCCGCAGTTTGTTCTTACTCAGGTCCAGCTTCACCAGGTGTGTGAGGCCACAGAAGTCCGACTAGGGCGAAAAAGAGAGGCCACCTAAGCCTCGGGCTCGGTCCAGGAGCCCCCAAGTCAGAGGCACCTACGCACAAGTCCCAACTCTATCTTGTACCAGCTAGTCCAGCTTGAATGAAAATGGAGATAGCAAGCGTCACTGCTGGTGTTAAGCAGCGAGACAGGTGCAAAAAGGCTGAGCTGGAAGTAGCCATTAAGCAAGTGTGGGTTCCTTCACCCCCAGCTCTCTGACCTGCCGTCAACAGCACATTGTATTCAACTTTCATAGAAGCTGCCCAAACATGGTGTGATCACCCAATTTTCTAAAAAGCGCTCCTTGTGTGCATGCAGGCAGCTGCATCCAACTCTTTGCAACCCCATGGACTGTAGTCCTCCAAGATCCTCTGTCCATTGAATTCTCCAGCCAAGAATCCTGGAGTGGGTTGCCATTTCCTACTCTAGGGGATCTTCCCTACCCAGCAACCAAACCTGCATCTCCTGCATTGGCAGTTGGATTCTAAGCCACTGTGCCACCTGGAAAGCCCTTGTCCTTTGTGTACCCAGTTTTATTCTGCATTGTTCTTTGCAGCACCTAGCACATTACTGAGTACACATGCTCAAGGAGTATTCTCTGAATGACTGACTAAACAGGCTGGGGCCCATCCTACCCATATCCTGGCTCTTTAGCACAGTTCAAAACACCCCTCTTGCCATTAAGTCTTTGCTCGGCACCCGTCTGAAGTGACGGTCCAACCTCAGTTAATGATGCACCATTTCTGTTCTCTGCTGCTGCCGCTAAGTCACGTCAGTCGTGTCCGACTCTGTGTGACCCCATGGACGGCAGCCCGCCAGGCTCCCCCGTCCCTGGGATTCTCCANCTAAATTAAGACAGCAAATTGTCTCAACTGTCTGTTTTACGGATGCACTAGACTATTCACTACTGAATACTGGATGTGTATTCAAATGTAAACGTCTTTCTTCATGGAAACTTCAGACATGGCTACGTCTGTCCTAAGAGGGGCTCACGGCAGGCCTGCAAAAGCCGTTCCCTCCAGGAACCTGGCTTAAAGCCACAGGAACCCTGTCCTGAGTAACCCAGGACCAGCACCAACAGTGCACCGTCTGACCCCTCTCCAGAACAGTCACACTTACTTAAAAATGGCTGCTCAGCAAGGAGCTACAGGATCTGGAGGAAGGTCAAGCATGATGGGGAGAGGTGTGGCCCAAGTCCCTGTCTCACTCTGAACTCTGAATTTTATATGAGTACCAACCATGCAGTTGGTTTTAGTTGGGTAAAAGCTGGCTAAGTAAGGAACTGGAATGTTTAAGAGCTGCCCCTTTTACCTTGGCTACAATACATGAGGAGTTAGTTATCTGACCACACAGCCTGTTCAGAAAAGGGAGAGGCTCCTCTGGAGCCTCTGGAGGGTATATTTTGTCTACCTATCCTAGTCCACAGCAGGTAGTAAGCAGCTGATGATTTCTACTGAACTAACAAATTATGTTTAAAATGTGCTTTACTATGAACCAAATAGATCAGTTACTATGTAGCCACAGGGTCAGAGCTGGCAAGACCTAAGCTAACTCCTGGAGACAAGTAACCTCCTTCTGATTGGCCCACACCACTCCTGTATGTGCCTAAAGGTGTGAACAGGAAACAGCTCTGGGCAGTGGGGCCAGGAACATGGCTTCTCACCACATCCACAATGCACCGTGCTCCCAGAAGCTCTTGTCGGTGAATATCTGTGAATACTAAAGACCTTTACACTCAATAAAATTTGTTTTTGTAGGTAAAAAACATTCTAGAATATAAGCATCTTCTGTGGTTTAATACATTATTAGGTGAATGAATAAATGGATAAATCAAAGATGTTGCACATTCAGAGTTTCTCATGTCAGAGATACAAAAGTAATACCTACTTCCCAAGGTTATGAGGATTAGGAGATGAAACAAGCAAAGAAATAAAAGATGTTGTGCATTCAGAGTTTCTCATTTAAGAGATACAAAAGGAATACCTACTTCCCAGGGTTATGAGGATAACAAGATGAAACATGGAAAGCACAAAGACAAAAGAATAGTCAGTGGTGGCCACTGTTAGTCTTCAGAACAGACATCACCCTTAAAGCACAGCTTTCAGAACAGGACTTCACTAATCACTTGGACTGTTCCCCGTTGAGGGCAAACTGTTGCCTTGGCTTCTTGGATGCACCGATGTTGCATTTGGCTTCTTGTAACAATGGGTGATTAGAGAAGGAAATGGCAGCCCACTCCAGTGTTCTTGCCTGGAGAATCCCAGGGACGGGGAAGCCTGGTGGCTGCCGTCTATGGGGTCGCACAGAGTCGGACATGACTGAAGTGACTTAGCAACAATGGGTGATAGAGACTATCTAAGAAGTCCTGAGCTAATGGTAAGAAAAGAAAGGCCATTACTCCTGAGATTCATACTGAGAACCTATCATACACACAGTTCACTTACATTAATCCAGCATTTAAAGTTAAATCCTTTTTTGTTCACAGCACCCCCCTAAACATATAGCCAAGTCATCTGGTGCTCAGCTGAAGCAGCAGCAAGGTTCTAAAGCTGCAGGGAAAAAATGACTATAGCTAGAACTGTTGAGAGGTGGGGGGGAAAGTGCTGTTCTTAAGAAGCAATGTAAAGCATCTTCAAGGTTATTGGAAATGTTTGCCTTCCAGGCTGCCAGTTAGTTCCTTTCTCCTATGTCAGATGACTCAATTGAAATCAAATGCCAAGTCTGCCCAAGATGTGTCTGTTTCCAGCTATAAACTTACAAACATCAACACCATCTTCATTAGCAAAATCCCTACAATGACTTTACTCAGAAAGGCCACGGTCCTTAACCTTTTTACTCAGAAAGGCCACGGTCCCTAACCTTCTTGCTCAGAAAGGCCACAGTCCCTAACCTTCTTGCTCCATATGAGCCGCTATCAACAGCACAGTGTTGGGTCATGCCAGGTCCTGGTTTCTAAGAGCAGAAGCGAGCACTGTTCTAGGGTTATAGAGTAAACAGAGAGACAAAGGTGCCTTTGCCTGATAGACTCATAGTAGACACGTTTTAGAGACGCTTGTGTTTAAAAAAAACATAGCTACAGGTGCCCTGGCAGAGAAAAACAAGAGGCAGATCCCAGGGGAATGTGTGAAGAAACCACGGGGGAGCTCCTGCTTACCTTGCTGGCACACTGCTTACACTGCTTTTCATCCAAGCAGTCCCCTGCCACCTTGGCCAGGACAGGATCCAGGGGGTTATCCTTCAGGTCCAGCCACTTCAGGCTCTAAAGAGATGGGGCAGAGTGGCTGGTAAGCCCAAGCACACAGGAAGAGTCCCTCAAAGCAGAACAAAATGAGCAGGAAGAAAGCCCTCTGTGTTCCACCTACAGGGCAAGCCACCTGAGGCTGTGGCAACAGAGTGGTGTGCCTGTCGGCCTCCCTCGCAGCCACACCCCCTCAGTTCCCAAGCACTCTGCCACACCTGGCTATGGACCAGGGGCTCAGGAATGTTACCTTGAGCTGAGCAAAGCTGGCAGGCAGGGTGGCCAGCCTGTTGCTGAGCAGGTCCAGGTGCTGGAGGTTGACCAGGCGGCCAAAGTCCGCCGGCAGCTGCCGCAGTTTGTTCTTACTCAGGTCCAGCTTCACCAGGTGTGTGAGGCCACAGAAGTCCGACTAGGGCGAAAAAGAGAGGCCACCTAAGCCTCGGGCTCGGTCCAGGAGCCCCCAAGTCAGAGGCACCTACGCACAAGTCCCAACTCTATCTTGTACCAGCTAGTCCAGCTTGAATGAAAATGGAGATAGCAAGCGTCACTGCTGGTGTTAAGCAGCGAGACAGGTGCAAAAAGGCTGAGCTGGAAGTAGCCATTAAGCAAGTGTGGGTTCCTTCACCCCCAGCTCTCTGACCTGCCGTCAACAGCACATTGTATTCAACTTTCATAGAAGCTGCCCAAACATGGTGTGATCACCCAATTTTCTAAAAAGCGCTCCTTGTGTGCATGCAGGCAGCTGCATCCAACTCTTTGCAACCCCATGGACTGTAGTCCTCCAAGATCCTCTGTCCATTGAATTCTCCAGCCAAGAATCCTGGAGTGGGTTGCCATTTCCTACTCTAGGGGATCTTCCCTACCCAGCAACCAAACCTGCATCTCCTGCATTGGCAGTTGGATTCTAAGCCACTGTGCCACCTGGAAAGCCCTTGTCCTTTGTGTACCCAGTTTTATTCTGCATTGTTCTTTGCAGCACCTAGCACATTACTGAGTACACATGCTCAAGGAGTATTCTCTGAATGACTGACTAAACAGGCTGGGGCCCATCCTACCCATATCCTGGCTCTTTAGCACAGTTCAAAACACCCCTCTTGCCATTAAGTCTTTGCTCGGCACCCGTCTGAAGTGACGGTCCAACCTCAGTTAATGATGCACCATTTCTGTTCTCTGCTGCTGCCGCTAAGTCACGTCAGTCGTGTCCGACTCTGTGTGACCCCATGGACGGCAGCCCGCCAGGCTCCCCCGTCCCTGGGATTCTCCAGGCAAGAGCACCGGAGTGGGGTGCCACTGCCCTCTCCGATTTGTGTTCTCTGGGAACCTGTACATGCTAGTGGATCTACGCTTCAGGGGAACGCATGACAACTGAACAAATTCAAACTGAAAAATACATTGGTGGTACCAAGTGACAATCTGACAAAGTTGCAGCAGGCTGCAAGGAATTGCTTCCCTTCTTTAACCAGATATAAAATACTCCTGGTGGAAGTGGAATCTCAGATGCTTTTTCCCAGTGTTAGAAACAAATGCTGATGAGCTGCAAGAAGATGCTATAGATGATAAGTGAGGCCCAGGAGGACACTGAGATGGAAGTGGACTAACGATCCAATGAAGAAACTGCCAGAGCCAGAGGAGTACGGCAAGCAGTGACAAAGCCAGAATAATGGGCAGAAAAGGCGACAGTGACAACTGAGGCCTGACAGTGAAGGAGCACTGTCACGGAGGAGAGACCAACCAGGACCCAGGAGGGGCTGAGCAGGGCTGCATGATTCACAAGTGGAGCAAAAGGAGGACTGGGAGAAGTTGTACAAGGAGTGTCAAAAGTATTAGGTTGGATGCGCTAAACAAAACTGTATTTCAAGTATAGGGAAGCTAATGATATGATAGTTCTACAAAAACACACTTTCTCCTGTTCCCATCGAGACATGCACAAGGAGACCGTTCCGAAAAGCTTTCTCTCTGGAATGCAAAGAAACTTACAAAAGAGCCTGTAGCCTCCTCTGCTGCAACAAGGAAGTAAACTGTTTTCAAAGGAATAAAATAAGGCTGAAAAAAAGATGAACCCAATAATCAATTCAGCCAATATCCTGTTGACTTTAGTTTTCAGTGGCCTGGTTTTCCCACTGTTCTTAAAGAATGGGGTCTCTACTTTGCTTCCCTTCCCACTGAGACAAACCACCCCACTCTATCTGCAACATATTCCAACTTAGTGGTAGCCTGCTTGCAGGCCTATCCTAAAATTACATTTTATGACATGACCCCCCCCAGACAGGAAGGAGAAGCATCAGGGCTCTCAAAGAAATCATGCTTGCTTGCCAGCCTTACCGGTAGAGTCGTCAGTTTATTGCAGGACAGATCCAGTATGGTGGCCTTTGGGAGGGCAGCCTAGGAAGGGAATGAGAACAAAATGTCAGGTCAACACATGGAACAATTCAGTGACATCTGCTAATGAAGCATTTTCCAGAGAAAGTTCCCACAATTAGAAAAGGCCTTGTAAAAAAAAATTACTAAAGTATAATGTTCCTGGAGAGACGAAAGGAAACCTAAGCCAGTCAACCATGACCTAGAGAAGAATGTAAAGAGAAAGGATGTGGCTGTGAAACATCCAAGGAAAAAAACAGGTTATTAGAAATTCTCCATAGCACTTTTAATATTCTCTCTAGCACCGTCCTTATTAGGTTTCAGGAAAGAGACTCTGTCTAATATAGCTTTGTGATTTCCATATTCTCCAGTTCAGAACCTTCCAGGCACTCAACATACCCTTGTGACTAAATGAATGAGTGAATGCAGAGTGAAAACAAGGCTCTCCTAGCCCAGCTATTTTCCCATGGGGTTCAGGCTGGAAAGACTCAGCAAAACTGACCCTTCTGTCTCTGAAGGGTGGTGCTGTACCAACCAGATGCCTGGGGTAAATGATTTGGGACATCAGTCCTAAGGCCAGGCTGAAACATGGGGAAGAAGGCAAATATTCAGTTAAGGACAGGGAGCCAACATGCACTTTCCAAATGTCAGAAAGTCCCAAGAAGGAGGTTTGACCACCTAAAACGTTTGAGATATTACAGTGGGAAGAACACCTCAGTAATAGCCACATGCATCAGTATTTCCTACCTCCCAAGTATTTTACATTACAATCTTACTTAATTCTCCCAACAATCCTATGAGATGGGAACAATTATCACCATTTATAAATGAGGAAATCTAGGCTTAAAGGTTAACTAGCTTGCCAAGGGCACTCAGCTATTACACAATGAAGCTGATATATGAACTAGGAATCCCATTGTAACCTTCATATTACACAGCCAAGGTGGAGGGTAAACTGGGTCAAGTGCCAAAGGTAAATGTAATTCATTAAAGGCAGTGAGGAAAGTGTAGGTCATCCAAAGTGAGGCTACGGTGGGGGATGTGGGTAGGGAACCAGGTGGGCATAGCAGGGATATACCATCCAACTCCACTTTGGCAACAGACTAGTCTTGTAATGTCCCTGGGGCCTCAGGCTTGTTTCCCAGTTGGGGATGTGAGAGTAGGTGGGTGGAGGGGTGAGCCACAGAGGCGCATATTCCCGCCAGTTTCCGACTTGGGAGAGCTTTGCCAACCAAGCAGAGAGATTTCACTCTCTTCACGGAAGGACGCCTCAGGGCTGGGGCCGCAAGCTGGGATTGCTGACTTCCTAGAAAAGTCAGCTTCTGGGCCACACCCAGGAGTATCCGGAGGCCTACTCAGACCGAGTCATTCATTCATTTGTTCATTCATTCTCCGAATACATCCAGCAAACGCTCCAACAGCTCCTACTTTGGGTAGTGCAAGGAGCTGAACGCTGTGAAAGCCTCAGAAATGGGGGTGGGGATGGGGGACGAGATTCACTCCTCACCCTTAAAAAGTCCATAGCCAGACAAGCAGCTCCTTCCCATCTCCTGGAACTGCGCCCAAGTGACACGTGTACATCCCAGGAAGAAACTGGAGCCGGACGCGGCCTCCCCGGGGACTTAGTTCCCACTCCCCCCACCTGTTTTAAGCCATGGAAACTGAGGCATGGGAAAGGAGGTGACCTTCGCAGGAGGGGTCAGCGCCAGTCGCGGGTGGGCGCCTGGGCCTTGCGGGACTGTACTGACCAGCTCCTTGACCGGGACCTCATTCAGGTCGCTGAGGCTCAGGTCCAGCTCGTTGCCGTCCAACTTGTCGCGGAGGTTCCCGCCCTTGCTACCGGCCTTGGTCATGGTGACGCCGGCTAA
>SJYX01009620.1:434876-450228 GCA_006410675.1 Oreotragus oreotragus | reverse complement strand
GACTCTGATGCTGGGAGGGATTGGGGGCAGGAGAAGAAGTGGATGACAGAGGATGAGATGGCTGGATGGTATCACTGACTCAATAGACTTGAGTTTAAGTGAACTCTGGGAGTTGGTGATGGACAGGGAGGCCTGGCATGCTGCAATTCACAGGATCGCAAATAGTCAGACACGACTGAGAGACTGAAGTGAACTGAACTGAAAAGTTTTCCTGCATCCAGGTTTTCTGTATGTTTGTTTTCCCTAGGACACTGGGACTCATTACTTTGTGTGTATGAGCTGGTAGGGAGTTACTTAGTTGAACATCGTCTTTCTCCTGAAGTGACCTTTTTCTTAGCTTTGATCCATGGACCATAAACACTTAATGCTGCTAAACTCTTGAACCGTTAGGACAGGATGCTCTACCTGGCAACCTGTACAGATGGCTTTGCCTCATTTATTTCAGCCTTGGAAACTGAGCATTCTAATACAAATATCCTTATGCATGATGTAATATTTATTCTTAAACTGTGTATATTTTTTTCTTTACATAAAAAGTTCAGACAGCTTTAATAATCTAGTTAAGGCTCACATCAGAAAAGAAAAGCAATTTTTATTTCCAGATGGGTAAACTGAGACAGGTTATATGTTTTTCTCCTGATAAAAGCAAAAACTAACAGAGGTGGGAATACAACTGATTTCCAGTTCCCTGTTCTCATCTATAAAACACAGTCAACACCCTGCTCTCTTGTTATTATTACAATATTTACATGCCCCAATTCTCCCATTAAATCTAAATTGTATTTGTATTTAATCTAAATTGTATTTAGCATTTCCAGTAGAGAGCTTTAATTTTTAAATTTCTAAGAGCTCCGAGGAAAGGTTATTGGCATTCTGTTTTGAGAGCACAGAAGAGAAGGTAGTGCAAAGGTTAAATAACAAACCGCAGGACACAGATAGACTGGAGAACAGAGGGAAAGTCATAGAAATTCCTTCCCTCTACTTTTGAGCATGAAAATTCTCTTAATGAAGTGTTTAAAATAACCCTAACTTGGTAGACAAGTTATGACCAACCTAGATAGTATATTCAAAAGCAGACATTACTTTGCCGACTAAGGTCCGCCTAGTCAAGGCTATGGTTTTTCCTGTGGTCATGTATGGATGTGAAAGTTGGACTGTGAAGAAAGCTGAGCACCGAAGAATTGATGCTTTTGAACTGTGGTGTTGGAGAAGACTCTTGAGAGTCCCTTGGACTGCAAGGAGATCCAACCAGTCCATTCTGAAGGAGATCAGCCCTGGGATTTCTTTGGAAGGAATGATGCTAAAGCTGAAACTCCAGTACTTTGGCCACCTCATGCGAAGAGTTGACTCATTGGAAAAGACTCTGATGCTGGGAGGGNTGGACTGCAAGGAGATCCAACCAGTCCATTCTGAAGGAGATCAGCCCTGGGATTTCTTTGGAAGGAATGATGCTAAAGCTGAAACTCCAATACTTTGGCCACCTCATGCGAAGAGTTGACTCATTGGAAAAAACTCTGATGCTGGGAGGGATTGGGGACAGGAGGAGAAGGGGACGACCGAGAATGAGATGGCTGGATGGCATCACGGACTCGATGGACGTGAGTCTGAGTGAACTCCGGGAGATGGTGATGTCCAGGGAAGCCTGGCGTGCTGTGCTTCATGGGGTCGCAAAGAGTCGGACACGACTGAGCAACTGAACTGAACTGAAAATCAAAATATGAAAAATACAAGGAAAAACTGAGTATCCACTTGACCACTAAGCTTTCTCCTTAACTTAATACTTAATAGCTTTCTCCTTAACTTAATACTTAATAGCTTTCTCCTTAACTTAATAGTTAATTATCTTTATCTAATTCCTATGTTTTCCAAACCTTGTGTGTCTCCTAGTAACAGTCTAATATGCATGTAGTGACTATAATGTATTGAATAACTCTAGGAAAAACAGTAAATATTTGAACTTACACAATCTTGCTAATTATTGATATCAATATACTCTTAATTTCTGAATACACATGAGATCACTGCTTATGGTAAAAGATACTGATAGGGTTGAAAGGAAAACATGATCATGATAAGTTTTCGCAGTAATTCAGAATATTAGCATGTGACTTGGGAGATTGAAAATGCCACCAATACATTCAAGGTTATTGGCATTCTGTTTTGAGATCACAGGAGAAAAGGTAGTGCAAAGGTTAAATAACAAACCGCAGGACACAGACAGACTGCTATTGCCAGAACAGACAGAAATTCATAGAAATTCCTTCCCTCTACTTTTGAGTATGAAAATTCTCTTAATGAAGTGTTTAAAATAACCCTAACTTGGAAGAAAAGTTATGACCAACCTAGATAGTATATTCAAAAGCAGACAGAAATTTCTGTTCTAATTTAGAGTATGAGTGAAGATATGATAAAATTCAGATTTTAATACCTAAATGTCAATAAAACTATGTAAATGAAACTCTCAGTTATAGTAGAAAATGAAGGTATAAAACAGAGAAGGAAAGATGGGAAATATCTTTTACATGAGTACGTATCCTATACAAAATAGAGTAATTTCAAAAACTTAGACAGGGAAATGACATAATTTGCATATTCTTAGAGCTGCCTGGCATGTGATTAGAAGGTGGAAAACAGGAGTCAGAAACCAATTTGGAGGTTCTCCAGTCTAAGCTAAGGAAGAGGCCATATTTGAGAGATAATAAGGAGAAGGAGGAAGATGGAGAAGGAAATGGCAGCCCACCCCAGTACTTTTGCCTGGAAAATCCCATGGACCGAGTAGCCTGGCAGGCTACAGTTCATTTGGTCGCAAAGAGTTGGACAGGATTGAGTGATTTCATTTTCACTTTCACTTTCACTTTCAAAGAGGAAGATAGAATGAGACTTCAAGGAGTCTACCCTAGAATAATAGATGGATGGTGACTGCATTTACCAGGATAGAGAATGTAAGAATTGAAAAAGAAAGACCTAGAGACAACATTGAAATTTAGAAATTTTTCTTTGGTATTTTTATGGGACATTCATTTTAAGATGACCAGCATTCAGTAGGAATATCATGCCTGAATCTCAAGCGGTAAGTCTGGGGAGAGATACTCATAGTCCTGAGGTTTTTGTTATATAAAATAACCTAGACAGACTGCTCCAAGTGGGAAGAGACCCATTGACTGGACCTTGGAAATTCCACATGTAATCAACTAGTCACATCTTTGTGATTAGTGTTTTAAAGAACTAAATTTAGTACTAAAAATAAGTTATTCCAAGAACTTTGAAGCAGAAAAGGAAATTGTTTGACCCTTGAACAATGCAGTGGTTAGGATATTGATCTCTGCTTAGTCAAAAACCCACATGTAATTTATAGTTGGTCCTTTACATCCACTGTTTCTCATCCCTGGATTCAACCAGCCTCAGATTCTATAGTACTGCACTTTGAAAAAAGTCCATGTATAAGTGGATCTACAAAGCCAAACCCATGTTTTTCAACTGTATTTTTTTTCTGTACTTTGTTCTGGTAAATTAGGGATGTTTTTCTTAATCTTGGAGAATTTCTTTTAAAAGAGAAGACAACTTACAGCTTCAAAGGCTTAATTCCAAAAAATGAAATAAGGAAGAACTGTCTAGTAAATTAGGGCTTCCCTTGTGACTCAGTGGTGAAGAACCCACCTGCCGGTGCAAGGAATGTAAGAGACCTGGGTCAGGAAGATCCCCTGGAGAAGGGCATGGCAACCCACTCCAGTATTCTTGCCTGGAGAATCCCATGGACAGAGGAGCCTACTGGGCTACAGTCCATGAGTCAAATATGACTGAAATGACTTAGGATTGTCTNGGTGCAAGGAATGTAAGAGACCTGGGTCAGGAAGATCCCCTGGAGAAGGGCATGGCAACCCACTCCAGTATTCTTGCCTGGAGAATCCCATGGACAGAGGAGCCTACTGGGCTACAGTCCATGAGTCAAATATGACTGAAATGACTTAGGATTGTCTAATAAATTGAACTGTGCCAAATAATATAGTTTGGTTAGGCATAAAGAGCTGTCTAGAGACTAAGGTTGTGTCTGACATACAGGCAACGTGCAGTAAACATTTGTTAAATAAGTAAGACTGATCATTTCGTTGAGAGTTGTAAATAATGATGAAATATTGAATGAGTAGTTCCTTGAACCTGTTTCTGTCCAGTCTTATGCATCTAATATTTTACATTGCATTCTTTGGTTCATTTTTTGAGAACTTTAAGGATTTATATGAAGATAAGACTTCCTTGTAGATATAGATCCATAAAATTAGCTTATCACTCTTTCCTGAGAAAAATGTGTATATTTAAGTGGTTTGGTGTCTACTTTATCAAACATAATGAAATCTTATAAGACCTCTGCTCAAAACTATCACTTTGCCAATACCGTTACACTGAACACAACTGATTTCTTAAATATTATTGAAGACTTTATTTTTTAGAGCAATTTTAGGTTTACAGTAAAACTGAGAGAAAATACAGAGATTTCCCATTTACCCCTGCCCCACACATGCATAGCCTCCTTCATTATCAACCCTACTCACAAGAATGGTGCATTTTTCACCAAGGATGAACCTACATTGACACATTATGGAGCCCATACTTATCTTAAGGTTCACTAAGGTATTTATTGTATATTCTGTAAATTTGGGCAAATGTGTAATTATATACAGTCATCATTATATCATACTGCCCTAAAAATTCTCTGTGCCCTGATTATTCATCTTTCACCCCTCCCTGACCCCTGGCAACCACTGATCATTTTCCTGCCTCCATAGTTTTGCTTTTTTCAGAATGTCATAAAGTTGGACAGAGAAGGCAATGGTGACCCACTCCAGTTCTCTTGCCTGGAAAATCCCATGGGTGGCGGAGCCTGGTAGGCTGCAGTCCATGGGGTCGCTAAGAGTCAGACACATGGAGTGACTTCACTTCCACTTTTCACTTTCATGCATTGGAGAATGAAATGGCAACCCACTTCAGTATTCTTGCCTGGAGAATCGCAGGGACGGGGGAGCCTGGTGGGCTGCCGTCTATGGGGTTGCACAGAGTCGGACACGACTGAAGCGACTTAGCAGCAGCAGCAGTAGCAGCATAGAGTTGGAATCATATAGTTTTCAGCCTTCTCAGATTGGCTTCTCTCACTTAGAAAGAGGCATTTAAAGTTTCTCCATGTCTTTTTATGGCTTAATAGCTCACTTCTTTTTAAGGCTGAATAATGTTTTATTATTGGGATATAGCATATATTATTTATTTGCTTACCCATTGGAGAATAATCTTGGCTGCTTCCACATTCTAGAAGTCATGAATAATTGCTATAAATATCTGTGTGTAAGTTTTTGTGTAGATATAAGCTTTCCACTCCTCTCAGTAAGTACCAAGGAATGTGAATACTGGGTACTGTGGTAGGAATATCTAGTTTTGTAAGAAGTTGTCATAGTATCTTCCAAAGTGGTTATACCGTTTTGCATTCCCACCAGAAATGTGGGTTTTTTTCAATATGTTAAAATTTTGCTCTTCTTTTGTTTAAGTTTCCCCTTTCCTATTGTTGTAGCCATGTAGAAACACAGTGCTAGAAATGGTTAGAAGGGTCATTGATTAGTACATCTCCCCGGATTTGAACAAAATGCTGATTAGATAATTTTGGATTAATGGGGTTAACATTATAGCAATTTTGTGACTTCTTAGTTTTATAACGTATACATTGTATACACATTTAAAAGTATGAAGTACATAGCAGAATGTATTCTCTCCAACCTCTATGGTTTAATGTTTTTAATGTATTAAATTACTTCTATATAAAGCTTAAAACATATGTGCACAGTATCTCCTAATATTAACCTGTGTTATTCCAAAATTTGTTCCCTTTATCTTCCTTTTTTCTTGGATTAATGGGGTTAACATTATAGCAATTTTGTGACTTCTTAGTTTTATAACGTATACATTGTATACACATTTAAAAGTATGAAGTACATAGCAGAATGTATTCTCTCCAACCTCTATGGTTTAATGTTTTTAATGTATTAAATTACTTCTATATAAAGCTTAAAACATATGTGCACAGTATCTCCTAATATTAACCTGTGTTATTCCAAAATTTGTTCCCTTTATCTTCCTTTTTTCTTATTGGTGATTCAATGTATATTTTCTTATTTTATTTTTAAATGAAAATCCACTTATATTTTAGATTTTTTACCTTTTCCTTTATTAAGTTTTCAACACAGCTAAAATGTTTCTGAATTTTAATGATATTTATCATTCTGAAAGAACACATTTCCTTGTATTCCACCTTTGCATTCTCTGAAAGCTAGCATTAATATGTCAAACATATTATTACTATTATTTTTGCTTTATAGAACCTTCTTTGTCTCTGAAACAAGGAACAACATTATTGTGCTTCCTGGATGCAATTAGAACAGAATTTGTAAAAGATGTCAACATGAATAACAGTTGAATATTTGACAATGAACATGTGCTATAGTCATTTTAGGTTCAAGTCTAAACTGGAAACTCTAGTCAGATAAAGATCAACTTTCCTAAACAGATGAGTCAATGTAAAGAAGCAATAGCTTCTCCCATAGTATTATATCATATTTAACATATGTAAGTTATGTTTTCTTTGAGTTCTATTTGATACTTTCTAGTTCAATATCCTAACATACTAATGGAAAAATAGAAAGAGCATATATCTCATTTGAATATGCATAGCACAAATAAAGGTTCTTCCATTCCTATCATTCACTTTGATGGTGGGAATGCATCTTTCTGTTCTGTCCAAATCAGTTCAGATACTGATCAATTAGTTATGACTATTTATTTTTTTCTAGGAATTTGCAGATTTGTGTTGAAAATCTGAAGCCATTAATTAGAATTATAAGGCAACTGGGCCAGACAAAGATATAAAGAGATATTAAGTCTAGATTTGATTTAGTGTATATCTAACACATATATACTAATCATTTCCTATATACTATCTATGTGAAGAATGAAAATTATTATGTTAGTGTATTCCAAACATTAGCTGTGGCTTAGAGACAGTTTTAGGGAGCATGTTGAGATATATTAAATGACAATGAGTCAGACAGTGAGCAAACTCTTTTCACTTCTCTTCCAAACCTTCTGATTATCATCAAAGAAAATATTCAATTTGATGCCCCCATATCTTTAGCTCCTCTCTAGACAAATCTTTCTCTTTTGTGAAAGGGAGGGGCATCAGTCTAAGAATTCAAGACTCCAGATGAAGAACAATACCAATATAATTTAATAATACGATTTTCATTTGGGGGCTTCCTCTCTTATTAGAGTAAGTTATATTTTTAAAATATGTCATTTTAATTGAAAAAGCAAAAAGTTCAAGTTAAAGGAACATAATGTGAGTGTCCCAGGTGGCACAGTGGTAAAGAATCTGCCTGTCAATGAAGGAGACGTGTATTCGATCCCTGGATTGGGAAGATCCTGTGGAGTAGGACATGGCAACCCTCTGCAGTATTCTTGCCTGGAAAATTCCATGGACAGACGAGCCTGGGGGGCTATAGTCCATGGGGTCACAAAGATTTGGACATGACTGAGCAACTGAGCACACACACACACACATATCACCACCACCTCCACCATGAACAATACATGTGATTTACCAGTGCAGCAAAACTGGTAGATGGTTACACAAAGGCCTGGAGATAGTAATCACTGCAAAGTTATATCCTATGTTCTTGAGGCTCACCATTTGGTTTATTTTTTTCTGGGGCAAACTTCTATTCCTGAATGTTCCATGTATTATCCCTCTAGTCCAAGTGCTCTATTTTACACTATTGGTTATATGAGAATAAAGATTATTGCCATATTATAAGTCTATTTTAAGGTTTATATGAAAACAAAAAATTAAGAGAAACATTGAGAGCCAGTCATTGCCTCTAATACAATTTTCATGAAACATGGGAGCTTAATGTATCTCATGAACTTGTTTTATGATGCATTGCACTGTGGCTGTGCATTTTAAAACTGTGAGTTTTGTGTCTTGTTTGGTTATAAAATTATTAAGTCCATACTTTGGGCACTTTCATATGGTTCAGTTCAGTTTAGTTCAGTCATTCAGTTGTGTCTGACTCTTTGTGACCCTGTGGACTGCAGCACACCAGGCTTCCCTGTGCATCACCAACTCCTGTAACCTGCTCAAACTCATGTCCATGGAGTTGGTGATGCCATTCAACCATCTCATCCTTTGTAGATATGGGAATTTTGAATAGTATAGATTATATGGACAGGTATGTACTCTTTCAGGGATGAAGGTGCTTCTGAATCAGGAACTGGCAAAAAAAAAAAAAAAATTCAGGTAATGATTGTGGTTTTCTATTCCCCATAATCAGAAAAAAAAAAAAAAAAAGTTACCTTTTGTTTACTATTCTAATGTCTTTATTATGAAGAAAATGAATGGTAGAAATGAGAATCAAACTTTTAGAAGCCATGATTCCTGGAGGTTTTTTTGTTTGTTTGTTTGTTTAACTCATAGCAGCAGCCTGAATACCCCCAGACAAAATAGGCAAATGCTGCAATTAGACTACAAGGAACAGAAGAGAAATCCCCTGACTACTAGTTAGGAAACCAAGCTGTGTGACATTTGGCAACTTGTCTAATTTGCTAGAGTCTCAATTTCCTCAATTTTCAAATAGAAAGTTTTAATATTTTCCTTGTTTGTCTTACAGATTTGCTGTGAGGCTTAAAGAAAATGCTGTATATGAAAGAGATGTGAAATCTGAACTGCCATGCAAATGTAGGGCATTATTATAATTATATATTACCACTCTCCCTTTTATGATGTTGATCATTATTCTCTACCCTGCTCTTTAGCCCATAGTCTCTCATAGATGTTCCTATGTATCTGTAATTCCTATTTCCCCATGGATGTAGAAGCTCGACAGACTGCCATAATGACACTGGCATTTGGCAGAGAGCTCACTCCTGTACACCTCTGTGCTGGGACTGTCTCCTAGGGACTCTGTTAGATTTACTGCCTTGAGCAGGGTTCTGTTGACATCACTTGTTCTCTTGTTCTTCTCATGAAATAAGGCAGGCTAAAGTTTGAGACAGGAAGAATTAAGATCCCAGAGGTGTTTTGTGAGCACTTCTTCCTTGCCCTAAGGAAGGACCAGAGTCCTTCCTTATGACTCTGGTGACATAAAACTAGGGGTAAGAGTAATTTGGAGAAAAATTCATTCATATTTCCTGGTCCAATTTAAATATCATATTCCATCTGAAGCCTTTTCTGATGCTCCCCTCTCCACAGACACCCTAGACACACAAATAGATTCTAGATCTTGGGTTCTCTTTGCACTTTGATAAAGCCTCTATTATGACATATACTAGGCTTCCCAGGTGTCTCAGTGGTAAAGAATCTGCCTGCCAAGCAGGAGATAAGGTTTGATCTCTGGGTTAAAAAGAGCCCATGGAGAAGGAAATAGCAACCCACTCCAGTATTCTTGTTTGGAAATCTCATGGACAGAGAAGCCTAGCAGTCCATGGGGTTACAAAGAGCTGGACACGACTTAGTCACTAAATAACAACAAATAACGCATACTATATTGTACCAATTTCATGTTTTTAAGTTTGTCTTTTGCAATTGATCTTCTAGGGAGAAGGAATCTGTCTTATTTATTTTTATCACCTCAGTACCTACTCAGTGTCTGTTGTTTAATATAAGTAGTCACATTTTGTGGAAGATAAAAGAGTGAGAAAGGAAGAAGAAAATATGAAAGAAAAGGAATGAGGGAGAAATAAGAATAAGTGAATTTTCTTTATTCTCTAAAATGGAAGATTTTGTGTTTATCATCCCTAAATATAGAGATGTAATTTAAGCCTAGGTTTGAGAAACCTATATGCAGGTTAGGAAGCAACAGTTAGAACTGGACATGGAACAACAGACTGGTTCCAAACAGGAAAAGGAGTATGTCAAGGCTGTATATTATCACCCTGCTTATTTAATGTCTATGCAGAGTACATCATGAGAAACGCTGAGATGGAAGAAGCACAAGCTGGAGTCAAGATTGCTGGGAGAAATATCAATAACCTCAAATATGCAGATGACACCACTCTTCTGGCAGAAAGTGAAGAGGAACTAAAAAGCCTCTTGATGAAAGTGAAAGAGGAGAGTGGAAAAGTTGGCTTAAAACTCAACATTCAGAAAATGAAGATCATGGCATCTGGTCCCATCACTTCATGGGAAATAGATGGGGAAACAGTGGAAACAGTGTCAGACTTACTTTTTGGGCTCCAAAATCACTGCAGATGGTGACTGCAGCCATGAAATTAAAAGACACTTACTCCTTGGAAGGAAAGTTATGACCAACCTAGATAGCATATTGAAAAGCAGAGACATTACTTTGCCAACAAAGATCCGTCTAGTCAAGGCTATGGTTTTTCCAGTGGTCATGTATGGATGTGAGAGTTGGACTGTGAAGAAAGCTGAGCACTGAAGAATTGATGCTTTTGAAGTGTGGTGTTGGAGAAGACTCTTGACAGTCCCTTCGACTGCAATGAGATCCAACCAGTCCATTCTAAAGGCGATCAGTCCTGAATATTCATTGGAAGGACTGATGCTAAAGCTGAAACTCCAATACTTTGGCCACCTCATGTGAAGAGTTGACTCACTGGAAAAGACTCTGATGGTGGGAGGGATTGGGGGCAGGAGGAAAAGGGGATGACAGAGGATGAGATGGCTGGATGGCATCACTGACTCGATGGACATGAGTTTGAGTGAACTCTGGGAGTTGGTGATGGACTGGGAAGCCTGGCGTGCTGCGATTCATGGGGTCGCAAACAGTCAGACACGACTGAGTGACTGAACTGAAATGAACTGAACTTAGCCCAAGAAAATTTAGCAGGGATGTATTTTTTTCCTAGGTGGTGAGATAACTGTGATAACCATTGGGCAAAAGATATATTTCTTCCTTATAATCCATTTTGACTACAGGTTTTTGTTTTTGCTTTTTTTTGTTGTTGTTGTTGTTTGCTTTAAACCTCCCCTAGATTTTTTTTAAAGTAAGTGCTGTGTATATGACATGCTAAACATATATATATATGCTGCTGCTAAGTCGCATCAGTCATGTATGACTCTGTGTGACCCCGTAGATGGCAGCCTACCAGGCTCCCCCATCCCTGGGATTCTCCAGGCAAGAACACTGGAGTGGGTTGCCATTTTGTTCTCCAATGCATGAAAGGGAAAAGTGAAAGTTAATTCGCTCAGTCATGTCTGACTCTTGGCGACCTCATGGACTGCATCCTACCAGACTCCTCTGTCCATGGGATTTTCCAGGCAAGAGTACTGGAGTGGGTTTCCAGTGCCTTCTCCAATATATATATATATGATATTCTCAAAATGTTTGAATCCATTTTTCTTTTGCCTATGAGATTATTTTTGCTCTCGCTCCAAAATGCCATTAGGAAAAAAGTAATGCATTTAAAAAAAAACTAGACAATTTTGCCTTTTGGTTTTAGATCTGGGCACTCATCTTATTCTTGTACTGCAATTAGAATCAAGGAAATCATTAAGCATGTCTAAGAGGACATCCTATGTGAATTTAAACAGCTTGTATTTTTAGTTCACTTTTCTCAGTTTTAAGCCACTGAACCACACATAAAAAGGCATATCTAGGTCAAATGTTTACCTAATGAATTTCTTGCTATAATTTCTGTGAGATAACCTTATGTGATTATGAAAGAAGAAAAGAAGATAAAAGAGGAGGCAGAGAGAGGGGGGAATAAGATGGGGAGGAAACTTTTAACTTACATTTTTATGACACCTACAGTAAAAATTTTGGAGACAAGGCCACAGTACTGGTAGAAAAACAATCAGAATGTAGAAAGTCTTGCACAGATGTAAACAAACAAACAAGAAATCCTAAGAGTATTTGTTTTTCTACTGTGCTCTAAGACTCTTAAAGAAATTATCCTACTTATGAATATTTTCTCTATTGTACATCACTCATTATCAGCTATCTTCATTACATTTGATGTTTAAACTTGCTTATTTTCCTCTTGAGGTCTTAGTACAGTCTCATTAAAACTGATATTTATCAATACTGAATGATGGTCATTAGAAGGGGGCTAGCATTGTAAACACTTGATATATCATTGAGATTGGGAACCATGTGCATTTCACCCCTTTATCTTAGGGCTTAGTAAAGTAACTGGTGTGTAGAAAACATAAAAAATATTTGAAGAAAATACATAAATGACTGAACTGTACGTGAATGAGAAAGATCAAATTTAAAACAAAGTAAAGCAACAGCCTAAGTATTTAACTTAATTGGAAATCACAAATATTTACTGTATGCCTTCCATGATTTACACACTGAATTCAGCACTGTAAATTATATAAAATCAGTAACTTTTTGGTCTTCAAAGAACATTTTTATTAATAATATTAATCACATTTTATCATGTCTCTAAGTAATCAGCATTACTTCTTCCTTAACTGATATATAATTGTGACATCATGCATCAGTTACTGAGAATGCCATGATTACCCTAAATAACTAGTTTTCTTGCCTTTTACTTAGTTTGCAGAAACTCATAGAGCAAAAGACCTTCATGTTATGTATAAGACTTTGTACGAGGACAGTTTAATACAGTGGCCTCCAAACTTTTGGGCACCAGGGACCGATTTCTTAGAAGACAATTTTCCTATGGACTGAGGATGGGGGATATGGTTTCAGGATGATTCAAATGCATTAATTTACATGTGCACTTTATTTCTAATCTAATGTTCCCACTGATCTGATGAGGTACTGGTACAAGGCTCCAAGTTTGGGGATGTTCTTCTGTTCATACTAGCAGAGTTTCATCTGTTTAGGCTTATCTTTTGCAACTGATCCTATGGAGCTAGAACTAATTTCATTTTAGTTTGAAAGCTGTGAAGCTTTTAGGCCTTGACTATTGAAGAACCAGATATCAAGGTGGTTAATTAGGATAATAAGCAAAATTGAAGGTAACATTCAAGCTTTCATTCACTTACTGTCACAGAGCAAGCAAGAGACAAAAAATATCACTAGCTCCTCAATATTCCATTTCTTTCCATGGAATAGCGCCAGGCAAGTCAGGTAGATTAGCACAAATAGGGGAATCTTCTTACTGTGGAGGGGCCTGGACAGAAGATCACTGCTTTTTTTTTTTTTTTTTTTAATAGATCTGTATGTGTGGTGCTCAGGGGCTGGGGGTAAGCGATGGGAGTGGAAAGATACTAAGTTAAGTTGGAAAAAGTACCTCAGCCAAGGCCCTCAATAAGGTGGCCTCTGAACTGAGCTGCAGTGGCTGGGTTAGGAATACAAATGTATATATGAGTATGTCTGGCTGGCCCAGGGATGAATCCTTGACTACAGCTCCTTCCAGAACTGCAAGGAATGGGCTAGCCATCAAATCTGGTATGGTGAAGGCCTCCCATGAAGCCTGTAAGGAGAAACTTTGTAATTGCCTCTGTTTGGGCCAGAGGGATCACATCTAGGATTTGGGCCTGACACCAGCTCCTCACTGCCCCTCCGTCTTCCCTCAGCTCTTCAGCAAGCGGGAAGCATCCACACCAGTTCTCTCCTGTTAGTGTCTCTGCCCAGAATTCTACAGCATTTCGCTCACAAATATCATTCCTTTCAATGCACTTGCTCTCTTTCAGACTCTTGATCTCATGGTCAGTTACCTCTGCCTCTGTTAACCTTCATTTCCACTTCTAATCAGCCATGTGCCACGAATAATAGAATAAAGTGCTGTCCCTGAGTTCCCTTGGTACTGTCCAAAATTAAACTCTCTTCACCTGTTGTCTCTCGTATTGCTTCCTCTCAAGCACAAAAAAATTGTTTTTCATGCATATTTATATTCTAGAATATTGTTTTCCTAAATTATTAAATGAGTCCCCTGATGGCCAAATGGTATTTTTTTTGCCAGTCCAACTACCTGAATTCTGTTACATCTATTGTCGACATCTCTTGCACCAATCCAACACCTCTCTTGGCATGTCTGTACCAAGCCTTACATATCCTCACATTTTGCTTTCTCTGCTCTTTTCCTGCTTCTATGCTATAGTGTTTGCTGGAGCCAGAAAACTTGGCTTACTAGAGATGTGTTCTGTCCAACCACAACTTGGCCATGGATATTTACTTGGCAACTGTCTGTTCATCCCTCATTGGATTTCTGGCTCCTGCTCTTCAGTGGCAGATCCAACCTTTACCTTCTATCACTTATCTTTCCCTCACTTCTCCTTACAGATGACAACTTTCTCTATTTCTTCAGTGAGGTGTGAGCTCACCATCTACATCCTTAGTACCTCTTGTATATCCTTTATAATTCCCCTAAAAGAGAAAAATTGCAATAATGTAGTATAGCCATAATGGTAAAGAACAAGAACATTTTAGAAAAGAAAATATAAGATTATGTTCACATTTAAATTAAAATTTACTATGATAAAGTAACAGGATCTGGATTTATACTTGAATAGTAAAAATCCTGAAAAGACCAACCAAAAAAAGAAAGACAAATACATGGAAATTATTTTTAATACATTGAAATTAAGTTACAAAAGGTTACCCATGAAAGACAAGAAGCAAATGAGATCAGCTTTATGATTTCCTAAGCTTAGTGCATTGAGAGGCGCCAGCTGAAGGAGGGGGAATTCAGGTAAAAACCAGCTGACTCTCCAACTTGAGAAGATGAGTAGTTAGTTCAAGAAAACCAACAGGCTCAGCAGAGTACCAGAAAACTGCATGAAGAAAAGACCCTAGAGATTTACAAAAGATCTTTCTCTAGTATTTGATCATGTATGCAGGTGAAAAAACAACATGTGGCTGGAGGAAAAAAAACAACACTGCCTCTGTTTTCATGCAGGGCTGGGAATAGTACCTCTTCCCACCAGCCTACATGGAAAACTCACAAGGCATTGGATGGAGAAGTCAAGATCTTTTCTAATATTGGGGAATAATTAACAAAATATAATAGGAAGATACAAAAGAATCAAACTGTAAGTAACTAAGCTATATCTCACAATAAAATTCAATGATACTTATGAAGACAGAAAATATCTAGCATGTAAAAAGGTAAAATTCACAATGTATGTACCCAATCAAATATTATCAGGTATAAAAGAAAGCAAAAAAAGCATGGCCCACAATGAGAATAATAAAAAATTGAAATGAACACAAAATAGACACATATATTAGAAATAGTAGGCAAAAACACTAAAATAATTATTTTTTCAAACTTTTAACCTTTTATTTTGCATCAGGGTATAGCTGATGACCAATGTTGTGGTAGTTTCAGGTGAACAGCAAAAGGATTCAACCATATATATATATATATATATATATATATGCAATTA
>SJYX01009620.1:403944-434142 GCA_006410675.1 Oreotragus oreotragus | reverse complement strand
TCCATATGTACAGAAAGTTAAATAGAAACATGAAAGATATTAAAAAAGACCAAAGTCAAAAGGATGCCATAATAAATAAAAAGAGCATCAGTAGGCTGATGGGACAACTTCAAGCAGGACAATATGCAAGTGTAGAAATACTAAAGTGAAGAAAAGGGAGGTAAGTCTACAGAGCCAAGTTCAATGAGGCTTCAAAACAATAATGAGCAAATTTTAAGATCAGCCAGAGGAAGAAAAAGCATACTTTTTAAGAACAAATTTAAGAATGACAGCATATTTATTCTTGAAAATAGTGCAAGTGAGAAGAAAATATAACAACATCTTGAAAAGATGGAAAAAATTTTTTAAATGGCAACCTAGAATTCTATATCCAGCAAGAGTATATTTTAATCATGAAGATGAAATAAATTCACTTTAAGACATACAAAAACTGAAGGTATTCATTACCAGCTGACTCACACCACAAGAAATACAGAAGTCCTTTGGGCAAAACAAAAATGATATAAAAATTAAAATCTAGATCTACACAAAAGAATGAAGGTAAAGTGGGTGAATTTATGTTTTCTTATTAAGTCTCTCTAATGGATATTAACTGTTGAAACAAACAAAAAATAATAATGCATTGTGGGCTTTATTACATATATAAAGTAAAATATGTGGCAAAAATAGCACTGAGGTCAGGAGGAGAGAAATAAGCATATACTATCCTTGAATTTTTATAATATGCATGAGGTAGTATAATACCACTTGGAAGTACACCATAGAAAATTAAGAATGCATACTATAAGCTGTAGTGCAATCACTAAAATATGTTTAAAGTTATAAATAATAAGAGAAATAAAAGGAAATCTTAAAAAGGCCAGTGACTCTAGAAGAATACAGATGAAAGAAACAAGGAAAAATGGAACAAGTATAAAACAAACAGCAAGATGATGAACTTAGCTATCTCAGTAATCACACTGAATGTAAATGATCCGAAGAACCCAGTTTAGAGACAGAGATGATTAGAATGGTTAAAAAAAAAAAAAAAAAAAAGCCAGACTCAACTATCTACTATTTATAAGAAACTAAAAAGATGGGAATACTACCTGACCTGCCTCTTGAGAAACCTATATGCAGGTCAGGAAGCAACAGTTAAAACTGGACAAGGAACAACAGACTGGTCCCAAATAGGAAAAGGAGTACGTCAAGGCTGTATATTGTCACCCTGCTTATTTAACTTCTATGCAGAGTACATCATGAGAAATGCTGTGCTGGAAGAAGCACAAGCTGGAATTAAGATTGCTGGGAGAAATATCAATAACCTCAGATATGCAGACTTCACCACCCTTATGGCAGAAAGTGAAGAACTAAAAAGCCTCTTGAAAGTGAAAAAGGAGAGTGAAAAAGTTGGCTTAAAGCTCAACATTCAGAATACTAAGATGGCATCTGGTCCCATCACTTCATGGCAGATAGATGGGGAAACAGTGGAAACAGTGTCAGACTTTATTTTGGGGGGTTCCCAAATCACTGCAGATGGTGATTGCAGCCATGAAATTAGAAGACACTGACTCCTTGGAAGGAAAGTTATGACCAACCTAGATAGCATATTGAAAAGCAGAGACATTATTTTGCCAACCAAGGTCCCTGTAGTCAAGGCTATGGTTTTTCCAGTGGTCATGTATGGATGTGAGAGTTGGACTGTGAAGAAAGCTGAGCACCGAAGAATTGATGCTTTTGAGCTGTGGTGTCGGAGAAGACTCTTGAGAGTCCCTTCGACTACAAGGAGATCCAACCAGTCCGTTTTAAAGGAGATCAGTCCTGGGTGTTCATTGGAGGGACTGATGTTGAAACTGAAACTCCAATACTTTGGCCACCTCATGTGAAGAGTTGACTCCTTGAAAAACACCCTGATGCTGGGAGGGATTGTGGGCGGGAGGAGAAGGGGACGACAGAGGATGATATGGCTGGATCATATCGCCGACTTGATGGGCATGAGTTTGAGTGAACTCCAGGAGTTGGTGATGGACAGGGAGGCCTGGCATGCTGCGATTCATGGGGTCGCGAAGAGTCGGACATGACTGAGAGACTGAACTGAACTGAACTTAAAATTGAGCACAAAGTTCCAGACTCATATGATTTCACTGAAAATTATAACACATATTTGAGGAAAACTAATATCAATTCAATACAAACCTTTCTGAAAAGTTGAAGAGGAAGAAATGCTTTCAAACTCATTAAATGAGAAAGGTCAGTTATAGATGTTATTGCTATTTACATATATAATTGATCAAATCTACCTGAGATGATTAGGAAACCTTACATTTTCTTCCAGTAAAAGCTTATTGATTTTACATTTCTTTTCATTGATAATACAATACTATATCTTCAAATAATGCCTATTATCTTTCCTATTAGTAATAGAAGAAGTATATTGTAACCAAAGAAAATGACCAAAGCCAAGGAACAGATATTAAAATGCATCAAGAACAAAATATCACCTGTAAATGCATTAAATATCTACAAAATAATTATATAATCTTGATTTATTAATCATTATCTGGGAAGCTTTTTAGAGGTTATTGTAAAAATCAAGTGATTTTTCTTGATAGGAATTTTGTATATCATTTCTTTAATGCAAGTTACTCCAATTATCATTTAGCTAATGAATCCTTCAAATTTCATTTGCATAATTGGTGCCAGTTTTGACAAGGGGAATTTATCCTGCTGTGATAAAAGCATCATTGGATTCACCAATAGAGTGATGATTATTTAGTTTGAAATCAGCATGGACACACCACTGAACAGACAGGCAGAAACACTGGTTTGTCATTCTGAAAGGTTTCTAAAGTCCTAGCTTTCTAGTTACAAGGTTGGGAAATCAAAACATGATTGACTATACTGATGTTATAACTAGTGATGAAGTTTTCATTTGAATAGTATCTTCAGATGTACTGAAAATTCTGGTCTTCAAAATAAACTACCTGTTTTTCAAATTTGAGGAATATATATATATATATATAATTATATATATATATATAATTTATATAGCAGTGACTCTGAATTCTTTATTTCTGTAACTCCAACTTTGCTCCTGAGCTACATAGCTGTGTATTAAATTGCCCACTAGACATATCACCTGAGTTTCTTGTATCAATATTATACTAGGTTCTGTGCTAAACATACATCATATATTATCTCATCCTTATGAGTCTGGGGAAAGAGTTAATATCATTTTTCTTAAAGATTACAAAATTCAGGATCACAAGTAAATTCCCAAGGTCATGCAGCTAACAGGGAAAGGGCATGGGATTCAAATCGAATAACTGAGTCCAAAGCTACTTTATACTGCTTTCAAGTTTATGTTGCATTTTAGAATTAATCTGACTGAAAATTGAGCACCTAGACCAAATAGTATTAAATTTGAGATCCTACCTCCAAAAAAAGTACTCAATATTAATGAATTGCACAGAATTCCCTCTATCAAAAGTCTGCCTCTGTTTTCTCCAGACCAGTAGTGATTAAACACTGCAACCAGATTTCAAAGGCTGGGTTTGGGGGTTCTGTTTAAGTAGAATATAGCCTAGTTACTTGGGGGAATATAGCAACAGATAGATAAATCAAATTATCAGACAATATTAATTTAAAAATTATCACACTCTCAGACCTGAGTATATTTAGCAATTATACAGACCCTTATATCATAGCTAAGTCAAATTCAGGATGATTACCCTGGTTTAAAAAATTGATCCATGCCATCTACTCTTTGGTATTTTGTTCTGCTTTGTGTAAATAAAACTAGATTCCTATATTTTAGAAAATTCTCAGGTCCATCAAATAATATTGAGTTTGATTATTATGGTGAGGAGTCAGAGGATAAAGCCAGGCTAATATTTCTTGTGTCTTATTAAATATTATAAAACCCAATTTCCTCCTGAAATTGCTGTGTGGATTAAATGTGATATGACAAAATCAGTGAAAACAGTGTTTCTTGTATAACAAATTAATCACATATTTTAGTAAAGCAGAGTTTCACTAATTTTTTGTTGTTGATTAAGATAAGTTACTATGAGAATCCAAGCTACTGGAAAATGAAAATTAGTCATTTAAGTGGAGGACTACATTAAAAAAAAAAAACTGAAAAAGAATCAGGAACTTACTAGAAATCAGAGCTCAAGTAGTCAGGGAGATTTCAGGAATTTGACGTTTATTAAGTACTGATGATGGGCTGGGAAAGAGTTTGCAAAATGCTTAGTACGCTTTGTTACATTTATCACATAGGATTTACTGAGTTCTTACTGGGCTATTCCAGACATGGTGCTAGTTAAGAAGCTTGTGATGTCAGTGCTATTTTGTCCATTCTTCCTCCTTGCAAATAAACTGAACATTGGAACTCTAAATAACTTTCCCAGGATTGTATAGTCTGTGTCAGTCAAAAATTAAAACCAGTTTATTTAACTCCAAAGTACATGTTCTCAAACCCTGTACATGCTGTCTTTTACATTCATTGAAGTTTTCCTTATCAGACAGTGAAATGAGGTTAAAACACATGACTTCCAGCAGGGGAAAAAAATTGAAGCTTAAATTCTGGTCCCATGTATCATTAACTTATAATCATTGGCAAGTCCAGCCTCACAGCCTTCAGTTTCTTAACTAGTTTAATGAGTAATAAAATTCCCAATTTATCTGATTTTCAATGATGATTATCAGTCAGTTCAGTTCAGTCGCTCAGTCGTGTCCGACTCTTTGCGACCCCATGAATAGCAGCACGCCAGGCCTCCGTATCCATCACCATCTCCCGGAGTTCACTCAGACTCACGTCCATCGAGTCCGTGATGCCATCCAGCCATCTCATCCTCTGTCGTCCCCTTCTCCTCCTGCCCCCAATCCCTCCCACCATCAGAGTCTTTTCCAGTGAGTCAACTCTTCACATGAGGTGGCCAGAATACTGGAGTCTCAGCTTCAGCATCATTCCTTCCAAAGAAATCCCAGGGTTGATCTCCTTCAGAATGGACTGGTTGGATCTCCCTGCAGTCCAAGGGACTCTCAAGAGTCTTCTCCAACACCACAGTTCAAAAGCATCAATTCTTCGGTGCTCAGCTTTCTTCACAGTCCAACTTTCACATCCATACATGACCACAGGAAAAACCATAGCCTTGACTAGGCGGACCTTAGTCGGCAAAGTAATGTCTCTGCTTTTGAATATACTATAAAGGTTGGTCATAACTTTTCTTCCAAGGAGTAAGTGTCTTTTAATTTCATGGCTGCAGTCACCACCTGCAGTGATTTTGGAGCCCAAAAAAATAAAGTCTGACACTGTTTCCACTGTTTCCCCATCTATTTCCCATGAAGTGATGGGACCGGATGCCATGATCTTCGTTTTCTGAATGTTGAGCTTTAAATCAACTTTTTCGCTCTCCTCCTTCACTTTCATCAAGAGGCTTTTTAGCTCCTCCTCACTTTCTGCCATAAGGGTGGTGTCATCAGCATATCTGAGGTTATTGATATTTCTCCCGGCGATCTTGATTCCAGCTTGTGTTTCTTCCAGTTAGAGGCTATAAAGCTATCATACAAAGTAAACATCGAAACAAGGGAGAATCTCCAAAGACACAGAGAGCTATTTCATAGCAACAGAAATATCAACTCAAGAGAAAAACGTGAAAAGTCATTAAAATAACATATAAATGAGCAAAATGAAGGAAAGACTTTAAGGATTAGTTTGACATAACTGTTTGAAAAAGACAATCATAGTTGAAATGTTAACGCTGTTGTTTCACTGTTGTTTGATAAAGTAGAAGACAAGAAATAACAGTATGTATAATGAAACAGTAGATCTAAATATCATCAACTACCCTGAACTGACATTTATAAAATACAATATCCCAAAACTGAAGAATAATATTTCCTTTCAAAAATGTTCATCAAGAAAGATCATATCCTATCATTATTTAAATCTCAAGTAACTAAAACATTAAAGTATACTCTCTGATCTTGTATTTCTAATATTAGAAATGTTAAGATTTAATATTTGAAATAAATTCAACAAATTAACAGGAAAAAAAAGAAAGTATCTCAACAGACAATAAAATGCATTTGACAAAATTCAACCCACTAATGTTTAAAACCTCTCAGTAATCCAGAAAGAGAACCAAACATCAACCTAATAAAGGGGTTTTTCCTTTAAAAAACAAAAAGAGAGCCAACACCATTCTTATATGGTAAAACACTGAACTCTTAATCAAGACTAGGAGAAAACAATGTTTGCTCTCAGATCTTCCATTCAACACATTGTACAGAAGAACTAGCCTGCACAGTAAGTTAAGAAGAGATGCAAAAGGCACGAAAAGTGAAGAGGAAAAGGCTAAACTACTGTTATTCAGAGACATTATAATTGTGTGCAGAAAACCTTATAGGGAGACGACATCATGAGGGCAACGTAGGTCATTCCCAACTTCAGTCCCCCTCACAAGACCAACTAGCAACTACCCATAGGCAAGATGCCACGGAAACAAATCCCCAGAACGCAGGGCTGAGGCCAAGGCACTCTTCTGAACCAGAGAGGCAGAGAAGGGCAAGAGTGGCTACACTCTGACCACACTGGGCCTCCCCCAAGGCTGGCACAGTATCCCACCCACAGAGCCCTCAAGCTCAAGCCCCAGCGGGAAAATGAGAGTCCGAGGTGGACCTCCAGCTTCTCCAGTCTGGCAGGATGCTTCACAGAAGTCCGAGGTGGACCTCCAGCTGCCCCAGTCTGGCACGATGCTTCCTGGGAGGCCCACTCTGGTCTTGCCTCACCGTGATCACTGTGGGAATCATTAGGGAAAAAAAGAAAAACCTCAATAGAGTTAGGGTTAGGGTTAGGGTTCAGTAATCAAAAACCTTCCAAGAAAGAAAACTCCAGGCAAGAATGAGGAACAATTAGAACTCTGAATTCCTAGTGGGAATATAAAATAGTACAACTTTGATTCTAAGAAAGTTTGATAGTCTATTCTAAGTAAAATATACACCTATCTGATGACCTAACAATATCACTCTTAGGTAGTTACTGAAGAGAAATTAAAACATATATTTAGAGAAAGACTTGTACACATGTATTTATAGCAGCCTAAATCAGAAACAGCCAAAACTGAAAACAATCCTAATATCTACTAACAGGAGAACAGATATACAAACTGATATATTCATTTAGTGGAATATTACTCAGTAAATAAAAAGGAAAGGACTGTTGATATATGTAACATATGGATTAATCTCTCAGATATGAGACTGAGATAAGTCAGGCACAAATGAGTACGTATTATACAGTTCTCGGCAAATGAAGTTCTAGAATCAGCAAAAATAAATTGTGGTAATAGAAATCAGATCAGTTGTTGCCAAGAGTGGTTGAAAGCTTGGAAAGTGGCATAAGGGAACTTTACGGGAGAAAGGAATATTCTCTACTGTCCTTGGGAGGGGATTATACAAGTGTATACATTTATATAAATTCATCAAACTAAAAATCTATGGGTTGTATTACATGTAGATTCTAAACATGATTTTTTTAGAAATAACCCACTCCAAAAATAATGCTACATCTCAAAGTTCCTATGTTTTCTCTACTATAACTTTATCCCAAAACTCATGTGAAAACACTACAGCTTTTTAAGGTTAATGAACATGTAAGTATTTTAGAAGGTTTTCTTTAAAAGAGCCCTTTCAGGGGACTTCCCTAGCAGTCCAGTGGTTAAAAGACTCCACCATTCCAACACAGGGGGCTGTGGGTTCAATGCTTAGTCGGGGAACTAAGATCCCACCTGCCACAAGGTGCAACAAACCAACAACAACAAAAAAAGGCCCTTCTACAACTTTTTCTATTTAGAAGAAAGTAATTTCTTTCCCATTTGCAATTTTTCATGCTATTTTCAATAAGTACCTTTTAGTTTACCAAATATCCAAAATACATTCTACATTCAAATACAAAGTAAAAGTACCCTCGGGATGCCCATACGTCTTATCCTTCATCCCACTTGCTCTCCTCAGATGTAAACACTACTTTCAGTTTGTTCTATACGATCCAGCTCTTTTCGAAATGCCTGTGCATGAATATATTTATGTACAGCAATACTTGCAGGTCTGTTTGTTTTACAGAACAGGTCAGTGTACAGCCTCTGACGAACTAAAACTTCCTCACAAAAGAAACAGCATTTGGAAGCATATCATCCATTGAAAAACTTTTGCCTTTTCCATTTCATAACTCTCCACTCACCTGGACCCTCGAGGATCAAGGGCCAGCTTAATGAATGGCTGAGGAGGCAGGAGGAAAAGTCAAGAGACAGCCCCAAATTCCTTCCTGAGAAGAAATTCAAGAGACAGGAAGAAGTGATCATATAGCTTAAAACTGTACTTGAAAATGGAACAAGTATTAACACCCCGAAATAACTCTTCCCAAAACTGAACTTATTCCTATTAATATATGGTAAGATTCAATGGAAACCGGCCACTTATATCATTTATGAGTGGGGAAAAAAGAATAATCAAAGTATACAATTTAGTAGTTAGTGAGAAATGAGGCTGTTTCCTATTTTACGCCATCCTTTTCACCACATTCAAGAAACTGCTCACAAACCCGTCTTACTAGACTTTTTTAGTCTTTTAATATAGTTAACAAATAGAATTTTTGATTAAATATTTTTTTATTAAGGATCCCAAAGAGTCTAGTATTTTCCCTATTGTTGCACCTATCAAACAGTATTAGTATAGACAAGTCTGTCTATAGTCATGGTCAGCAAACTCCAGCCTGCAGGCTAAATCCAGTCTCTTGTCCACTATACACAGTCTACAAACTAAGAATGGTCTTTACAAATTTACATGTTTGGAGGAAAAACAGTATTTTGTGACACATGAAAATTATATGAAATTCAAATGTTGGTGTTCATAAACAAACTTTCATTAAGAGTAAATCCATGCTAAGTCATTTATGCATCGTTAAAGCTGTTTCATGCTACAAGACAGTTGTCAGACCATGTGGGGCACTCTTATCATTTCACAGTGCTGCCAGAAAACCACAAACTGCAGTGATTTTCGTGCTTCTAAGGCATAGTGGAGTGTGGATTATGTATTTCAAATCAGATGGCAGAGTGCTGTATTTATTACGTAACGACACTGAAGAATATAATATACTTGGACATGACCAAAAGTACTAGTTTTCTGTTACTGCGGCACAAACTACCAAAAACTTAGCAGCTTATAGCAACACATTTATTAGTCCAGAGTTCCTGTGGATCAGAACTCTGGGCACGACTCAGCTGAGGCATTTGCTCAGGATTTCACAGACTTCATCAAAAGATCAGCTAGACAACATTCTTATCTGGAGGTGAAAATGGGAAAGAATCTTCTTCCAAGTTCCTTCAGATTGTGGACAGAACTCACACCCTTGCAGAGTATAACTGATGGTGTCAGCTTCTTGCTGGCCCTCAGGCAGAGGCCACCCTCGGGTCCTACAAGCAGCTACCAACAGTTCCTTGCCACGCAGACTTCTCCAAAATGGCCACTTCTTCACACCTCTAAGAAGGATCTACAGCTCCAATCTTTGAAGAGTAAGTCTTAAATAAGGCAGCATAACCTTCTTTCACACCCAAGTCCCAATCTTTGTACCATGCTCCAGTACATCAGTTCTCCCAGGTCTTGGAATCCCTGCTAGCTGCTTCCAAACCTCTTTGATGTTACCTGCCTGGCTATGTACTAGAAAGAGCATTGTATTAAAAAAAAAAAGAAGAAGAAGAAGTCGTCTTAGAATCTCAACTAGTCATAAAGCCTTAGGCAAGGCCTAATCTGTCTAAGCTTATTTTAATAATTATGAAATAGGAGGATTACACTAAGAGACTTCTGAGGCTATTCTTACATTATACAGATTATTATAATTGTCTGCTGTATTTGATGACAAGGATTCATTATATGTAACCTGGTGATCTCTGAACCTAGCATACAGTCAGGCACCTATGACAGTCAATAGCTACTATAGATTAAGAAACGAGTTTTCTTCTATCTCTAAACATTTTCAGGTTTGCTGGTATGATTCCTACCTAGAGCATTCCCAGTTACACAGCACCACATTCCCCAGCATCAGCCTCTTCCTTCAGCTGATGCACTCACTGAACCTCACCAACCAGTATGCTACAAGCACTGCCAGGAATGTCCTGTATGTGACAGCATCCCTTGCCTGAATCACTCTTCTAATACGGTCTACGTCTGTGCCTTTGGTGCTGATTCCTTCTACACCAAAGAAAAATCAGTTTTGAAAATTGCAGATATCCTTTTAACTACAGTTAATAACTGGTAGATCAGAATTCACAAATCCAAATGCCCAAAGAGGTACCATAAAGAGAGTGAATCAAACAGAGTGTGAGACAGTAAGTAGTACTGGGGGCTACAGCAATCTGGAAAGCAAATACTCCAATTAAAAGAGGCGGCTACCACTCAGCTGTAAACTGCTACCATTCAGGACCATTAGACATCCAAATTTTTCAAGAAGAATCCAGAAACCTGGATTTTACATAAAATCTCTCCAGTTGCCATTTGCTAAGCACTTAATTTGCTACATATTTTAAATAGATCAGCTCATCAGTTCCCACAATTATAAGATACTATTTCAATCCCTATTTTTACCAATAAGGAAACTAAAATGTAGAACAATTACACAACTTGACCAGAATCATCAAGTTAATAAATGGTATAGTGAGAACACGATCACAAGGAGTCAGATTCCTGAGTTCACATTCTTACCCACTTAAACTCTGATGGTGTTTCCACTAATCCTTCGACCTCCCAAAGTCTAAACTGTGTCTGCCTTTCTGTCTGGATCGGCAGGTACAGTCTGTCCCTTCCTGCCAGCGTGTCCTGTCTCTACAGTACCTCAATGTTGTCAGATCCTAATTTGAGCCAAGGTGGCATTTTAAAGAAACCCCTGCCAAAAGACCAGTTCTTCAGTACAGTGTAGAATGGAAGATCTGAGAACAAACTTCCTTGTGTTTTTTCCTAGTCTTGATTAAGAGTTCATTGTTTTACCATTTAAGTATGATATTGGCTGTAGTTTCCTGAGTGTCTATCCTATGTGAAACATGCTGGTCAATAAGCCCCATCTGTGTAGACAGATTCAAGAGGCTGATACAGAAAAAGGCAGCAGAGCAAACAGAATGGCAAAGAAAACCCAAGCCATCTGCCCAGAAATAGTAACCTAATCACCCCTTCACAAATATGAACTGACAATCACTAGATTCATGAAGAAAAGTAACAACAGGATAGAAAAATGCCCCCCAAAACGCAAATTTTTAAAAATACAGGGAGGTAGGAAGAAAACTTAAAAAAAAAAAANCGCCGGCCAGGCTCTCGCAAGCGGCCCACGCTGAGTGCGCCGGAAATTATATATGCAAAGTGTGTGGTATATGATCTTGCATTCAGAAATATATATGTATATATTACTATATTATTTTAGAAAACTGGTAGCATCTTCATTTTTTCTTCTAATTATCACAATGTCTATTATGTTATAGATACTTAAGAGATGCTTGTAGACTACATAATGAATAAAGGAGTGAACAATGTATACATAAAGCATTCAAACATCTATGTACCTCTCACAATAGTTTTCTCATTCAAATAATCAAAATATACTCCCATACTGTCAATGTTCTTGCTTATCTGTTTGCTTCTGAATGATTTCTGCTTTGAAGTAATAATAATACTTCATCATGTATTTTTAAAAATATGTAATGCCATAGCATACAGCAGGAACTGAGTAGGCACAAATTACACCCAAACTAGGACAAGAGAAAATGATCCATTAGTGTAAAACAACTCTGATACTGGATCTAAATTACCAGAGATAATGAAGAGGTTCTGATTTTATAAAATAATCCATAGAAAAATATACTCTAAAAAACCTTCCCAGTCCTTCTTCATACATTCCCAAACAAAGTCTCATCAACTTATCTTGTGGACATCAACAAGATTATACAGAGAGGCAAAGACCCAAAATAGTCAACACAATATTAAAGAAGAACAAATTTAGATATGACCATAAGGCTTAGCATAAATCTATAGTAATCAAGACTGTGTGCTACTGGTGAGAGAACAGACAAATAGATCAATAGCACAGAATGGAGAGCTGAGAAATAGACCCATTTAAATTTCCGTGGTGGCTCAGATGGTAAAGCGTCTGTTAACAATGAGGGAGACCTGGGTTCAATCCCTGGTTTGGGAATATCCCCTGGAGAAGGAAATGGTAATCCACTCCAGTGCTATTGCCTGGAAAATCCCATGGACAGAGGAGCCTGGTAGGCTATAGTCCATAGGGTCACAAAGAGTCGGACACGACTGAGCGACTTCATTCACTCAAACAATGTTAACTGATCTTTGACAAAAGATCAAAGGTAATACAATGAAGCAAGGATAGTCTTTTTAACAAATGATGCTAGAACACTTGGACATCCAATTGCAAAAAAAAAAAAAAAAGATGAATCTTGACACAGAGCTTTTGCATTCCAATCCCCTGTGATGAAAAGGACATCCTTTTCCCATGTTAGTTCTAGAAGGTGTTTTAGGTCTTCATAGAACCAGTCAACTTCAGCTCCTTTGGGATCAGTGGTTGGGGCATAGACTTGGATTACTGTGATGTTGAATGGTTTGCCTTGGAAACAAACTGAGATAATTCTGTCATTTTTGAAATCACACCCAAGGACTGCATTTCAGACTCTTTTATTGACTGTGAGGGCTATTCCATTTCTTCTAAGGGATTCTTGCCCACAGTAGTAGATATAACGGTTGTCAGAATTAAACTCACCTATTGGAATCAAGATTGCCAGGAGAAATATCAACAACCTCAGATATGCAGATGACACCACCCTTATGGCAGAAAGTGAAGAGGAACTAAAAAGCCTCTTGATGAAATTGAAAGAGGAGAGTGAAAAGTTGGCTTAAAGTTCAACATTCAGAAAACGAAGATCATGGCATCCAGTCCCATCACTTCATGATAAATAGATGGGGAAACAGTGGAAACAGTGTCAGACTTTATTTTTTGGGGCTCCAAAATCATTGCAGATGGTGACTGCAGCCATGAAATTAAAAAACGCTTACTCCTTGGAAGAAAAGTTATGACCAACCTGGATAGTATATTCAAAAGCAGAGACATTACTTTGTCAACAAAGGTCCATCTAATCAAGGCTATGGTTTTTCCTATGGTCATGTATGGATGTGAGATTTGGACTGTGAAGAAGGCTGAGCACCGAAGAACTGATGCTTTTGAACTGTGGTGTTGGAAAAGACTCTTGAGAGTTCCTTGGACTGCAAGGAGATCCAAACAGCCCATTCTGAAGGAGATCAACCCTGGGATTTCTTTGGAAGGAATGATGCTGAAGCTGAAACTCCAGTACTTTGGCCACCTCATGCGAAGAGTTAACTCATTGGAAAAGACTCTGATGCTGGGAGGGATTGGGGGCAGGAGGAGAAGGGGTCGACCGAGGATGAGATGGCTGGATGGCATCACGGACTCTATGGACGTGAGTCTGAGTGAACTCCGGGAGATGGTGATGAACAGGGAGGCCTGGCGTGCTGCAATTCATGGGGTCGCAAAGGGTTGGACATGACTGAGGGACTGAACTGAACTGATTTTCATCCATTTTAATTCCCTGATTCCTAAGATGTTGATGTTCACTCTTGCCATTTCCTGCTTGACCATGACCAATTTACCTTGATTCACGGACCTAACATTCCAGGATCTTATGCAATATTGTTCTTTACAGCGTTAGACTTTATTTTCACCAGCAGACATATCCACAACTGAGGCTGTTTCTGCTTTGGCCCAGTCACTTGATTCTTTCTGGAGCTATTAGTGATTGCCCTCCACTCTCCCTGAGTAATGTATTGGATACTTTCCGACCTGGGGTGGTGGTGCTCATCTTCTGGTGTCATATTTTTGCCTTTTCATACTGTCCATGGGGTTCTCATGGCAAAAATACAGGAATGGGTTGCCATTTCCTTTACCAGTGGATCACATTTTGTCAGAACTCTTGATTGTGACTCATCCATCTTGGGCAGCCCAGCATGACATGACTCATGCCTTCACTGAGTTATGCAAGCCCCTTTGCCACAACAAGGCTGTGATCCATGAAAGCAAGGAGAGATAAGGCCTTCTTGAATAAACAATGCAAATAAATAAAGGGAAAAAATATAATGGGAAAGACTAGAGATCTCGTCAAGAAAATTGGAGCTATCAAGGGAATATTTCATGCAAGCATGGACAGTATAAAGGACAGAAATGATTAAGACCTAATGGAAGCAGAAGAGATTATGAAGTGGCAAGAATACACAGAAGAACTATACAAAAACATATAAATGACGCAAATAACCATGATGGTGTGATCATACGCTGAGTTGGACATCTTGGAGTGTGAAGGCAAGTGAGCCTTAGGAAACATTACTATGAATAAAACTAGTGGAGGTGATGGATTTCCAGCTGAACTATTTAAAATCCTAAGAGACAATGCTGTTAAAGTGCTGCACTTGATATGTCAGCAAATTTGAAAAATTCAGTAGTGGCCGAAGAGCTGGAAAAGGTCAATTTTCATTCCAATCCCAAAGAAGTTAAGTGAAGTGAAGTTGCTGAGTCATGCCTGCCTCTCTGCAACCCCACGGACTGTGGCCTGCCAGGCTCCTCCATCCACGGATCTTCTAGGAAAATTGGAGTGGGTTGCCATTTCCTTCCCCAGGGGATCTTCCTGACCCAAGGATCAAACCTGGGTTTCCGGCATTGCAGGCAGACTCTTTACTATCTGAGCCACTAGAGAATCCCAATCCCAAAGAAGGGCAATGCCACAGAATGTTCAAACTACTGTACAGTTATGCTCATTTCACATGCTAACAAGGTTATGCTCAAAATCCTCCAAGATAGGCTTCAGCAGTATACGGACTCAGAGCTTCTAGATGTATAAGCTGGGTTTAGAAAAAGGCAGAGGCACCAGAGATCAAATTGCCAGCAATCACTGGATCATGGAGAAGGCAAGGGAATTCCTGAAAAACATTTGTTTCATTGACTACACTAATGCCTTTGACTTGTGTAGATCACTATAAGCTGTGAAAAATTCTTCAAGAGATGGGAATACCAGACCACCTTACCTGTCTGCTGAGAAACCTGTGTTCAGGTCTGGAAACAACAAACCAAACATGTAACAAAAGACTGGTTCAAAATTGGGAAAGGAATAGAACAAAGATGTATATTTACATCCTGCTTATCTAACTTGTGCAGAGGACATCATGCAAAAATGCCAGGCTGGACCAATCACATGCCAGAATCAAGATTGCTGGGAGAAATATCAATAACCTCAGATATCCAGAAGACACCACTCTAATGGCAGGAAGTGAAGAGGAACTAAAGAGCTGCTTGAGGAGGGTGAAAGAGGAAAGTGAAAAAGCTGACTTGAAACTCAACATTCAGAAAACTAAGATCATAACATCTATTCCCATCACTTCATACAAATAGAAGGGGAAAAAGTGGAACAGTGACAGATTTTTGCAGGGCTGTAAAATAACTGTAGATGGTGATTGCAGCCATGAAATTAAATGACACTTGCTCCTTGAAAGGACAGCTGACAAATCTAGACAGATTATAAAGCAGAGACGTCACTTTGCTGACAAAGGTTGACATAGATTAAGTTACAGTTTTTCCATAGATAGTCATGTACAGATGAATTTAAAACTACTCAAAACAAGTATAAATTTTAAAAAAAGTATGAGAAACTCCCAATACTTAAAGATGTTTGGAACTATGCTTGGAATGGATTCTCTAACACAGAGATGAAATACAAATTTGTACTGTAGCTGAGAGGTGATAAGAAAAAGTATTCAGATAAGTATATAATTGTTTTAATACAAACAGACACAAAATTATGCATGGACAAACTGAAACTGAAAAATACCATTGTTCTAGGAAATGAATATTTAAACTTAACTGACTTATTATTTAAAAATATTTGTATGTTACCTTTTCCTTAAAACATAAAAACAAAGTAAAAAAAAAAAAAAAATGATTTTACTTTAAAGTGTATGGAACTGACAATATTATTTTATACTGCTGACATGGGTTTTTGAAAACTAAGTAAAAGAAAAAAGTATAAAATATCAGGGATTCCCTGGTGACTCAGATGGTAAAGAATTTTCCTGCAATATGGGAGACCTGGGTTCAATCCCTGGGTTGGGAAGATCCCCTGGAGGAGGAATAGGCTATCCACTCCAGTATTCTGGCCTGGAGAATCCCATGGACAGAGAAGCCTGGCAGACTACAGTCCACGAGGTCACAAAGAGCTGGACATGACTGAGAGACGTTCACTTTCATAAAATATCTAATTTACACTCTGTTGCTTTTATTGCAGGACTTAACAAATTGTGGTAGGTTGTTTAAAATATTCACTCTCTCCTCTCCGTGACTTATATGCACCAGGCTCTTTACTCTTGGCTGTCTGCCATGTGGCTCCCTTTGGCTAGTGAGATTTGGATGAATCAGCTATATGCCAGTTCCACACCTGTGTCTTATGACTAGGACTGCCACGTGTGTGCCCAGCTTCTTCAGTTGTCTTCAACTCTTGTGACCCTATGGACTGTAGCCCACCAGTCTCCTTGTCCATGGGATTCTCCAGGCAAGAATACTGCAGTGGGTTGCCATACTTTCCTCCAAGGAATATTCCCAACACAGGAATCGAGCCCATGTCTCTTGCATTACAGGTGGATTCTTTACCAATTTACAGACTGCCCAGTTAAATTTGAAGTTTAAGAAAGTAATAATTGATCTTAGTATAAGGATGTCCCAAATATTGCATAGGATGTACTTATGCTAAAAAATACTTGTTGCTTATCTGAAATTCAAATATAACTAAGCACCCTGTATTTTACTTGGCAGCTCTGCTTAAGAGCCATCAAATGCTTTTTCTTGTCCTCTTGCCACTGCCATGAAAATAATATATGTACCCTGGCAAGCCTGCTTTGTTCCAGGAGGTGGTGAAGAGGTTCACAGATCAAATCTATTATTAGCCCATGGATTAGAGCTGCTCAACTGAAATTTATCTAGATCAACTGATTCTTCACTCACCCATTCAAACCACAGGTGCATCAGCAAAATAAATACTTGTTTGTCACTGAGATTTTTTTGGTTAGTTTTTACATAATAATAGCTGACATGTGTACAGGTTTTCAGAGAGTGAAAGGAGTAAAGAGCACATTGGCATCATTTTTTAAATTATTTATTTATTTACTTTACAATATTGTATTGGTTTTAACATACTTCAACACGAATCCTCCACTGGTGTACACGTGTTCCCAATCCTGATCCCTCCCCATACCATCCCTCTGGGTCATCCCAGTGCACCAGCCCCAAGCATCCTGTATCCTGCATCGAACCTAGACTGGCGATTCATTTCTTATATGAGAGTATACATGTTTCAATGCCATTCTCCCAAATCATCCCACCTTCTCCCTCTCCCACAGAGTCCAAAAGACTCTTCTATACATCTGTGTCTCTTTTGAAACAACAGAGAATCAGTAACTTTTGTGACTTTTTTCTAACTTGATCAAAGATTTCATGGTGATTTACTCTATAGTAGATATTTACTTTTAATTTACACCTAGATAAATTTTGTTTACTCAGTAACACAGAACAGTGTATCATCTCTGTGAGAATTACAAGTCATTGTTGACTGATTACTGGATCTGAATCTTTTCCAGATCACACTTCTCTTGTTACCTGTTTGTTACCACACAGAGACCAACTGCTAACACTTACAAGTCTCTTTCATTCATCATTTTTTTCCATGGATATTTATTACTACTTGACAAATTATTTCAAAATTTAATGGCTTAATACAACATTTATCATCTAGCAATTTTTGTGAGTTGGGAATCTGTGAATGGAATAATAGAGTCCTTTGCTTCAGAGTTTTTATGATGAACATATTGGCTAGAGTATATTCATCACAAGACTCAACTAGGGAAAGATTCTGTTTCTAAGGTTATTGACTAAACTGTTGATAAGATTCAGTTCTGTGTGGGCTTTTGGACTGAGAGCTTCTGATTTTCAGTGGCTATCAGTCAGAGACTTCCCTCAGTTCCTTGACACATGGGCCTATGCAAAATGGCAGCTTATTTCATCAAAGTATGTAAGCCAGGAGAGACATAGAAAAAGACCAGCAAGATGAAAGTCAAACTGTTCTATAACCTAATCACAGAAGTGACATCATAGCACTTTTGCCATATTCTATTCATTAGAAGCAAGTTACTAGGTCTAAACCTCACTCAGGGGAGTGTGTCACAAAAGAGTATGACTGCTGGGAGGTGGGCACCACTGGGATCTGTAGTAAGCTGAAAAATGTCTCCTCCCCCCATGCCCTGATATCCACATCTTAATGTCTACAAGAACTTGTGAGCATTACCTTGTATGGCAAAATAAGAATCTTTGCAGGTGTGGTTAAGTTAAGGATCCTGAAATGGGGCAATTTTCCTGGATTATCTGTGTGAAGTCTAAACACATGTATGCTTACATAGGTAGCCAGACAGGAATATATACAAAGAAAGGAAAAGAAAGTATAAAGATGAATTGGAAGATGCTGACCCTGAATATTGGGGTAACACAGCCAACAAAACAAGGAATGTCAATAGCCAACCAAAGCTGGAAGAGGCAAGGCATGCATTCTTAATAGAGCTTTTGGATATATAGCCCCTCTGACTTGATTTTGGCCCAGTGATGCTGATTCTGGCCTCCAGGCTTCCAAAACTGTGAAATAATAATTTTCTGTTGTTTTAACCCACCAAGTTTGTGGTCATTTGTTACAGCAGCCCCAGGAAACTAATATGGGGCTATGTCAAAAGATGCTTACCATAGAGCCATATTTATCAGTGCTCAGGAGTCTTTCAGTCTTTCATAATCAGCCAATAGAAAGTCAAACAAATTGNCACTTTACCCAAAAATGCGTGTAAGTAAACACCAAACACCAGGGGTTTCGTCCTTTTCACTGGGCTCTGTCATACTGAACTTAAATAATTTAAATAACTGCATGTTCCATGGCGTCCTCAATGGGCACTCAGTCCTTCGTGAAGACCAAGGTCCTCAGGGCAGGTTTCGTGCCCAGCCTGAACCGGCTCTTGCCGCAGCTGTCCTCATCACTGTCCTGGCCCTGTCGCTACTGCTTGTATCAAAACACAGCAGGCTTTACAGGATGAAACCTGAAATAGCAACTTTATTTGATCAAAGAAGGAAGTAGAAATGGACCAAAAGCTGTTGAGTCGTATGTCGAAAATGAATGAATTGTATGATAAATGAATTATGTCTTAATAGTGTTATTATTTTTTTTTTTAAGTAAGGAACTCTTATTTACTAGGAGTCTTGGGCTCAAAATTAGACTGGCTCCTGGAAAATTGGTCAAGATCCTGCTTCAAGCTACGCAAGTGCAGGGTCTTCCCCTATGGAGTGTGTGTTCCTGTGAGCACACCCTTCATATCTGTGAAGTTTGGCAGCCCTGTGAACTGTGGTATTTAAGCTCTGGGTTGGTACTGGTCTGCTAAAAAGTGAAATGCCATTTGTGCTCTGGGCTTTCTGGTTTGTTGACTTTTATCAACTTCTGAGGCATCCCTTTCCTTGTGTTTTTGAATATTGCCTTGAGGGACTCTGTCCAGCCAGATTGATGGGGGCCCTGAGAACCCAGTCAGTGTGGCTGCATCCTGCTGGGATGTTTATAACGGGGGGATCCTTAGGAATGACATAACCTGGAGGTGAATGAGTCATTGTCCTTTCTTTAATGAAGTGTCTGTGTAGAGAGTGCTGATTTACCNCTTGAGGGACTCTGTCCAGCCAGATTGATGGGGGCCCTGAGAGCCCAGTCAGTGTGGCTGCATCCTGCTGGGATGTTTATAACGGGGGAATCCTTAGGAGTGACATAACCTGGAGGTGAATGAGTCATTGTCCTTTCTTTAATGAAGTGTCTGTGTAGAGAGTGCTGATTTACCCAGAACAGAAAGGTCCTTCAAGTCCTTAGAATGGTTCAAATATAAAGAAATGCCAGGTTCACCGAACTATGAAAGTTTTCACTCCCATAAAAATATTCTTCCACACCCAGGAAAGAAAGATAAAAACTGAGAACACCCCAAAGAGATAAATGGAGTTGTTCTCTTTGGCATGCACCAGATGTTGAGGGATCTGGAAAGGCCCAGTGCCTGGGACAACCTTGGCATTGAGATAGTCATGCCACATGAATACCTCCACATGTTTCTTTTGAGCCTCCAAAGGAAGAAATGTCTAGATAATCTCTGCTGGAATTTTTTTTTCCCTCGAAGGGATTGAGACTGTATTCTCATAGATTAGGTAAGTTCTCTTTCCCCTATCTCATCTTTGGGCACTCGGATCAAGCAGCTTGTCTTGCATTTGCCACCTCCACTCTTGCTCATAGCCACTGACTGTGAGAACCTCAGTTTACTGACCCCACTCGATCAATTCTAGGTAGGAGTCAGCTACTGGTGGCAGCATGTAGACAGTTGCCATACAGAACAAGAGTGCCCATGCCTGAAGATGTTTTATCAGTTACTGACCAGATGGTGTTTGTCTTTTTTGTGCATTTGATCTGTGTTTCTCACAGTGTCCACTCAAAGACAGTGTATGATTCCCAACAGCACACATTTTACTGACCTCAGTTGTGAGGGTTGATGATGAAAATGCTGTTGATTTCAGAAGCCACTTTCTAGAGGAGAGGGATTTCATTTTTACAAAACTGAAACTTGGTATGTAGATTAGTATGAATCACATTGAGTTTATTTCCTCCTAAAATACCTCACTAGATTTTGTAAGAAAATATGCTTTCCTCTTGTTTTTATTATTCAGAAAATTTGATTTTTTATAGTTTAATTTTCATGGTTGCTATTAATTGTTTAGGTGCAATGCTATGAAAAATGAAAGTGACTTTTTATTGACTGTTTAGAATTGTATTTTTAGCTAAATTCAATTCTTATCATTTTAATCATAAGATATGAGATGGTGCTATTGTACAAATCATTATGTACTTCAGAAGTCTGACATTCTGTGCTCTGGTTCAGAATCAAAGTGCACATGAAAAGAAAAGTCAATTTTTTTAGAAACTTGGGCTAAATGAAAATGTTTAATTAATTTTGGTTGAAAAAATAATCAGTTTTATTATAATAGAAGCTGCCCATCTTTCTCACTTATTTCCATGTCTATAAATATTTCTCTATTATTCTCATTTATATCTGTCACATACATTTTTATTGTTATTTTCCCCATCCTTCTATACATTTTGGAGTTATTTTAGGAAACGTTCAGTAGTTTTTCCAGGTACTTCATGAAGATACAGCAGAAGGCATAGGTTTCCCATCCACTCTGTTTGCATTCACTTATTTTTCAATTTTAAGATGTCCTCTACATTCATAAGTTAATTTCTGCTGTTTTTAAAATACTTGTGATGTGTCTAGTAGCAAAATAAAATCTGTAACAGTTTGTGTATCAGACTTTTTTCCTATAGCTAAAGTGTGGTATAATTTACCTACGATAGCAAGCACCTCTTTAATGAGTACAGTCTGTTGATATTTGACATGGGTGTGCAGCAATGAAACCATTACTGCATTAAGACTGTAAACACAACACTCCCAAAAGTTTCCTCCTGCTCCTTTAGAATCCTTCTGTCCCCTTTCTCCTCCATGAGGACATATAAGAGGGATGTAGGTGCCTCCTGGAGGTTGGTTTATATTTTCTAAAGTTGATTCTTTGTGATGGATATACTGCAATTGTCTTCAAGTTTCCTCATCATCTCAAATATTATTTCAGCTGGTGCATATTCTGCCTGACCATTTCCATCTTGGGCCTGATGCTTATGAAATTCTTTGGATGCTTACCATGATTACTGGCTCCTTGGGAATCTCTGCATTTGTCATTTTCTTCTGGAGGACTATCCTTGCTGTGAGTATTACTAAAGTACCTGATAGATATACTTTGAATCATCCACGAAGGGAATGTTTATAGTCACAGACATTTTATTTGCATTCAGTTCTACAAATTTCCCTCCAAGCAGTGCTTTCACTGCATCCCCCAAATTTTAATGTATTTATTTTCAGTTCGATTGACATATTTTCAAATTTCTGTTGAGATGTCCTCCTTGACCCCTGTTTTCTTTAGAGGTATGTTGTTTAATCTCCCTTTTTCGTGTGCTTTTCCAGTTATCTTTCTATTACTGATTTCTACTTCAGATCCATTGTGGTCTGAGAATATCCTTTCTGTGCCATTACTTTCAATTGGTGAAGTGTTTCATGGCTCTGAATTATGGTCCTGGGGAATGTTCTATATGAGTGTGAGAAGAATGTGTAGTCTGCTGTCACTGGGTGAAGTTTTCTGTAGATGTCATTAGACCCAGCTTGTTGATAATGTTGTTCAGTTCAAGTGTATTCTTATTGGATTTTTATATTTTGGATCTGTCAATGACTGATAAAATGTTTTGATTTCTGACTATTTAAAAAAAAAAAAAGACTGATTTTACTTTAAAGTGTATGGAACTGACAATATTATTTTATACTGCTGACATGGGTTTTTGAAAACTAAGTAAAAGAAAAAAGTATAAAATATCAGGGATTCCCTGGTGACTCAGATGGTAAAGAATTTTCCTGCAATATGGGAGACCTGGGTTCAATCCCTGGGTTGGGAAGATCCCCTGGAGGAGGAATAGGCTATCCACTCCAGTATTCTGGCCTGGAGAATCCCATGGACAGAGAAGCCTGGCAGACTACAGTCCACGAGGTCACAAAGAGCTGGACATGACTGAGAGACGTTCACTTTCATAAAATATCTAATTTACACTCTGTTGCTTTTATTGCAGGACTTAACAAATTGTGGTAGGTTGTTTAAAATATTCACTCTCTCCTCTCCGTGACTTATATGCACCAGGCTCTTTACTCTTGGCTGTCTGCCATGTGGCTCCCTTTGGCTAGTGAGATTTGGATGAATCAGCTATATGCCAGTTCCACACCTGTGTCTTATGACTAGGACTGCCACGTGTGTGCCCAGCTTCTTCAGTTGTCTTCAACTCTTGTGACCCTATGGACTGTAGCCCACCAGTCTCCTTGTCCATGGGATTCTCCAGGCAAGAATACTGCAGTGGGTTGCCATACTTTCCTCCAAGGAATATTCCCAACACAGGAATCGAGCCCATGTCTCTTGCATTACAGGTGGATTCTTTACCAATTTACAGACTGCCCAGTTAAATTTGAAGTTTAAGAAAGTAATAATTGATCTTAGTATAAGGATGTCCCAAATATTGCATAGGATGTACTTATGCTAAAAAATACTTGTTGCTTATCTGAAATTCAAATATAACTAAGCACCCTGTATTTTACTTGGCAGCTCTGCTTAAGAGCCATCAAATGCTTTTTCTTGTCCTCTTGCCACTGCCATGAAAATAATATATGTACCCTGGCAAGCCTGCTTTGTTCCAGGAGGTGGTGAAGAGGTTCACAGATCAAATCTATTATTAGCCCATGGATTAGAGCTGCTCAACTGAAATTTATCTAGATCAACTGATTCTTCACTCACCCATTCAAACCACAGGTGCATCAGCAAAATAAATACTTGTTTGTCACTGAGATTTTTTTGGTTAGTTTTTACATAATAATAGCTGACATGTGTACAGGTTTTCAGAGAGTGAAAGGAGTAAAGAGCACATTGGCATCATTTTTTAAATTATTTATTTATTTACTTTACAATATTGTATTGGTTTTAACATACTTCAACACGAATCCTCCACTGGTGTACACGTGTTCCCAATCCTGATCCCTCCCCATACCATCCCTCTGGGTCATCCCAGTGCACCAGCCCCAAGCATCCTGTATCCTGCATCGAACCTAGACTGGCGATTCATTTCTTATATGAGAGTATACATGTTTCAATGCCATTCTCCCAAATCATCCCACCTTCTCCCTCTCCCACAGAGTCCAAAAGACTCTTCTATACATCTGTGTCTCTTTTGAAACAACAGAGAATCAGTAACTTTTGTGACTTTTTTCTAACTTGATCAAAGATTTCATGGTGATTTACTCTATAGTAGATATTTACTTTTAATTTACACCTAGATAAATTTTGTTTACTCAGTAACACAGAACAGTGTATCATCTCTGTGAGAATTACAAGTCATTGTTGACTGATTACTGGATCTGAATCTTTTCCAGATCACACTTCTCTTGTTACCTGTTTGTTACCACACAGAGACCAACTGCTAACACTTACAAGTCTCTTTCATTCATCATTTTTTTCCATGGATATTTATTACTACTTGACAAATTATTTCAAAATTTAATGGCTTAATACAACATTTATCATCTAGCAATTTTTGTGAGTTGGGAATCTGTGAATGGAATAATAGAGTCCTTTGCTTCAGAGTTTTTATGATGAACATATTGGCTAGAGTATATTCATCACAAGACTCAACTAGGGAAAGATTCTGTTTCTAAGGTTATTGACTAAACTGTTGATAAGATTCAGTTCTGTGTGGGCTTTTGGACTGAGAGCTTCTGATTTTCAGTGGCTATCAGTCAGAGACTTCCCTCAGTTCCTTGACACATGGGCCTATGCAAAATGGCAGCTTATTTCATCAAAGTATGTAAGCCAGGAGAGACATAGAAAAAGACCAGCAAGATGAAAGTCAAACTGTTCTATAACCTAATCACAGAAGTGACATCATAGCACTTTTGCCATATTCTATTCATTAGAAGCAAGTTACTAGGTCTAAACCTCACTCAGGGGAGTGTGTCACAAAAGAGTATGACTGCTGGGAGGTGGGCACCACTGGGATCTGTAGTAAGCTGAAAAATGTCTCCTCCCCCCATGCCCTGATATCCACATCTTAATGTCTACAAGAACTTGTGAGCATTACCTTGTATGGCAAAATAAGAATCTTTGCAGGTGTGGTTAAGTTAAGGATCCTGAAATGGGGCAATTTTCCTGGATTATCTGTGTGAAGTCTAAACACATGTATGCTTACATAGGTAGCCAGACAGGAATATATACAAAGAAAGGAAAAGAAAGTATAAAGATGAATTGGAAGATGCTGACCCTGAATATTGGGGTAACACAGCCAACAAAACAAGGAATGTCAATAGCCAACCAAAGCTGGAAGAGGCAAGGCATGCATTCTTAATAGAGCTTTTGGATATATAGCCCCTCTGACTTGATTTTGGCCCAGTGATGCTGATTCTGGCCTCCAGGCTTCCAAAACTGTGAAATAATAATTTTCTGTTGTTTTAACCCACCAAGTTTGTGGTCATTTGTTACAGCAGCCCCAGGAAACTAATATGGGGCTATGTCAAAAGATGCTTACCATAGAGCCATATTTATCAGTGCTCAGGAGTCTTTCAGTCTTTCATAATCAGCCAATAGAAAGTCAAACAAATTGGTATAAACGAGAAAGATTTTTTTTTACCTCACATAACAGAAAACTCCCAAGTCAAATTAGTTTCAATTACTATCCACCCTTGACTAAAATAACGTCATGTATCTTCCTTCACTGTTACTTTTATACTTAGGAAGTGTAAGAATTATTGCCAAAAAGCAGTGGCAAGATGATTGACAATAACTCTCACCTTGCATCCTATTCTCTCATAAACCAGAGCAGAAGTAATCTTTTCTTCCAAATATGCCCTCATAAACCCCAAGAGTAATTCTCACTGAGCATGATTGCATCATATGCCATCAATGAAATAAATCTGTGTTTAGAACTGTGTGGTGGTCTGCTTTTCCAGGTTGGTTTCTATATCTCCATTGGGCATGATGATAGCTCTATAAAATTCATGGATTAAGAGGAGAGGAGCAATTTCTGAACAAAAATTGGAAACTGTTTTGGAGAAAGGATGAATGAATCCAAACAAGTGAAAGAAAAAAAATAAATTTATATTTCATTCAATCCTAGTAAGAAGTAGTGATGAAAAAAAATCAATCAATTTCCATGTTTGAGGAATTTAGAGACTTATGTTGGGTGCAAAACAATAAAGAAAGACATAAATCTACTGTATCTCAAGTAATTACTTTTTCAGAAACCAAGACAAAGCAATATTATAAATACAGATGGCAGACAGACAGACAGACACACATATACATATTCTAATTTAAGCAAGTATCTCTTTGATCTTGTTGATACTCACTGAAACAATCATGTTATTTTATATTTCACCACCTTTGGGATATAGTGTAATGTACTATTTAAAAACATGGCACTGTGCAGTCATACTATTTGATTTAAATCATGGTACTACCATTTTTTAGTTCTATGGTCCTTGGTAAATTACTTAAGCTATCTGAGATTTAACTTTCTTGTTTTTACAATTGAAGTGAGATTACCTATTAAATAAGAATTTTTTTTTCTAAATCATAATTTAATAAGCTAAAGCATGCTTAGAATTTTGGCAAAATGTACAGCAGTTGGTTGCTCCATAAATATTATTTATCATTATGTCTCAGCTTTGCTGTTTCTAGAATATCATTTCTGTTTTCTCCTGTCAGTGAACTTCTTTATATAAAAGAATAAGTAAGTCTTTGAAGTCTTGTTTTATAACTTTTCTTACAATTGTCTGTAGCACTCCATGATAATATCTTCACTTGGTCTTACCACTATTATCACATCACCACATAATCATGTGAACATACACTTCTGCACTTTTTTCTCTTGAAAAATACTATGAGCTCTGCTTGACATAGAGTAAGTCCTCAATAGGAGTTCACTGAAACATTCATGAAGTATTACCTTAAGGAAGGGTGGTGAAGCTTTTGATCACATTGCAAACCTCTGGAAATCAGAACATTTTTGCTCTCTTTGACTGTATCAGAAACTCATATAATTAATTAATTATGTATTAATTAATCCATGTATTTCTGTAATCTAATATATGACAAAGCATTGTCAATATGTCTAAATATTGGTAGAAAATTATATTCATTGTAAGTGCCTGAAGTATTGTAATATATAATTAAAATTGTTTTCGCTCATAATTTTTCTCAAGAGACACTTTTGTTTTGGAGAAAAACATCGAACAATTGGAATATCTGTCATCGTAATCTATGTTTGATTGCTGTCGTAAATAAGATTGATAGCTTGATAGGTGAGAGGAAAAGAGGGACAGAGAAAGAGAGGGACAGAGATAAAAAGAATCTTTTTTTTTTAAGCCCTTTTTTTTTTCTATAGATTTTGTTTTCTATATCTTTGCTTGAAAAGTCACATCTAGAGCTATTCAATCCATGTCTGTACTCAACAATACACTATTACTGAAGAAAAATGTCCATTTGGATTTACTCTTAGTTGGGGGTGGTGAATCAATATTTGTAGAACAAAACTGAACGGAGTTGACAGTCCTTCTTCTGTAACTCCTTTATAGAGAGACTCTGAGTCATTTCTTGGGTCTAAGAGGTCTAAGTTTAAAAAGCTTAATGAATAGCAACAATTGTATTTTCTAATGCCTTCTTTATCTTTGCTTTGTATTCCTACCTTTCCACTGTCTTATAAACACTCTTTTAACTTTGTTTATTAATCTCCCAAGTAGCAGTATCAGCAAATGGGGCCAACTCACAGATGGCAAGTTGGAACTTGGGCCAGACAGCTAACGTATTCATCCACTGCCTTCCAGAGTTAGTCAAATGTGTCCAGCTGGTTTAGCATAATAGGAGGTTTATTAATACAACATAGCATCATAATCAGTGAATTGAGACTAAATTTTCTTTCCATAGAAATTAAACTACACAGTCACACTGAGTGTTCTACAGAATCTATGGGGAAAATATAACTAGTTTAAACTTAGGATTTCTCAATATCTAACAGAAGCATATCCATCAATGGAAGCAGAACGTGTATTTGCCTTGTAGCACATTTAACATTTTATTTTTTTTTGAAAACTTTTCAATCAACAGGTAGTAATACCTGATCAGTTCAGTTCAGTCGCTCAGTCATGCCTGACTCTTTGTGACCCCATGGTCTGCAGCACACCAGGCTTCCCTGTCCATCACCAACTCCCAGAGCTTGCTCAAACTTATATACATCAAGTCAGTGATACCATCCAACCATCTCATCTTCTGTCATCCCCTTCTCCTCCTGCCTTCAATCTTTCCCAGTATCAGGGTCTTTCCAAATGAGTCAGTTCTTCGCATCAGGTGGCCAAAGTATTGCAGTTTCCGCTTCAACATCTGTCCTTCCAGTGAATATTCAGGACTGTGGTTGGATCTCCTTGCAGTCCAAGGGACTGTCAAGAGTCTTCTCCAACACCATGGTTCAAAAGCATCAGTTCTTCGCCACTCAGCTTTCTTTATGGTCCAATTCTCACTTCCATACATGACTACTGGAAAAACCATAGCTTTAACTAGATGGACCTTTGTTGGCAAAGTAATGTCTCTGCTTTTTAATATGCTGTCTAGGTTGATCATAGTTTTTCTTCCAAGGATCAAGCATCTTTTAATTAGGGCATTTGTAAATAGACAACCTAAAACCTGTAAATCTAAGTGACTTGAATTTCACAGTGTATCAATATAAAGCCTAGAATGCAAAATTCACAAGTGCCATTAAAAAAATTCGCAAGTGCCATAACAACCTGATTTAAATATTAAATAAAGGCTTGCCAACTTGCCACATATTTTACAGGGAATATCTTAGGCACTGTTATTGTTTAATTATGAAAATAACTCTGCTTCACATAGTTCCTACCAGCAGACATGCTCAGTGATGTGGAGAAGTGAGGCAATTCTAAAGCTAAATTGAGCAAGTAAACAAACCACTTGCACTGAAATTATTTAAAAGAGTCCAGAACTTAAATTAGGTAGACAAATTTTTCAAATTTATCTCTCTGAATTTGGTCTCCAACATTATAATCTTCATTCATCTTAATTCTTTGAATAATTCAGTAAAAGTATAAAAACTTAGAAATAATCCTAGGATAATGATAATTGACAATGATACCATTATTCTTGGTGTCCAATCAATATGGAAGAATGATGTCATATTGTAAAGCACATAGTCTTTACGGTCAGTAGGGTATACTTAATGGATGGTCTCTAGGAATTAAATATTACCTCTGCCAATTACTAGCTTGGGTTAGTTATTAAAATTCTATATTACACTCCAGTTAATAAACCCTGCTGCTGCTGCTGCTGCTGCTAAGTTGCTTCAGTCGTGTCCAACTCTGTGTGAACCCATAGATGACAGCCCACCAGGCTCCCCCCTATATAAGATTTGAACTGTATTTAGTGTTAAAGAAAACTCTTGAGAGTCTCTTGGACAACCCTGACTATTTATTTGAAAGACTGATACTGAAGTTGAAGCTCCAATACTTTGGCCACCTGATGCAAAGAGCCGACTCATTGGAAAAGACTCTGATGCTGGGAAATATTGATGGCAGGAGGAGAAGAGGGCAACAGAGGATAAGATGGTTTGATGGCATCACTGACTTATTGGACATGAGTTTGAGCAAACTCCAGGAAATGGTGAAGGACAGGGAGGCCTGGCATGCTGCAATCCAGGGGTTGCAAAGAGTGGGTCATGACTTAGCTACACAACAGCTTCCAAGAATTTTTGCAAGGGTTATTTGATACAATATAAAGTTCTTAGAACCCTTGGATGTAATAAAAACAATGACTCTTAGACATTATTATAATTATTTTACTAGTAATATTAGTGTTCAGATCCAGAAAGAAATGTATTTGAATCATATTTGTCACTTACTAGCTTTGTAAACTTGAGAAAGTTGTCTAGCTGCTCTGACTCTCAGTTGCTTGGATCTTCATAAGGCAATATAGTGCCTTGCAGATATGCTATGAAGCTTAAACTGAGTGTTCCTTGGGGGCTGATACTATAATGTTCAGTTCAGTTCAGTTCAGTCGCTCAGTTGTGTCCGACTCTTTGAGACCCCATGAATCGCAGCACGCCAGGCCTCCCTATCCATCACCATCTCCCGGAGTTCACTCAGACTCACGTCCATCGAGTCCGTGATGCCATCCAGCCATCTCATCCTCGGTCGTCCCCTTCTCCTCCTGCCCCCAGTCCCTCCCAGCATCAGAGTCTTTTCCAATGAGTCAACTCTTCACATGAGGTGGCCAAAGTACTGGAGTTTCAGCTTTAGCATCATTCCTTCCAAAGAAATCCCAGGGTTGATCTCCTTCAGAATGGACTGGTTGGATCTCCTTGC
>SJYX01009620.1:373833-393111 GCA_006410675.1 Oreotragus oreotragus | reverse complement strand
TATTTATATATATATATATTTATATATAATATATATTTATATGTTATATATAATATATATATAATATATTTCAGACTGAATAAATAATATTCGTTAAACCAAAAAAAAGAAAAAAGGAAGAATTTACATCAAGTTTTAGCTACACTGTTTGAAATACAAATATGCAGATTTTATTACTGAAAAAAAATCTCAACTGCATTTCTTCATCAGAATCTTCAAATGAATCTAGAACTTTTTCACAAAAACAAAACAAAACCCAGAAAAAAAAAAAACAAACAAAACTCTGTTAATGGGCTGCTAAGACATCAAAGACTTTTTACAGAGACCTATACAAAATCGTACCGAGGAGCAATGTCTGGCAAGAGATTAAGTAGCTGCGTCTCTCTGTGTAGGTCACCAACTTGTTAACTCATCATGCTATAAAAGGGTATTTGGAAGGGGGACCAAACTGGGGTATCCAAGGGTATGTGCAATGTACAATGTCATTCATATATACATATGGCAGTGCAGCAGCTGCAGCTAATAGTTAAAACCAGTTCTAAGAGGTGATCTCAGGGTTATTCATCCAATCAAGGAGGAGAGAAAGAGGTCAGGGTATTGTAGGTTTGCACATGATACTTTGAGGGAAAATCTTTTCTTTTCCTCCTCAACATTTAATTTAAAATATTATTTAAAACTACAGCTTGCTGCTTACCCAGTGTTTTCTCTTGTTTATTCTGCAAGTGAAATGATTGCGAACTGTAGCCAGAGGGTGGGTTGTGGCAAATTGCCTGCAAATATTGCCATCAACAATTTCTCCCATTCCAAATGTTTATGATGCTCCCACAATAAGAGGTGGACCCTATTTCCCCTACCTTGAATCTGAAATAGCCTTGTGACTTGCCATGACCAATGAAGTATAGCAGAAGTTCTTTGACTTTTAAGTTAAGGCTTTACGCAAATTGGAAACGGACACTCTCTCTTAGGGCTCTGAACTGCTGTGCAAGAAGTCCAGCTCTTCTGTTGAAGAGACATGTGGAAGAGGTGGAAATGGTGGTGAGTTCCATACATTCTGTCTGAGTTCCTGGCTGAAAGCAACCAGGTGATTGTTCCAGCTGACCCCTACATGAACCCAAGTCAATCCAAAGAAGCACGAAAAATCTAAAAAGAAAACAAAACTATTTTTTAATTCAGAAGCTACTGCATTCATTTGTATTGCTATGTAGCAAATTACTACAAATTGAGAGGGTTAAACATATATTTAGTTTTTCTGTTCCATGGGTCAGGAGTCAGGTCATGACCTTGCTGAGTCCTCTGCAGAGGATCTCACAAGGCTACAATCAAGATGTCAGACTATCCAAGCCTTGACCAGTAAGAATCCACTTTCAGACCCCCTCAGGTTGTTGACAGAACTCATTTCCTTGCAGCTGTATATCTGAGGCTTCTTATTGATTATTTAGCCAGAAATGTCTCTCACAAGTCCTAGAGGCCCCCCAGAGTTCCCTGAAACATGGCCTTCTCCATTGGCAGTTCAGAAGTTGGCTATTATTTCTTGCTCTAGTCTGCTAAGACAGAGTCTTATATAATGTACATGAACCAAAGGTGATATCACATCACTTTGTCTATATAATGTAACCTAATCAAGAGAGTGATAGCTCATTGCCTTTGCCATATACTGTTAGAAGTAACAGATTCCACCTGCACTTAATGGGAGAGGATTACACAAGAGTAGTTGCTGGTCACCTTAGATGTGTCTTCCACAGCCATTGTTTTAGATAACTTGAAAAGCAGCTATAGGTAATAAAAATCCTTCTCTTCAACAGTAACCCTTAGAGTAAAATTTGTCATTTTTAGTCATTCAAGTAAAGACCCTAGTCAGAGAAACCATTCTATTAGCTGTTTTACAAAATTAAAGAAGCATCTTTTCAATAAAAATCTTGGCTGCAATATATAAGTAAAGAGTGCTCCCCATTAGCATCAGCAGGTGAGAAGTACCAACTCTAGAAAATCTTTAGGTCTGTCAGGTGCTGAGCTCAGGCCGAGCAGTATTCTATCTATATTCTGCTTTCAGATTCAAGATTAGGGCACATTCTTTTAAAGCCAGGACCATATTGGGAGAATACACCATTTCAAATCTCAAGAAGGAAGTTCAGAAAAAAATTATAGTAATCCATATCATCTGACATTAGATAACCTTGAAAGCTGAAAGCCAAGGGTTGTGACAAGTTATATCACAGGGCTCTTTGAATGCTACAACTTTTATACTAATATGGAACCACCTTAAGTGAAGATAGAAAAAATTTGGATCAGACTGATTCTCAAGATAAGTCCCAAGGAATGCTTTCATCAAAGTACTGTTTGCAAAGATGGCAGGATCAACATGTATCTTTCAGGTTCAGATTATAAAACAGCATGCTGTTGCAAGAACTCTGCTGCAGAGCTTGCTTCATGGCAAACAGTAGCTATAACTTATATGCTTAAACACTGTACAATAACATGAGATAAAAGACTCTTTATGTGCATTACTCAATCAGCACTCAAAACAATGACATTTAAATAATGGGGAAAAGTGAGTCTAAGAGAATTTTAAAAAATGCCAAATTTATGCAGCTGGAAGTCACAGAGCTGTGACTCGAACTTCATTCATTTTCATCAGGCTCCAAAGCCCATATGGTTTTTTTCCATTATCATGAACTATTTCTTTACTTATCCTCACAAGTAGCTGATGACAAAACTTTTGGGAAGGATTTTATTTTATCACTGCAATCTAAGCTTTCCTTTTATTGTAAACTGATAATAGAGATAAGGAATAGATTTTCCATGGTTCCCTTCAAAGAACTGAGATTATAGATGGCAGTGATACTTTCATTCCATATGCATCATATCACTGATATCTGGAAATGTACTTTTTGTTTTTAAGTCAAAAAGTAAAGTTTGATTATCTAAACTAAATAAGAAGACCTTGACACCATCAGCATAGCTGGATGGTTTTACCAATTGTAGTGGTAATAAAAATCAATGGCATTCTAAACACAGAGGACTGAAAAGAAGAATCAAATAAATTGAGTTTTAGAAAAGTAATTCTAAGTTTATGAAAAATAAAATCAATCAGTTGGAGAAGAAATGTGCAGTGAAGGAATCATCACTTCTATTCTCATAAATAAAGTGTGAAAAGTCTCTTACTGCTGAAGAGAGGAGAGTTGCTATGCTTCACACTGCAAAACTTCATAGAACTGCTGAACTTCAATCAGAATAGTTATAGACAGCTGCAAAAACTCAAGAATACAGTAATTCTTCTAGGATCACCACAGGAGCCAGAATAAAGAAGAAAGGAGTTTACATCCTCCAGTTTGACCTAGATGTAGCTTCAAAATAGGCTTAACAATCCACTTATTCATTTGTTTTTATCATGCATGGGTATTACAATTCCTACTATGTGCAGCCTGTATTGAGATAAGCACTAGGGATACAATGGTAAGCAAGACACACGGTTTCTGCTTCATAGAGCTCATGGTATAAGGGAGCTGAAAAAGAGGACAAGTGAACAGCCATTTGCAATACAGTGAAACAGGTCAAGTACTGTGTTGTATGAACTATAGAGGGAGAGAAGATATATATCAGTGAAGGATTCCTGCAAGAAATCACACATATGGTGAAACTGAGTAATGAATAGTAGATGGCTAAGTTGAGAAGACTTGGGAAGCCAGTTTTAGAAAAGGAAATGGCTTCTGTGAAGAATTAGTGGTGAGTAAAAGTGAAATAGATTGGAGAAGTATAATGAATCATAACCTGGTGGAGCCCAAGTATAAAGGAGTAAGTAACCAGAGGTGATGCTGGAGTACTGGGCCAGAGCAGGTGTGTCTTGTGAGACTTCTCAAGGCAATGGGAAGGATTTTGCATAATGGAAAGCAATGAGGGGGAGAGAAATGCTGAGATTATTTCTGACTACTGTTTAGAAAATCAATTAGGGTTGCCAACATGCAGTGAGACTAGTATTGTAGCTGTTGTATCATAGAATCAATAGGACTTGATGATTAACTATAGAATTGATGTGGAGGAGGAATCAAGAAGCCCTTTTACTAGATCACTGGATTAACAAAAAGTGTGGATGGCAGGACTAGTCAATGCATAGGAAATCCAGGAGGAGGAACAGGCGTGGGGATAAAGGATAGGGTAAGGTATTGTGGTCCACTGGAGAAGGGAATGGCAAACCACTTCAGTATTCTTGCCTTGAGAACCCCATGAACAGTATGAAAAGGTAAAATGATAGAATACTGAAAGAGGAACTCCCCAGCTCAGTAGGTGCCCAATATGCTACTGGAGATCAGTGGAGAAATAACTCTAGAAAGAATGAAGGGATGGAGCCAAAGCAAAAACAATACCCAGTTGTGCATGTGACTGGTGATAGAAGCAAGATCCGATGCTGTAAAGAACAATATTGCATAGGAACCTGGAATGTCAGGTCCATGAATCAAGGCAAATTGGAAGTGGTCAAACAAGAGATGGCAAGGGTGAACGTCGACATTCTAGGAATCAGCGAACTAAAATGGACTGGAATGGGTGAATTTAACTCAGATGACCATTATATCTACTACTGCGGGCAGGAATCCCTCAGAAGAAATGGAGTAGCCATCATGGTCAACAAAAGAGTCCGAAATGCAGTACTTGGATGCAATCTCAAAAACGACAGAATGATCTCTGTTCGTTTCCAAGGCAAACCATTCAATATCACAGTTATCCAAGTCTATGCCCCAACCAGTAATGCTGAAGAAGCTGAAGTTGAACGGTTTTATGAAGACCTACAAGACCTTGTAGAACTAACACCCAAAAAAGATGTCCTTTTCATTATAGGGGACTGGAATGCTAAAGTAGGAAGTCAAGAAACACCTGGAGTAACAGGCAAATTTGGCCTTGGAATGCGGAATGAAGCAGGGCAAAGACTAATAGAGTTTTGCCAAGAAAATGCACTGGTCATAGCAAACACCCTCTTCCAGCAACACAAGAGAAGACTCTACACATGGACATCACCAGATGGTCAACACCGAAATCAGATTGATTATATTCTTTGCAGCCAAAGATGGAGAAGCTCTATACAGTCAACAAAAACAAGACCAGGAGCTGACTGTGGCTCAGATCATGAACTCCTTATTTCCAAATTCAGACTTAAATTGAAGAAAGTAGGGAAAACCGCTAGACCATTCAGGTATGACCTAAATCAAATCCCTTATGATTATACAGTGGAAGTGAGAAATAGATTTAAGGGCCTAGATCTGATAGACAGAGTTCCTGATGAACTATGGAATGAGGTTCGTGACATTGTACAGGAGACAGGGATCAAGACCATCCCCATGGAAAAGAAATGCAAAAAAGCAAAATGGCTGTCTGGAGAAGCCTTACAAATAGCACTGAAAAGAAGAGAGGCGAAAAGCAAAGGAGAAAAGAAAAGATATAAGCATCTGAATGCAGAGTTCCAAAGAATAGCAAGAAGAGATAAGAAAGCCTTCTTCAGCAATCAATGCAAAGAGATAGAGGAAAACAACAGAATGGGAAAGACTAGAGATCTCTTCAAGAGAATTGGAGATACCAAGGGAACATTTCATGCAAAGATGGGCTCGATAAAGGATAGAAATGGTATGGACCTAACAGAAGCAGAAGATATTAAGAAGAGGTGGCAAGAATACACAGAAGAACTGTACAGAAAAGATCTTCACGACCCAGATAATCATGAGGATGTGATCACTAATCTAGAGCCAGACATCTTGGAATGTGAAGTCAAGTGGGCCTTAGAAAGCATCACTAAGAACAAAGCTAGTGGAGGTGATGGAATTCCAGTTGAGCTGTTTCAAATCCTGAAAGATGATGCTGTGAAAGTGCTGCACTCAATATGCCAGCAAATTTGGAAAACTCAGCAGTGGCCACAGGACTGGAAAAGGTCAGTTTTCATTCCAATTCCAAAGAAAGGCAATGCCAAAGAATGCTCAAACTACCGCACAATTGCACTCATCTCACACGCTAGTAAAGTAATGCTCAAAATTCTCCAAGCCAGGCTTCAGCAATATGTGAACCGTGAACTCCCTGATGTTCAAGCTGGTTTTAGAAAAGGCAGAGGAACCAGAGATCAAATTGCCAACATCCGCTGGATCATGGAAAAAGCAAGAGAGTTCCAGAAAAACATCTATTTCTGCTTTATTGACTATGCCAAAGCCTTTGACTGTGTGGATCACAATAAACTGTGGAAAATTCTGAAAGAGATGGGAATACCAGACCACCTAACCTGCCTCTTGAGAAATCTGTATGCAGGTCAGGAAGCAACAGTTAGAACTGGACATGGAACAACAGACTGGTTCCAAATAGGAAAAGGAGTACGTCAAGGCTGTATATTGTCACCCTGCTTATTTAACTTATATGCAGAGTACATCATGAGAAACGCTGGACTGGAAGAAACACAAGCTGGAATCAAGATTGCCGGGAGAAATATCAATAACCTCAGATATGCAGATGACACCACCCTTATGGCAGAAAGTGAAGAGGAACTAAAAAGCCTCTTGATGAAAGTGAAAGAGGAGAGTGAAAAAGTTGGCTTAAAGCTCAACATTCAGAAAACGAAGATCATGGCATCTGGTCCCATCACTTCATGGGAAATAGATGGGGAAACAGTGGAAACAGTGTCAGACTTTATTTTGGGGGGCTCCAAAATCACTGCAGATGGTGACTGCAGCCATGAAATTAAAAGACGCTTACTCCTTGGAAGAAAAGTTATGACCAACCTAGATAGCATATTCAAAAGCAGAGACATTACTTTGCTGACTAAGGTCCGTCTAGTCAAGGCTATGGTTTTCCAGTAGTCACGTATGGATGTGATAGTTGGACTGTGAAGAAGGCTGAGCACTGAAGAATTGATGCTTTTGAACTGTGGTGTTGGAGAAGACTCTTGAGAGTCCCTTGGACTGCAAGGAGATCCAACCAGTCCATTCTGAAGGAGATCAGCCCTGGGATTTCTTTGGAAGGTATGATGCTAAAGCTGAAACTCCAGTACTTTGGCCACCTCATGTGAACAGCTGACTCATTGGAAAAGACTTTGATGATGGGATGGACTAGGGGCAGGAGGAGAAGGGGATGATAGAGGATGAGATGGCTGGATGGCATCACTGACTCAATGGATGTGAATCTAAGTGAGCTCTGGGATTTAGTGATGGACAGGGAGGCCTGGCGTGCTGCGATTCATGGGGTCGCAAAGAGTTGGAGACGACTGAGCGACTGAACTGAACTGAAGGTAATGAGTTCAATTAGGGCGAGAAAAGATATGTGAGGGTATACTGAGAACCATTGTAATAGAAGTTCAGTATGCTTTATTGTTTCTTTTGAAAGGCACTATGGCTTTTAAGAAATTAAATGTTTTAAAATGTTTCATGTTATCAGCATTACTTCTATTTCTGCCATTATAGACCATCTTCAACTTATGATGATTGAACTGAATAATTTTTTGACTTTACAGTGGTACAGAGGTAAAATACATTTAGTAGAAATCATACCTTGAATTTTGTATTTTCTATTTCCTGGGCTAGCAATATGCAGTACAATACACTTTCATGGTGCTGGTCAGCTGCAGCTCCCTTCAGCCTCATGATTGCAAGTGTAAACAACTGATTTAGGCTTACAGCAGTTCTGTTTTTCACTTTCTGTATGATATTCAATAAATTACATGAGATACCCAACATTTTAATATAAAATATGCTTTGTGTTAGCTGTAGCCTAATGTAAATATGTAAGCATATTTGAGGTAGGGAAAGCTAAGCTATGATGTTTGGTAAATTAGGCATATTAAACCCATTTTCAAATTATGATGGTTTTATCATGATGTAACCCCATCATAAGTAGAGGAAGATCTGTATGGTTATCATCACCGTAGCCTGCAGTTTTGAACATCTCCAAAGTGCTAGGCTGTGTACTAATTTATATTACTTAAATATTTATGGTCATCCTATGGGGTAGGCACTATGAGAAAACCAAGGCTTAGAGAGATTATATAACTTACCTAATGTCACACACATAATAGAGGAAGGACTTGAATCCTGTCTGTTGTCAAACTCTGTGTTCACAAAGGCTAACTTTGTAGTTAGAAGAAGAAAAATCCATTCAGGAAGAAAAATGATATTGATGCAGTCACTGTTAAGTTCCAAATGCCACTTCTACGGAAAAAAAACATAACATCAAGCCCACCTTAAGGAGCATACACTTTAGTGAAAGAGGCAGAAAGCAAGCATATACTATTTCATGAAGTCTGTGAAAATTGCTTTGTGGGAACTAGGTCAGTGGCTATGAAGAAACAACAGACAAGAGGCTTTTATCAAAGTGAAATAAGGAAAGGTGAAATAGGTGAAGGAAGGAATTTCCTTCCTTCAGGAAATTCTTCTAAAAAGTTGTGAATGTCACAGAAACAATATAAAGCACAGTACCTTGTATCATCTAGCAGAATTTTAGAATCGCAAAATCACACTGTGATATGGGAATGGTAAGGAATATAGCTGAAGATAATCAGAAGTCAGAAAATTAAAAGATTGACTGCCAGAGTAAGATGTTTTGATTTTACTGTAGAATTAAATATTAGAAAAAATTTGAATGAAGGAATGACATTATTAGATTTATATATCTAGACAGATCATTCCAGCAGCCAAATAAACGTGTAAGGTATATGGTGTAGCGACCCTATTCACAGAGTTTGCGTACTAGCTCAAATTTGGTCACAGAAGTGTTTACCCACAATAATGGAAAACAAAACAAGACATATATGCAGCAAACAAAACTTTAAATGTGAATACTTTCAAATGGGACAAAAATTCTCCAGCTCCTCATAGTACTCACTACTCCAGAGTTTTTTAGAACTGTCTGCTTCGCTTATTTATGTTACCAAGCTGGTCCCTGAATTAACAACCTTTATGGTAGTGAGAAATTAAATAATAAAGATTTAGATTTAGGATTAAAGCAGCAAAAAGACTGAAGATATATCAGGTTAAAGATATCAAATACAGAAATTGAAGTCCAAAGAACTGAGACAGGGAATAAAATTCATGAATGTCCACAAATGATAAGAGAAAAGTTCAAGGTAGATGAGTTCACCCTCTGAGACTTTGCAGTCTGGCTAGAAAAGCAGAGCAAGGATGGAAGCGAGAGAAACGCTGACTTTAAAGGGTGGATTTAGGAAGATTAGTTCATAAAGGAGACTTTGAGGGTGAGAAGGTGTGCGGTCTCTGTCTATGTTCTCACATCTGCACAATTTGACTGGAAATAATGATTTAGAAAAAAACTAAGAGAAAAGGAAATGACTCCACATATACCAGCAATGTTCATAGATTTGTAGAGTTTCTATCAGCTCATTTCAACCACCGCCTTCTGAGAGGTGAGCGGGAGAGCCAGTTAACCCAGATAATGCATATGAGCATCTCCAGTGGGCTAAAACATGCGACTCTTCTTAAACTTGATATTGTATAGGTTTATGTTCATATTTATTTAGTGGAAATGGGGACAATAGAATTTTTAAAAACTAGTTACTTAAATCATACACAATATCTGTTAATTGATTCTTACTGTTAAAAATATCCAAATACTTTCGAAGTACAAAGAGCAAAAAATGAAAATCTCCTTACACCCCCGACCCCCAATATTCTTCTGCTTTCTTCCTAAGTTGGCATATGTTGTAGTTTACAGTTTAGTATATATTTTCCCAGGTATTTTTCAATACTTTTAGATGAAAGTGTACAGAACATTTCCAATTTGAATTTTATGCTATACACTAAATTTTCATGTCATGTAGTGAAGAATTAACCTTACCTGAAGAGAAGTCTGGGCTTTTTCCTTGATTACTGAAAAGTGAGCTCTAGGGCCTTGGAATATCCTGCCTGACAGGAGTGTCTTTGTGTGTATGGGGGCTTTGGCCACTGGACATTCTAACAGTGTGATTTATGATGGGCAGTGTGAGCTGCAACATACCAATTCCAACTTCCATAAGACCTGATGACTAAAGGTATTAGCCTAACTTTTAGGAGGGGCTTGAGACTATGCAGACAATATGTGTTAAAGCCCCAGTAAAAACTTTGGACAACAAAGGTGAGCTTCCCTGGTGAGCAGCCCTCTGTGCAGACTGTCTCAGCATGACCAAACCATCCATGACTTGATGGAGACAGGACAACTGGAAGCTACATGTTTGGACCTTTGTGGATTCTACTCTATGTGTCTAGTCTCTTGGCTTATTTTAATCTGTATCTTTTATCCTTCAACAACTTGCAATGTGAGTGTAACAGCTTTCAATGAGTTTCATACTCCTTTTAGCTAATTGTTGAGTGGTTTGAGGAACCCATAGAACTTGGACCTGGTATCCAAAGTGAGGATGGTTTTGTGGGGTACTGTGCCCTCAAATCTCACTGTTGAAATAACTTTGGGTACATGTAAACAAGGACCTAAAGGTAAGTTTAGATATATACAAATTCTAGTTTTTTCTATTTTTCCTAAACTTTATTCACTATCTATGTTTTTTCTTTCCATTTTGAATTGAATTAACTTGTCAGAATCATCTGAGAATATATGTTTAGGATAGCTTTGAATTTGATTAACATGAGATTATTTTTTTTAATATTTAGATTTTACATTTTGTGAATTCTATATGTCTATTTATTCTTTTTGGTTTATTAGCATTTACCTTTGTTTAAATGCTGCTGCTAAGTCGCTTCAGTCATGTCCGACTCTCTGCGACCTCATAGACTGCAACCTACCAGGCTCCTCTGTCCCTGGGATTCTCCAGGCAAGAACACTGGAGTTGGTTGCCATTTCCTTCTCCAATGCATGAAAGTGAAAAGGGAAAGTGAAGTCGCTCAGTCGTGTCCGACTCTTCCCGACCCCGTGGACTGCAGCCTACCAGGTTCCTCCGTCCATGGGGTTTTCCAGGCAAGAGTACTGGAGTGGGGTGCCATTGCCGTCTCCTGTTTAAATAGGTAATAGTTATAATAGGGTGGGCTTCCCAGGTGGCACAGTGATAAAGAATCCACCTGCCAATGTAGGTGACACAAGAGATGAGGGTTTGATTCCTAGGTCAGGAAGATTCTCTGGAGTAAGAAATGACAACCCACTCCAGTATTCTTGCCTGGAAAATTCCATGGGCAGGGGAGCCTGGCAGGCTACAGTCCGTAGGGTCACAGAGAGTTAGATCCGACTGAGTGACTGAGTAACGCACACAGTTATATTAGGTCTATTCCTAAATGCTTGTGGTTTGGGTGCTAGTCAAAGTAATATTTCCCCCTTTTTCTTATTATTTATTTCTATTGTATAAAATACTGATTTTTTTATGTATAGATATTGTATCCAGTAATATTACTAAAAATAATTATTAACTTTATGAAAGTTTGAAGTAAATTTTCCTGGATTATATTGGAGGAGAATTATATCATGTATAAAATCTGACAGTTTTCTCTTTTTTAAATATGTAAAGATATATTTATTTTTATAAATTTACTACTTTGCCTAGAATCTCCAGCAAGATATTGACTAATGACAGTAGTAGTTGCTATATATAATTTTTTCCTTAGTTCAGTGTAATTTTTAAAACTACTTACTCTTAAATATAAGTTTAACTGGAAAGCTCTGGAATACAGATGTTATCAAAGAAAAGAAGATTCCTTCTAGTTCTAACTTGCTAAGATATTTTTAAACAAAAATTATATCCAATGCTTTTCACATCTACAGGAAGGTCAAAATTATTTTTTCTTAATCTACTAATGTAGTGAATCATAATATATGATTTTCCTAATACTAAACCCTCCTTATATTTCTTAGAAAGAAATCCCTTTTGATTAGAATGTATACCTCATCTAATTTTGTTGTTAGGACTTATGCTGCTGCTGCTGCTAAGTCACTTCAGTCGTGTCCAACTCTGTGTGACCCCATAGACGGCAGCCCACCAGGCTCCCCGGTCCCTGGGATTCTCCAGGCAAGAATACTGGAGTGGGTTGCCGTTTCCTTCTCCAATGCATGAAAGTGAAAAGTGAAAATGAAGTCACTCAGTCTGTCCAACTGTTAGCGACCCCATGGACTGCAGCCCACCAGGCTCCTCCATCCATTGGATTTTCCAGGCAAGAGTACTGGGGTGGGGTGCCATGGACTTATGCTAACTTGTGGAATTATCTTGGAATCATTTCATCATTTTACATATTCTGAAAACTTAATGATGTTGGCACATATTGGTACCCTGCCTGTCTTTTGAATATAATAGCTATGAAGCATTAAAATATGTATTTTTTATCACATATACCTGTCTAATATATATAATTATATTGTAATTATATTTAATATACACAATTATATTATAATTATTTTTAATATACACAATTATATTATAATTATATTTAATATAAATAATTATATTATAATATATATATTATATTGGGCTTCCCTGGTGGCTCAGATGGTAAAGCATCTGCCTGCAGTGCAGGAGACCCATGTTCAATTCCTGAGTCAGGAAGATCCCCTGGAGAAGGAAATGGCAGTCCACTCCAGTACTCTTGCTTGGAAAATCCCATGGACCCAGAGAAGCCTGACAGGCTACAGTCCATAGGGTCGCAAAGAGTCAGACACGACTGAGCAACTTCACTTTCACTTTCACTTTCATATGGCCTCCCAAGTGACGCTAGTGGTAAAGAACACACCTGCCAATGTAGAAGGCCTAAAGAGACACAGGTTTGACCTCTGGGTTGGGAAGAGCCCCTGGAGAAGGTCATGGAAGTCCATTACAGTATTCTTGCCTGGAGAATCCCTTGGATAGAGAATCCTGGTGGGCTGTAGTCCACTGAGTTGCAAAGAGTCAGACAGAACTGAAGCAACTTAGCACACATACACGCATACATGTATATAGCTTCCTCTCTCTGTGTGTTCATAGAATAGAAAGAGGTTGTTTAGTCATTTCTCTTTTCTATTTTGCAATTCTGCTTTTTCTCTAATTTTTACTACTCTTTTTCATTTTAGCAATTTTTATAGTACAGATTATTAATATTTGTTATTGCAAGAGCTACTCTGTTTTTTGGAGAATGTTAATTTTTAAAAAAATTCTATTTATTTTTGGATTTTTCTGATTTTTTTTCTAAAGTCAACTGTTCTTTGCTTACAGAGTTATGGAATAATCAATGTATGTACAAGATCTTTCATTTTAAACATGAAGTAAAATTATCCACTTTTAATTGACAATCATAGGGACTAGATGAAAAATGCAAATATAGAGCCATCATCAGTTCTACCTTCTGCTCTTGTTTATCTTATTCATTCCCTTTCAGTTCATTGTCTTTCTCCAGATGTCTGGTGATCTGTGGTTTGCTAATCTGAGTTAGGAGCAAAGGACTAAGCAGGTTAATCAGGGTATTGAGAAACAGTTAATTTCCACATATGAAAATCTCTGTCACCAATAGCCCTCTCTGACTGTCTGGGTTGGCTGTGAGGCTCATGTTTACGTGCAGGATACAACAGGCAAGCTTTACTTTGGGGTGTGTTAAGAAAAAGACTGAGAGACTAATCATCTTGTCCACTTCGTGCATGGTGTGTGCTAGGTGGCTCAGTCATGTCTGTCTCTTTGCGAGTCCACGGACTTTAGGCCTCCAGGCTGCTCTGTCCATGGGATTTCCCAGGCAAAAATACTGGAGTGGGTTGCCATGTCCTCCTCCAGGGGATCATCCCAACCCAGGGATCAAACCCTCTTCTCTTATATCTCTTGCACTCACAGGGCAATTCGTTACCACTCGCACCACTTGAAAAACCCATGCTCTCACCAATTACAAGAATAAAAAGTTTTGCCTTGACTTGGAAACACCACAAATCATTTTCCTTTCCTCTCTTTCTCTATCCCTTTAGCCTAACTTAGGTTGCAAACTGGAATTATCTCAAGCTTTGCTCTGCTTTTCTCTCAGATCACCAGGGACACCCTAAGAGCCTCAGAAATGTTCCTGCTGCTTCTTGTTCAATTAGAACAAGGGAAAAGAGCTCAGCATTCCAAAAACTTAGTCCTAGTTAGGTAAAATCTCCAGGAGCCTCTCTGACTCTGTACAGTCTAACTCTGTATTTTCAGAATCATTAAAATTGTTTGAATTTGCAGTCCAGCTTTTCTTCATATTTTGTAGGCTATGTTTTTTTTTTTAATTAATTTATTTATTTTAACTGGAGGCTAATTACTTTACAATATTGTAGTGGTTTTTGCCATTCATTGACATGAATCAGCCACGGGTATACATGTGTTCCCCATCTTGAACCCCCTTCCCACCATCCTGCCCATGCCATCCCTCAGGGTCAATCCAGTGCTCCAGCCCTGAGCATCCTGTCTCATACATCGAACCTGGGCTGGTGATCTGTTTCACATATGATAATAATACATGTTTCAATGTTGTTCTCTCAAATCATCCCACCCTCACTTTCTCCCACAGAGTCCTATTATACAGAGTGAAGTAAGTCAGAAAGAAAAACACCAATACAGTATACTAACACATATATATGGAATTTAGAAAGATGGTAACGATGACCCGATATGAGAGATGTCAAAAGAGACACAGATGTAAAGAACAGTCTTTTGGACTCTGTGAGGCTATGGTCTTTTAAATTTTGTTTTTGGCTAGTCAAATATGTCTGCAATTCGGCTTTCAGGTGGTTCTCAAAATTTCTGTTCTGCTGATGACACTATCTTATTTTCCATTATATACTGTACTTGTTATACTTAAAACATATTTTTCTGTAATTTTTAAAGGATTTGGTGCAGAAAATAGATTTGATGATGGTGTTATATCTGCATTCCTCATCTTGTCCTTATGATAATCAATTAATCAAGAGTGAATACTTTTGCTTCATGTTGAAAATGAAAGATCTTTTATATGTATTAATCATTCATAACTTTATAAAATTCATAATTATATCTAAATTCATACCTTTCTGTCATTCAGAGGTAATTTTAGTCACTGTGTTAGTCAGGGTTCTCCAGAAAAACAGAACCAATAAGATATGTGTGTGTGTGTGTGTGTGTGTGTGTATACATATATATATATAGAGAGAGAGAGAGAGAGAAACAGACAGACAGAAAGAGACTTATTTTAAGAAATTAGCTCAACAATTGTAGGGGTTGGCAAGTTGAAAATCTGCAATCAGGCCAGTAGGTTGGAGACCCAGGAAAGGTTTAATGTTTCAGCTTAGGTCTAAACACAGTCTGGAGGTAGTATTCTGTCCTCCTGGGGGAATTTCAGTCTTTTTCTCTTATGACCTTTAGTTAATTTGAAGAGGCCCACCCACATTCTAGAGGATAATCTGTTTTACTCAGAGTCTACCAACTTAAATGTCAATCTCATCTTTTAAAACACCTTCACAGAAACCTCCAGACAGGGTGTTTGGCCAAACGTCTTAGTAGCGTGGTCCAGCCAAGTTTGCCCATATAATTAACCATCACCATCCTAAGTATCCAGTAACAGATGAATTACAGTTACATGGCTTTCCACGAGGTACACTGGTAAAGAATTCGCTTGCCAATTCAAGAGGTGTGGGTTCAACCCCTGGGTTGGGAAGAGCCCCTGGAGTAGGAAATGCAGTCAACTCCAGTGTTCTTGCCCGGCAAATTCCATGGACAGAGGAACCTGGTGGGCTACAATCCATGGGGTCGCAAAGAGTTGGATATAACTGAGCACACATGTATGCACTGTGTATCATTACAAAACCTTACTCAAAATACATTTTAAAAGTTCATAAATACTTCTTGAATTTAATTTTTTTAAAAAAGATGATTTCTTCCTAGCAGATATTCTCATATCATGCAGTAGTCAGTTTCAGAATTTCAACTGATTATAGCAGTTGAGTTTAAGCACTCCTCGGCGCACTCGTCTAAAGGTTGCTGTAAAATTCTCAGCAGAGGTACTTAGTACTATAGAGGAGGTTACTGCTCTTTATTATTGCCGCTTTTAAACGTGTATTAAAAAATAAGTCATCTTTGGTGGATAAGTTAGTATTTTTGTTCCAACTCTTTACACCCTCCTTATCCTAAAAATTTATGCCCTTACACTTTGCTATGTACCTTCCAGGAGAGTAGATAGAAACTATATCTCCTCTTCGTTGATTCTGAGCTTGATTATTTTGAGATTATTCTGAGATTGATTATGCCTTGTTTTGAGTAATTAAATCTGCACAGACATACAAGCAGAAAGTATAGTTGCATGGTTTGACTTACTCTGTTGAGCTTCTATTGTTCTGTGTGAGGACAGAATTCACTGAATAACCCTTGTTTCAGAATGTGGAACATGTAGAACACACCTAAACTGGACTTCTAGTTATAAATAGAGCCATACTAACTGTCCCACAGACATATGAAAAAGGAAATTTATTAATTTCCTAAGCCACTAAAATTCTGAGATTGTTTCTTATACAATTATTTTACAACAAGAGCAGACTAATACTGCAGGAGAAAAGACCAATTTACGTGTCACTGTTAGTTGAATTAATTGGTATTATATTTTATCCATTCATACAACAAATATTGTTTGAATGACTCCTACCTGCCTGGAATCACTCTGGGCAGTATTAATACTTTTCTATTGCCAGTGATATTTCTTCACTTTTCTTATATAAGGCACAAGAAAAATGCCTTTAATTTAGATTTAGATCCGGGTAGAGTTGCTGTTGAAGAAAAAGGTGCTAGTGGTAAAGAACCCAGCTGCCAATGCAGGAGACATAAGATACACAGATGCGATCCCTGGGTAGGGAATCTCTCCTGGAGAAGGGAATGGCAACCCACTCCAGTGTTCTTGCCTGGAGAATCCCATGGACAGAGGAGCCTGGTGGGTTACTGTCCAAAGGGTTGTGAAGAGGCGGAAATGACTGAAATGACTTAGCACATAGAGCTGCTGTTGAGGAAAAAAACTCCTTTACATTACTTTTCAGAATAATCAGTGTCAGTCACCATATGCCTTAAAGCAAAAAGAGTCAAACACAAAATATGATGCTCTCTGATTAATAAAGTAACTGGATTTTAAATGTCTTTTATACAAATGAAGTTACAGATTGTGTCTGGAACACTGCAGGATAGACTGCAGTGACAAATGACTGTAAAATCTTAGTGGCTTGCAGTAGCAAAGATTCATCTACCACTAATGCTATGTGTCCATCATGGAGTGGTCTATGGCTCTTCTTCATGGGACATCCCCTCTAGGCCCTGTGCAGCATCCAAAGTATCCATTGTTGAGTTAATTGCAAAAGGAAAATCTATGCTGGTACTTAAAATTTTTGCTTGAAGTGGAATTCAGTCATTTCTATTCTCACTTAATTGGCTGATTCTGTCATCAACTGGTCTTGAAATTATAATGGTCCTCCAGGGAGGGGCAGCAAACAATTGTGAATCATAATATACTTGTTCCATGCAAACAACTAAAATTGCTTCAGAATTATTGGTTACATTTCATTAGAAGGCCTTTAAACTTTTGGAATTCTTAATATTAAAGGAAATTCTTCAAAAATAAGTAAGGCGTTTTATGATGAGAATATAGAGAACAGGTATAAATCTGACACAGATCTTACCCTAATAAGAAATAGGGTGTGTATTTGTGATAGCACTAAATCAAATGCCTTGCAAACATTCCAAAATTTTATCTTTATCGATGAGCAGTAAATTATTTTAGAGTTCAGAAGTCTGCTTCCTGCAGTGTACCTGAGTCCACAATCTTCTATTCTCCTTCAATTTTCATTAACATTTGCTAATAAGATCCGTTATAGCCCCTGGTATCAGCATGATTTTTATTAGATATGGCTGAATTAAAGAGTATGGAGCTTATAGGTTTTCCATTTTGTCATTAAAGATTATAGAGATTATATATTTCTATCCTCTCAATAAAGCAACTAGGAAATCCCTGGAATAAAGTAGTACTAAGAAAATCCTCCTTCTCTGCCTATGAATATACTTCCAGTTGCCCTTAAGGATCATTTAACCTTTATTAAACCTAGAAGTAATGCTTTACCATTTATAAAGCACTTTTCAGAAATTCAATTAATTCTCATTATAATCCTATGAAATATGTATTACTACATTCCCTTCCTTATGGACGAATATATTGGGACTGCAAGTAGTTGAATAACTTTTGAAACGTCACATACTTCAGCAAGTATTTACTAAAGGGACCTTTGCACAAAATCCTATATTTCTTCCAGCACATTTTTTATAATACCTATAATTTACTTTAAAACACCTCAGTATAGTTAACATGTATCAGTCAGTTTTAGTTCTAGGGATGATTAGACGGTATCATGCTGTCAGGATTTTGGAGTCTAGAGCTGGTCAACTAGGAACATGATAAAGGGTTGTATTCCTGAGATAGCAAAAGAAACACATCCTTCTGCTATCAATACCTAATTCACAATTGATACTTTGTGACAGCTGGCATAAAAAGGGGTTTTACTGATGAAATTGGTGTTATCATCATTTATTTATTTTTTAAAATTAATTTTTTATTTAAGTAAGCCAGAAAGAAAACACCAATACAATACACTAACACATATATATGGAATTTAGAAAGCTGGTAACGATAACCCTGTATGTGAGATAGCAAAAGAGACACAGATGTATAGAACAGTCTTTTGGACTCTGTGGGAGCGGGAGAGGGTAGGATGATTTGGGAGAATGGCATTGAAACATATATAATATCATATAAGAAATTAATTGCCAGTCCAGGTTCAATGCAGGATACACGATGCTTGGGGCTGGTGCACTGGGATGACCCAGAGAGATGGTATGGGGAGGGAGGTGGGAGGGGGTTCAGGATGGGGAACACGTGAACACCTGTGATGAACTCATGTTGATGTATGGCAAAACCAATACAATATTGTAAAGTAATTAGCTTCCAATTAAAATAAATAAATTTAAATTTAAAAAAGGTTTTACTGATGAAATTGGTGTTATCATTTATTTTAAAAAATTAATTTTTTATTTAATATGTGTTTATTTATTTGACTATGTCAAAGCCTTTGACTGTGTGGATCACAATGAACTGTGGAAAATTCTGAAAGAGATGGGAATACCAGACCACCTAACCTGCCTCTTGAGAAATCTGTATGCAGGTCAGGAAGCAACAGTTAGAACTGCACATGGAACAACAGACTGGTTCCAAATAGGAAAAGGAGTACGTCAAGGCTGTATATTGTCACCCTGCTTATTTAACTTCTATGCAGAGTACACCCTGTCTCTTATACACATCTAGATGTGTATAAGAGACAGGCCCATGTCTATTGAGTCAGTTATACCATCCAACCATC
>SJYX01009620.1:343148-368844 GCA_006410675.1 Oreotragus oreotragus | reverse complement strand
ATAAAGTCTGTCACTGTTTCCCCATCTATTTGCCATGAAGTGATAAGACCAGATGCCATGATCTTAGTTTTCTGAATGTTGAGCTTTAAGCCAACTTTTCCACTCTCCTCTTTCTCTTTCATCAAGAGGCTCTTCAGTTTTTCTTTGCTTTCTACCATAAGGGCGGTGTCATCTATCTATCGGAGGTGATTGATATTTCTCCCAGCAATCTTTATTCCAGCTTGTGCTTCCTCCAGCCCAGCATTTCTCATGATGTACTCTGCATAGTAAGCAGGGTGATAATATACAGCCTTGACATACTTCTCTCCCTATTTGAAACTAGTCTGTTGTTCCATGCCCAGTTCTAACCATTGCTTCTTGACCTGCATACAGATTTCTCAAAAGGCAGGTCAGGTGGTCTGGTATTCCCATCTCTTGAAGAATTTTCCAGAGTTTGTTGTGGTCCACACAGTCAAAGGCTTTGGTGCAGCCAATAAAGCAGGCTACACGTGCTTTAGAAGTTTTTTTGGAACTCTCTTGCTTTTTTGATGATCCCTTGAAAGTGAAGTCACTCAGTCGTGTCCGACTCTTTGCAACCCCATGGACTGTAGCCTACCAGGCTCCTCTGTCCGTGAGATTTTCCAGGCAATTGTACTGGAGTGGATTGTCATTTCCTTCTCCAGGGGATCTTCTTGACCCAGGGATTGAACCGGGGTCTCCCGCATTGTAGACAGATGCTTTACCATCTGAGCCACCAAGGAAGTCCTGATGACCCCATGGATGTTGACAATTTGATTTCTGGTTCCTCTGCCTTTTTTAAAACCAGGTTGAACATCTGGAATTTCATGTACTGTTGAAGTCTGGCCTGGAGAATTTTGAGCATTACTTTGCTAGTGTATGAGATAAGTGCAATTGTGTGGCAGTCTGAGCATTCTTTTGCATTGCTTTTCTTTGGGATTGGAATGAAAACTGACCTTTTCCAGTCCTGTGGTCACTACTGAATTTTCCAAATTTCCTGGCATATTGAGTGCAGCACTTTCATAGCATCATCTTTTAAGATTTAAAGTAGCTCAATTGGAATTCTACCTCCACTAGCTTTGTTCATAGTCATGCTTCCTAAGGCCCACTTGACTTCACATTCCAGGATGCCTGGTCTAGGTGCGTGATCACATCATCATGATTATCTGGGTCATGAAGATCTTTTTTGTATAGTTCCTCTCTGTATTCTTCCCACCTCTTAAATATCTTCTGCTTCTGTTAGATCCATACCATTTCTGTCCTTTATTGTGCCCATCTTTGCATGAAATATTCCCTTGGCATCTTGAATTTTCTTGAAGAGATCTCTAGTCTTTCCCATTCAATTGTTTTCCTCTATTTCTTTGCATTGATTGCTGAGGAAAGCTTTCTTATGTCTCATTGCTATTCTTTGGAACTCTGCATTTAAATGGTGTATCTTTCCTTTTTTCCTTTGCCTTTCACTTCTCTTCTATTCACAGCTCTTTGTAAGGCCTCCTTGGACAACCATTTTACGTTTTTGCATTTCTTTTCCTTGAGGATGATCTTGATCCCTGCCTCGTGTACAATGTCATGAACCTCCATTCATAGTTCTTCAGTCACTCTGTTTAATAGATCTAATCCCTTGAATCTATTTGTCACTGTATAATTCTAAAGGATTTGATTTAGGTCATACTTGAATGGTCTAGCGATTTTTGCTACTTTCTTCACTTGAAGTCTGAATTTGTCCATGAGCTCATAGTCTGTGCCACAGTCAGTTCCTGGTCTTGTTTTTGCTGATTGTATAGAAATTCTCCATTTTTGGCTGCAAAGACTATAATCAACCTGATTTCCATATTGACCATCTGGTGATGTCCATATGTAGTGTCTTCTCTTGTGTTATTGGAAGAGGGTGTTTGCTATGACCAGTGCATTCTCTTGGCAAAAGTCTGTTAGCCTTTGCCCTGCTTCATTCTGTACTCCAAGAGCAAATTTGCCTGTTACTCCAGGTATTTCTTGACTTCCTACTTTTGCATTCCAGTCCCCTATAATGAAAAAGATATTTTTTGGAGGTGTGAGTTCTAGAAGGTCTTGTAGGTCTTCATAGGACCATTCATCTTCAGCTTCTTCAGCATTACTGGTCAGAGCATAAACTTGGATTACTGTGATATTGAATGGTTTGACTTGGATGCAAACAGAGATCATTCTGTTGTTTTTGAGATTGCCTCCAAGTCCTGCATTTTGGACTCTGTTGTTGACCATGATGGTTTCTCCATTTCTTCTGAGGGATTCCTGCCCTCAGTAGTAGATATAATGGTCCTCTGTGTTAAATTCACCCATTCCAGTCCATTTTAGTTCGCTGATTCCTAAAGCATTGATATTCACTCTTGCCATCTCCTGTTTGACCACTTCCAATTTGCCTTGATTCATGTACCTGACATTCCAGGTTCCTATGCACTATTCCTCTTTACAGCATCAGACTTTACTTCCAACACTTTACTATTTATTTATGGATAAGTAGTAATCTAATAAATATCCATATAAGGGACAGAAGTATGTTAGTTGCTTAGTTTTCTCATTCTTTGCAACCTGATGGACTGTAGCCTGCCAGGCTCCTCTGTTCATGGAATTTTCCAGGCAGGAATACTGGAGTGGGTTGCCATTCCCTTCTCCAGGGGATCTTTTGGACCCAGGAATCAAATCAAGTTCTTCAGCTTTGTAGACAGATTCTTTACTATCTGTGCCAGCAGAGGAACAGATTTGAGGAATAATTCACAACTTATTTCTGTATAAACTGGCAGTTAGGTTATGAGAGTAACAAACACTAGCTACCTCTGACTTTACCACCTGCTACTTTTATCCATGACCAAATTTGTCAGTTCTCAATCATTTGTGTATTTTCTCATGAAAACCATGGAACGTCCTTTCTTGAATACTGGTGTTTGTCCTAATATTGAGGACAGTGACTTGGTGACTAGAGCATGATTTTTTCAGGGTCTTGAAGTTTTTTGGACATGTATCTGAGCTCTGTAAATAGTTTTGTAAGCTAGAAACTAATTCCTTAAGACTGTTTCTTTAGACATTCAGAGCCCCCTAATTCTTTCTATAAAGCTATGTCAAATGAAAGATTCTACTGAAGGTTTAAAAATTAATGTTCTTTATATTCAGCAAGCACACAGAGAAAATATTGATGCTTAGTAATTAAAAAAAAAAACTCTTAGCAATTATACAAAGCTTATCCTTAGACAGCTTTACAAATATCAGCTAATTAAAGTTTACTAAAGACAATTTATTTATAAAATAATAAACATATGGTGGAAATAAGAAAAACAAAGGATAGTTAGAGAAAATTACACCCAAATCAAATGCTAATTAATTGAAATTACTTTTCGTCCTTATAGCATACATGTGCCCACCATTATCAATATTTTTACCATTGATTCATGAAAATTGGATAAATTTATCCTGAATTTTACATTTTTACTAATCCTTAGATATTACCTTCAATTATCAAAACCATCATCTCAAGATAAAAGACTACTGTAACTGTTACAGTAAAATACAGTTTTGAATAAAAAATAAAGTTGCATTGTTATTGAAATAAGACATAAAAAGTAATTTTCCTTTGATTTTTCACCTTAGATGCTTTGATGTTCTAATTACCCTCAATTTACATTTTTCTTGTGCTTTCCAAATTGATAACATTACTGTGATGGCAAATCTTTGTTGATAGCAGAAATACTCAATTTTGCAGTGCCAATCAAAGCTTAAAATGTGTATATAACTTTGTCTGATATCAAGTCTATAAGCTCTGACTTAAAAACTTTGATTTGAACTTGTAACCTTAATTGCTAATTTTTATATTAGTAAGTCCCTAGTACTATATAGATGGCAGTTGGTGGTGCTATCATATTTGTGGCAATTTATTATACATTACAATAAAAATTTTCATTGTATTTTACTCTTTCAATACTTTATGACTTCCTGAAATTGTTACCTTCTCTTATGACCTGTTGGAGTAGACTTTCCCATCTAAATTAGGAGTCAGATTTACCACTGACACCTCATTACAGTTAGGACAAAGCTCAAACAGCATTATATGACTTCTTATGACTTTCATTTTTTGATTCTTATTGTTCTTTTAGCCTAATCTCTCAATGCTGTATACTTGGATCTGAAACTCTAGTTAATACAAGGAATTTTTTTGATTTCATATCTTGATGAATTTAGACAGCTTTATCCTCTGCATTAGGTAAATTTTCTTGCATCTAGCAAATTGCTAATTTTCCAAGGTGCCTTTGAGAGTCTACTATAATATTACCTCCATTGGGATATTATTAAGAAACCTCACAGCATTTACAATATTTTCCTCTGGGTTTTATATCATCTTGAGGAAATTTACATTATATTTCTATTTGTCTGGACTACCCACCTCATTTTTTTTTCTCCACTAGTCACTGAGCTGTTTGAGGGAAAAAAAAAGTTTTATTTATTTTTTTCACCTCCCTCATTACTTGTGAAATCTAATATAGGTCTTTAGCGGAAAAGAAGGATCTGGTGTTTCTCTCAGTTCCAAGGATAGTTTCTTCATTGTCTTGACTCTTTCTCACTAATCTTGAAGGACGAGTATCGTTAATCTCATTGGTTAGATGTAGTTTGATGACCAACTCCGTTATAGTTGGCATGGCCACATATATTTTCTTTTCTGCTTCTTCTTATCATGTACCTGGAACAAAAAGTGAGATAGAGCTCTCCCTTTCAAGATAAACCTGTTTACTTGTCTCTCTTCTGGGCATCCTTCTTACAGCATCAGTAGTCTAGGGCAGTGAGGTGTTTTTTTGGGGGGGAGGGGTGAAGATGAAAAACTTTTTAAGTTTAAAATTTAGGAAGATTTGAAAGAGTTCTGTCCATTGACCATTCAGAGCAGCATCAGTTCAGGTTGTCTTCTGAATACTGCTAGCTCACAGGGTTAGAAAATGTTTCTTCTACCATAATTTGTGAGCTGGTTGCTAGTTAGGGAATTTCAGAACTTGTCTCTTATAAGCTGACAGAAAAGTCATGACATATTAAAGGGGAAGTCCCATACCTGCACAGAGAGGACACCAAAAGATCAGCTGGCTAACAAAATATACTTGCTGGATGAGAAAAATGTCATAGTAAATAGAAAAATAATAGAAACATAAGAATATTCAGATTAAAAACAGAAGTTAGTTTTTAGAAATAAAATTTTCACCTTTAAATCATGATTTCCAACTAAAAATTTCATAAGTAAAATGAAGAAAGTATGACCTTTGCTGAGATCTGAATTAGCATCCTAGAAGATCAGATAGAAGAAGGAAAGAAAAGCTCAAAGCAAATATTTTAAAGTGGAGATATGGATGGAAGAGAGGTCCTGAGGATAGATCAAGGATATACATGCCAATAATAGAACTTCCAAAAAAAAAAAAAAACAGAAAGGAACAGATGTAAGGGTTATACTAGTTTAACAATTATTCAACACAAATATCCCTAGGCTAAAGAAGTACCAGATTTTATCATTTTAAAAGATGCACTGAATTCCTGGTATAAGTGATAAAAAGGACATGTACCTAGGCATTAAACTTTCTAAATTTAAAGATAAAAAACTCTTAACATTTCAAACAGAAAGATTAAACTGCTTGCAAAAGTAAAAATAAGCTAGAAGATGGTAGAATAATACATCTAAATGAGTGAGAAATAAGAATTAAAACCTTAGAAACATATATCTGACCAAGATGTTAATATATGAGTAAAATATATAGAGATACTCTAGAATTCAGAACGTGTGTTCCCATACATACAGTAATACGTAATTTATCATTCCAATTGAGAATGAAAGGTGTCATTATTAATTATTGCATAATAACAGTCATAAACTAAGATGTGTTAGGAAAGCTGAACTAGCACGTAATCTATCATCCTAAATGAAAGTGAAAGATGGCGCAGTCACTACTTCTACCAAACAAGTAGGACTTCCTAAGAAATCAGAGATGAATAGGGTCACCACACTTACACCACACTTGAGAAACACTAGGAAGAACTTGACCCATTTAAAAAAAAAGAGAAAAACCTTGGAACTCAGCTTGGGAAAAAATGAATTAAGAGGAAACAAGTGATAAGCAGTAAAACTAACAGGTAAATAAACAGTGACACACTCTGGTTTCTCTTCAGACAGATAATATAAACCTTTCACCTTTTTAAAATAAATAGTGACAGAACACTTGAGAAAATAAATGCAATGTGAAATAAAGTTCCTGAAATATAGGAAGCATATTCAAGATAATTTCTAACAATAGCACAAAAAACAAGAGTAATAGCATGTCAACAAGGGTTGGAATAAGAGTAGCTAAAATAGAAGACTTGGACTACTGTGATATTGGATGGTTTGCCTTGGAGACGAACAGAGATCATTCTGTCGTTTTTGAGACTGCATACAAGTACTGCATTTCGGACTCTTTTGTTGACCATGATGGCTACTCCCTTTCTTCTGAGGGATTCCTGCCTGCAGTAGTAGATATAATAGTCATCTGAGTTAAATTCACCCATTCCAGTCCATTCTTGTTCACTGATTCCTAGAATGTTGATGTTCACTTTTGCCATCTCTTGTTTGACCACTTCCAATTTGCCTTGATTCATGGACCTGACATTCCAGGTTCCTCTGCAATATTGCTCTTTACAGCATTGGACCTTGCTTCTATCACCAGTCACATTCACAGCTGGGTATTGTTTTTGCTTTGGCTCCGTCCCTTCCTTCTTCTGAAGTTATTTCTCCGCTGATCTCCAGTAGCACCTTGGGCACCTACTGAGCTGGGGAGTTCCTCTTTCAGTATCCTATCATTTTGCCTTTTCATTCTGTTCACGGGGTTCTCAAGGCAAGAATACTGAAGTGCCCCAACCAGTAAAGCTGAAGAAGCTGAAGTTGAACAGTTCTATGAAGACCTACAAGACCTTTTAGAACTAACACCCCAAAAGGATGTCCTTCTCATTATAGGGGACTGGAATGCAAAAGTAGGAAGTCAAGAAACACCTGGAGTAACATGAAAATTTGGTTTGGAATGCAGAATGAAGCAGGGCAAAGACTAGTAGAGAACAGAATGGGAAAGACTAGAGATCTCTTCAAGAGAATTAGAGATACCAAGGGAACATTTCATGCAAAGATGGGCTTGATAAAGGACAGAAATGGTATGGACCTAACAGAAGCAGAAGATATTAAGAAGAGGTGGCAAGAATACACAGAACTGTACAAAAAAGATCTTCACAACCCAGATAATCACGATGGTGTGATCACTCATCTAGAGCCAGACATCCTGGAATGTGAAGTCAAGTGGGCTTTAGAAACCATCACTATGAACAAAGTTAATGGAGGTGATGGAATTTCAGTTGAGCTGTTTCAAATCCTGAAAGATGATGCTGTGAAAGTGCTGCACTCAATATGCCAGCAAATTTGGAAAACTCAGCAGTGGCCACAGGACTGGAAAAGGTCAGTTTTCATTCCAATCCCAAAGAAAGGCAATGCCAAAGAATGCTCAAACTACCGCACAATTGCACTCATCTCACATGCTAGTAAAGTAATGCTCAAAATTCTCCAAGCCAGGCTTCAGCAATACGTGAACCGTGAACTCCCTGATGTTCAAGCTGGTTTTAGAAAAGGCAGAGGAACCAGAGATCAAATTGCCAACATCCGCTGGATCATGGAAAAAGCAAGAGAGTTCCAGAAAAACATCTATTTCTGCTTTATTGACTATGCCAAAGCCTTTGACTGTGTGGATCACAATAAACTGTGGAAAATTCTGAAAGAGATGGGAATACCAGACCACCTAACCTGCCTCTTGAGAAATCTGTATGCAGGTCAGGAAGCAACAGTTAGAACTGGACATGGAACAACAGACTGGTTCCAAATAGGAAAAGGAGTACATCAAGGCTGTATATTGTCACTCTGCTTATTTAACTTCTATGCAGAGTACATCATGAGAAACGCTGGACTGGAAGAAACATAAGCTGGAATCAAGATTGCTGGGAGAAATATCAATAGACTCAGATATGCAGATGGCACCACCCTTCTGACAGAAAGTGAAGAGGAACTAAAAAGCCTCTTGATGAAAGTGAAAGAGAGAGTGAAAAAGTTGGCTTAAAGCTCAACATTTAGAAAATTAACATCATGGCATCCGGTCCTATCACTTCATGGGAAATAGATGGGGAAACAGTGGAAACAGTGTCAGACTTTATTTCTTGGGGCTCCAAAATCACTGCAAATGGTGACTGCAGCCATGAAATTAAAAGACGCTTACTCATTGGAAGAAAAGTTATGACCAACCTAGACAGCGTACTGAAAAGCAGAGACATTACTTTGCCAACTAATGTCCATCTAGTCAAGGCTATGGTCATGTATGGATGTGAGAGTTGGACTGGGAAGAAGACTGAGCACCGAAGAATTGATGCTTTTGAACTGTAGTGTTGGAGAAGACTCTTGAGAGTCCCTTGGACTGCAAGGAGATCCAACCAGTCCATTCTGAAGGAGATCAGCCCTGGGTGTTCCTTGGAAGCAATGATGCTAAAGCTGAAACTCCAGTACTTTGGCCACCTCATGCGAAGAATTGACTCATTGGAAAAGACTTTGATGCTGGGAAGAACTGGGGGCAGGAGGAGAAGGGGATGACAGAGGATGAGATGGCTGGATGGCATCACTGACTTGATGGACATGAGTCTGAGTGAACTCCAGGAGTTGGTGATGGACAGGGAGGCCTGGCTTGCTGCGATTCATGGGGTCGCAAAGAGTCGGACACAACTGAGTGACTGAACTGAACTGAACTGAAAAGAGAAGAAGTAAGGTATTCTTGTTACTTCATCTGTAAGGGAAGAGGTTATGAGAGTATAGTAGTTGTATTCTTATATTCTTAGCTTTGAGTAGAGTAAGTGTTTTCCCCGGTGGCTCTGTGTTAAAGAACCCACCTAACAAGGTAGGAGACACAGGTTTGATCTCTGAGTTGGGAAGATTCCCTAGAGAAGGAAATGGCAACCCACTCCAATATTTTCAACTGAGAATCCCCATGGACAGAGGAGCCTGGTGGGCTACACTCCATGGGCTCACAAAAGACTCAGACATGACTTAGCAACTAAACAACAACAGCAGAGGAGTAGTAGTGTAGTAGAGTACCTAAAATTAGCCGTACTTGGGTTTAAGGGCACAATTCCATTAGCTGCACTGTGGATATGATAGAAGATAAAGAGCTATTTTAGAACACAAATTAAACAAATATGAAATAAATACAAGAATAAAGTGGAAGAAAGGTAGAATCATGATTTATAACTGAAGATGTCAAAATACCTCTCCAGAACTGAAATGATTCAGCAGACAAAATCTTTAAACGTAAAGACTGTTAAGACTTTAATGATGTGATCAATAAGCTTGACTTAATAAACACCTAAAATATAGCCATCTAATAAAGAATTTTATTTAATTCTAATTTCATTTAATCCAGAATTTTATTTAATGTTTATCTGTATAAAAATGTCCTAAATTTTTTTTAAATCTTGAATTTTAAGGGTGGATTTTCTGATTGTGAGTTAATCAAATCATAACTAAAATTTTTAGCAACTTTGAAAGACACCAATAGATAACATAGGCTTCCGTGGTGGCTCAGTGTTAAAGAATCCATCTACCAATACAGGAGACTCAGGTTTGAGGGATCCCTGGGTCAGGAAGATCCTCTGGAGGAAGAAATGGCAACCTACTCCTGGAAAAATCCCATGTACAGAGAAGCCTGGTGGGCTACAGTCCATGGGGTTGCAAAAGACTGGGATATGACATAGCGATTAAACAAGAACAACAGTAAATAACTTAGATTAACAAGGAAAACACAGAAGTGAAATTAAAATTATCTACAAAGCAAAAAACAGAACGTCTTATATCAAAATATATGATACAGAAAGAGTAATTCACATTGAAAAATGTATAGCCTTAAGTGCCCACATTTTTAGGAAATGATGAAAAATAAAGGAATTTGGTATTTATCCTAAGGAATTAGACATTCACAGTAAATGAAAATAAGTTTGAAGATGAAACTTAGAGGGAAACTTTTCATATTAATATAATGGAAAAAAATAGAGAAGAAGATTTTTCAAAAAATCTAAAAGCTGGTATTATGAGAAAAATAACTTCTTTGATTAATTTAAAAATATACTATGAGCTTGGAAACTTAGAAGAAATCCTATATTAACATGGATCAAACGTGGTTGATTGTTTCCATGGCAAAATGTTTTGAAGTCTATTTAAATTTTCACAGGTTTTTATCATGGTAACTATTTATTTTTAAAATTAATAGTAGACAAAAAACATTTGAAAGCTGAATCCAACTGAATGTCATCGATTTGTAACTTGTAGAGTATAAGATTCCTTAAGATTGCAATCCCAAGTTTTAGCATAAATGTCAAGCATGTTAGGTAAAATATCACAACATTGTCATAAAAATAATCAGCCTTTCTTGTACCCTAGCATCTTTATTCTAAGAACACTTATATTAATTACTTGGAGCTCTCAGTATTCTATTTTTAACTTCAAAGAAAGTGGCATTGTACTGACTTCAAAAGTGAGAGAAAATAAAATGTTTTCTTAAAAAAAAGCTGATAGTTTAATAATGATGGAAGGGATAAACAAGAACAAGTTTACTTAGTGATTATTAGTTCTAATCCCCCAAATCATACTTCTCAATCACTTTGTGGGATTAGCAATTTATGTCTACTCTGTCCATGTCATGAGATGTTCAATACTTTGAATCAACTACTCTTTCCCTCTTTGACCAAAGTCATCACAGAAACCCAAAAATCAATATTTTGGTTTATTTCAGTCAGGTAGGATGGAATTAGGGTAACTTGACATGGATTTAAAGCCAATGGCACTCTTCTTTCTCATGAATTCAATGAAATTTAGCATTGCCAGGGATTAACACCATAGCAGATTATTTAGGGATGTGGATTAGTCACACAAATCTTCTTGAATCAGTTCTATAAAGATGACAAATGGCTAAAGGTGCCAAGAGGAAGAAAAGGACAATGTACAATCTGTGAACAAAAATACAAGCCATTTGGTTTTATGTGTAACTGGGTCCAAGCACTTTGCCAGAGGAGAGGAAGAGCTGGGAAGGTAAATAATGAGTCCAGAGATCCAAGCCCCATCTGTTCAGACAGGCTGAAGCTCACTGGGATGACAGTGTTTATGCTGGGCATTGATAGATGTCATCTTAATTGGCTCTTGACATGAGAGATAGTTGAGGATATCTGCATTAGAAATTGATCCAAAGATCCTGAACACGAGCCAAAAGCAGTGTTTAGAAAATATTGTAGTAAAAGACAACTAGTGTTCTCTTCCCACTGTCTACTCCCTCTCAAAAAAGAAATGTGAAAAGAAATGAAGAAAAAGGGAAAGAAGAAAAAAATGTAGGATGCTACCCAAGGCTAGAAAATGTCAAAATAGCACTTGCCTATGGAGGAGCCTGGAAGACTGCTATCCATGGGGTCGCTAAGTCAGACATGACTGAGTGACTTCACTTTCACTTTTCACTTTCATGCATTGGAGAAGGAAATGGCAACCCACTCCAGTGTTCTTGCCTGGAGGATCCCAGGGATGGGATAGCCTGGTGGGCTGCCGTCTATGGGGTCACACAGAGTCGGACATGACTGAAGTGACTTAGCAATGTATAATTACTAATTATTTGCATATTTTTTACCTATGCATTCCTTTCTGTCACACTTACTTTAGTTTTATTGTTCTTAAGCATTAATTTGTTTTCTCTTACATTATAAAAAGGAATTTATACTCAATATTGACAATTTCTGATGATTTAATTTATTAAATTAATAATTTATTGTTTTGTTTTGAATTGCACACAACATAATAGTCCATCATTATTTTAGTTTATATTTCTTTAATTATTTGTGAGATCAATTAACATTTAATATACTTCCGTATATTAGCTAATCAACCATTTACTCTTTGATGATATTTGTTGGTCGAGGTTTTTTTTCTGCATGTCTTAGGATATCAGGCACTACAGTCAGACCTATCTAATTTCTGCCAACTGTAAATGGTATAGCCTTTGACAGTTTTCTTAATTCCCTTTATTTCAATTAGTTTTCCAGTTAAGTGGGAATAATATTGGTATGGTATTATGTACCTCTTTATTCACTGAAGAAGGAAATGGCAACCCACTCCAGTACTCTTGCCTGGAGAATCTCACGGACAAAGGAGCCTGGTGGGCTACAGTCCTTGGGGCTGCAAAGAATCGGACATGACTGAGCAACTAACACACACACAAACACCTCTTTATTCATAATGTTATATGTATTTTTAACCAAACAGGAGCCTGAGTCTTCTAGCGCCTTTATTTTCCATTGTTGTTGTTGTTCAGTTGCCTCAGTTCAGTTCAGTTCAGTCGCTCAGTCATGTCTGACTCTTTGCGACCCCATGAATTTCAGGACGCCAGGCCTCCCTGTCCATCACCAACTCCCAGAGTTCACTCAGACTCATGTCCATCGAGTCAGTGATGCCATCCAGCCATCTCGTCCTCTGTCCTCCCCTTCTCCCCCTGCCCCCAATCCTCCCAGCATCAGAGTCTTTTCCAATGAGTCAACTCTTNAGTACTAATGTTCCTTTTAATATATATATAATTTTATAAGTGTCATATTGGATATATATTTCTTTCACGATCCGAAAAAAATATTGTAAAAATTAAAGCCAATTTGTTCACAGTAGAGCAGGTGTATACAGAGCACAGAGATGGTGAAGTAGGAAAAGATTGAACTACACACATAGAAAAGAAATAATATGACAACAAGAATAGCAGGTGCGAGAGCTGGGGAGATAGTTGAAAAATGGCAGTCAGGATTCTTGTTACTACTGAATGAAAGACAAATACACAGAGTTAATTAGTACCAGCTACTCAGTAACTGCTGGGCTGTGTTAAGAAAGAAGCTTATTTAACTTACTTTAGAAAGCAGTGCTTGATAACCTGGCAATTACTCTGGCTGCATATCAGTTCGGATGCCAAAACTTCAAAAATGTCCCTCAGATCCACCAGACCACTTGACCCAGAGTTGAAATTCAGAGTGCTCTGGACACTTACTTTCTTTTGTCCCTCTCTCCAACACTAGAATGTAAACATAATAGATGTGTATAAGAGACAGGTCCAAGGGACTCTCAAGAGTCTTCTCCAACACCACAGTTCAAAAGCATCAATTCTTTGGTGCTCAGCCTTCTTCACAGTCCAACTCTCACATCCATACATGACCACAGGAAAAACCATAGCCTTGACTAGATGGACCTTAGTCGGCACGTAATGTCTCTGCTTTTGAATATGCTATCTAGGTTGGTCATAACTTTTCTTCCAAGGAGTAAGCATCTTTTAATTTCATGGCTGCAATCACCATCTGCAGTAATTTTGAGTTGTGTACATAGTCAATCCATAACTAGCGTTTTTTGGTTTAACCCCCTAATTCCTTTTGTCATATTTCAGTGAGTCTAAAACCCCATCAATTGTAACATGCACCATTACTTTAAGTACCCATATCAAAGAAAAAGTGCTGCCAATGAATGCATCGACACATTGTTTGACTTAGATCTGGAGCACCAGGTTTTTATACACATTATTTCCATCACAAAATTTTGCTATATATCATTTCTAAGAGAATATCTCTATTATCTTTTTGATTTTGCAAATTTCCATGTACTTACACAGGCAATGGCAATTGGATAATTAATATGGCACAGAGACTATAAGAAGCATCCTAATTTCAGAGATGTTAAAGTGTTTTCAAGTGTGCCTTAGAATTTCAAAAGATAGTATTTCTCATTATCTCCATTGCTATCACAATAGTCTTAACTGTCATCATTTCTTATACAATTGCAATAGTTATAGAAGCAGTCTATCTGTATTCATCTTGCCTGCCTTTTTCTATCTAATCCTATCTCCACCTAGTAGCCAGACAGTTTGAAAATCTGATAATGTCACTGAAAGTGAAAGAAAGTGAAGTCGCCCAGTCATGTCCGACTCTTTGTGACCCCGTGGACTGTAGCCTACCAGGCTCCTCCATCCATGGGATTCTCCAGGCAAGAGTACTGGAGTGGGGTGCCATTTCCAGTTGAACCCGGGTCTCCCGCATTGCAGGCAGACGCTTTAACCTCTGAGCCACTAGAGGTTAGACATTAATGGGAAGCTCAATAATGTCACTAGTGCTAGCTTTTCTTCCTCTGGTTCCCTTCAATGCCTTCCCGCTGTATTTGGAATAAAGACAAAGCTTCTCTATCAACCACATCTTGCCTGGTCAGGCCCACATCTCTTCTCCAGCCTCATCTGCTTTTCTTCTCATCTTTCTCTGCTTTTCTTCACTCTGCATTCTAGAGTTCAGCTCATCTCTGCTCCCTGCCTCATCTTTGTTTTTCCCTCTGACCAAATGGTATTCTTCCATGTAACTAAGTCATCCTTGTCCTTCAGATCACAATTCAAATTATTTTCTCAGAGAAGCATTCTTTAACCTCTTCAGTCAGGTTAAATTACTGATTACATTCATCTATATAATACTTGACACAGTTTCAGTGTTATAATTATTTTTGTGATTATTTATAATCACTATAAGTCATACAAGGACAGAGCCATGATTACTCTCTTCCCTCACTCTATTGCCACCAGCCAACATAAGTTCTAGTAAATAATAGATGGTCACCATGTATTTATTGAATGCCTGAAAAAAGGAAGACTTATTAGGACTGAAAATGATAACACAGATTATGATAGTGCATTATTGACTGCTTCATAGCAAGCGTTTTATAAATTTTACCTCTTATTATTGTAGTCATTGGCACATTCTTCATAGGGCATCTCTGACTTTTCATTTACTTTAGAAGAGTTAACATGCTTTATATATCATCACTAATTTCAATGTGTTTGCAGTGCAGTGGACCCAAGTGATCTCTTAATTGTAAAAGAATTGTACCTGCCCTGCAACATTTGTTTTCTTGACATCAATTAAACTTAAAACTACTGAGTTGGAAGCATATCAAGTTAATACTATCTATTAAAAGGCCCAAATTTGCATCACTAGAAAAATGAGGAAACAAAGAGCCAAATTTACCTCCATTTGGGAAGAACAAGTTCTGTAATCATGTTTTATCTGTTTTTGTTTTGCCTTTTTTTTTTTTTTCTAGTAAAAACTGGGGAGGATAATAGTTTTGCTAAATAGCTTGTTTTAATAATGCTACTTAAGTAATGCAAGTGTTTCATTTTAATTATCTGTCTTCTCAAAATATATTTATTTCTTTTTTTTTATTTTTACTTTATTTTACTTTACAGTACCGTATTGGTTTTGGCGTACATTGACATGAATCCGTCAAGGGTGTACATGAACTCCCAAACATGAAGGCCCCCTCCCACCTCCCACCCCACATCATCCCTCCGGATGCCCTACTCTACTTTTGCATTACTTTAAAATTCCTTCTATGAACATCATTAACATAGAAGAGGAACCTATAAAAATGCCCCACTCAATGCCATCACTTTTGTGCATTTGGCTCTGGTTTAATTGGAGTCTTTGATGGCTAATTTTGATTATCACACATTTATTGACCATGCATTGTGGGTTGGGAACAAGATTAGGTATTACAGGGACAGACAATGAATAGAGGCATATGCCATAAGTTCACCTAAGTTTCTTCTTTTTTCTTAACATCTCCCACTACTGGAAAGCAGGTTTTCTTTGAGAATGGGAATAAAAAGCTTACTATTTCAGTTAAGAGCTAGTGAAACAAAGTCAAGTTTGTTAAGCAACCTAAGTCTCTAATTCTTCATCTCTAATAATATCTGTAAATATTATATTATAATGTTATTTATATGTAATATTACTCTATTTAGATTAATATGTAGTAGGTAATATTGTAGATACTTGTGGTAGATTACATCATAATCACCAAGTCACCAAATCTTTATCATCTTTGTATTTATGTCTTTTTCGTATGCCTTTGCAATTACTTCCCCTAAGTCCAAGTGTATTCTCCCACTCTGTTGANAAATATTATATTATAATGTTATTTATATGTAATATTACTCTATTTAGATTAATATGTAGTAGGTAATATTGTAGATACTTGTGGTAGATTACATCATAATCACCAAGTCACCAAATCTTTATCATCTTTGTATTCATGTCTTTTTTGTATGCCTTTGCAATTACTTCCCCTAAGTCCAAGTGTATTCTCCCACTCTGTTGATGTAGGCCTTACCCATGTAACTTACTTTGACCAAAGAAATTTTATTGGATGTGATGAGAATAGGGGCTTGATATTGCTTGCCAAAGTTGGTGGGATTTTCTCTTATGTTTCTGTCATAGTTATGTGAAATGTATACTAATGTTAGCTGAATGGTCCAAAGAAAATGAAAGGCATGTAACGTGTATCTGGGTGATCCATGACTTGGAGCCAATTCTAGCTGAGCCCAAGCTAGATTAGCTGGCTCCCAGTCTGTCTCAAAAATCCATGAGTGAGGAAAAAAAAAATGCTTATTGTTTCCACCACTCATTTTTGTGATGATTTGCTATATACAAATGTCTAAAATATACCTCCTCATATTTTTTAGATAATTAAGAAATACATGACATATAAGGTATCCAGTACAGAAGGATGCCAAATAAATTATACAGAATAGGTAATGAAGGAAAAGTTCATAACCCAATAAGAACAAAAGGTATATTAGCAAAGTTCTTTTAGAGCTCTGAAATCAATACAGCAGCCTTTGACATGATTCTCTACCAACTATGTGTCCTTAAGAAGGCTTAACTTCTGTAAGTCTTGGTTTCTTTACCTGTAAATTGAGGGAGATAATGGCACATAATGCATAGTGTTTTCTTTTATTGAAATGTAGTTAATTTACAATGTGTTAGTTTCTAGTGTACAGTAAAGTGATTCAGTTATACATGTATATGTGTGTGTGTGTATATATATGTATATATATATATACTCTTTTACATTTTAGTTCATTATAAGATACTGAATATAGTTCCCTGTGCTATACACTAGAACCTTGTTGTTTATTTTATATATAGTAGTCTTATCTGCTAATCCCAAACCCCTAATTTATTCCCTACCCCTTTCTCCTGTAGTAACCATAATTTTATTTACTATATCTGTGATTCTGTTTTTTCATAGTGTTTTAAAGATTCAATGAGATTATGCTCTTGAAGGGCTTTGCAAAAATGTGATACATTGTAAGCTTTTGATAAATGTTAACAATTGTTATTGCTCTTATAAGTATTATTAACCATTATCACTATTATCATTGCTACTTTAATATGTGCTTTAGAGACAGAAAGAATATTGAGTTTCAGAAATATTGGCCCATTACATTTTCTTTTCCTTAACCTACTTCAAAAAGATTACCAAGTCAAGAATTAAAAACCTTTCTTTAAAAAACAATAGATACAATTTACCTGTTTTTCAGTTTTTTACTTTGATAAAGATTTCAAAACTCACAATATAGTTAACCCCTAGTAGTTTGACTTCCATTGTCTTCTTCAACTTCAAATTTGTTGGTTAGTGGGATAACATCATGATTCCATTAGGATCATTCTACCCTGCTGTCTATATCTGTTAATCCTTCCTGTTAATGAAAACCTATTTATATGTCAAGGCTTTTGGTTAAAGAGGTCTACTAAAATGAAGATTTTTCTTCATAGGAAAAATCATTTATAAATATTATAACATATACTTATTTATTTTTAATATCTGTCTCTCTCCCTAGTAGGTAAGATCTCTGAAGTAATGGATCTTATCTTGTTCACTGTTACATTTCCAAAACCTAGAACAGTGCCTGACAAAAACCTAGAAACCTAGAACAATGCCTGACACACAGGGCTCTCTCAGTAAATATTGATACTTGCTGAATGAATAAATTAACATATATTAATAATAATGGTTATAACTTCAAACATTTTGACATGAATTATTTCCTTTGGTTCTCACAAGAGCTCTAAGATATAAGTGCTATTATTCCCATTCTGGGCTTCTCTAGTGGCTCAGATTATTAGTAAATAATCTGCCTGCAATGCTCGAGACCTGGGTTCAATCCCTGGGTTAGGAAGATCCCTTGGAGAAGGCAACAGCTACCCACCCCAGTATTCTGGCCTGGAGAATTCATGGACTATACAGTCCATCGGGTCACAAAGGGTCAGACATGACCGAGTGACTTTCATTTAACTTCATTCCCATTCTATGGATAAGAAATCTGAATTTTCCAGTTACTTGCCTAATATCACACAGTTTTTTGAAATGAAAGCAAACCAAACCAACTCTAAAACCCAGTTCTTAATGACTGCCCACTAGCTGCATTATTGATGCACCCATCATTTTAATATTATTCAAGCTACCTTTTGGAGAAGTTACCTGGATTAGACTCATTTGCAAAGAACCAAAATAGGAGGGGAAAAAAAATATTAGAGTCCATAAAGAAGATCTGCCAACTGTAGTTTTTCATTCAAAAAGATTTTTACTGAAAACCAGTATGTAAAGATAAAAATAGGAAAAATACTTCATGAATCATTCATCTTCAGTGGATGACTTTTTTTCATTCAGGTGAAGTCGTTCTTTCTTGTTTTCATACATTTATCTTTTGAGGTCATTGAGTCATAGCTATTAGAGATGAAAACAACTTTAAGAGTCTGATCCATTTATAGTCATCCATTTTTTGTTTTGTTTTCTTTTGAGATCTCTGAGTTTGGAAGGTAAATTGATTTTCTCTGGATCACTGAACTAGCCACATGGCTTTTACTTACCTAGGCAGTATCACCTGGAATTTAAAGGCTGTGACTCCAAAATATGATTCATTCAATGAAAATAAAGGTGTGAAGTAACCAAGTACTTATTGATTTAGTTCAGAGCACAAATGCAAACCCTGAAAATGCAAATTTCCCAAGGGAAGTTACATGTCTTTTTTTGGTTCCTTAATCAGATCACACAATAGTCTGTATACATTCACACTTAAAATGAATTGAACTGAATGAATAGTGACCAACAGCTGAAGACAAATTACTGAATCCTTTTGTTCAAGGCATATAAATATATATCTTAGACATTTTGCTGAAATCAACATAAGGGCAGTGGGGTGTGTTGAATTAGATTTGAGAAGTGATTTTTCACTGTCTAATTGACCTATTGAGAAATGCAACCTGACCCATGAAAAAGGCTCATAGATTCTAGCTGTTCAGTATACCGATTGGCAAAGGAACTCTACAGTTAACCAGACAGATTTCTTGGAGAAGCTGAGTTTTTCATTTGAGGGAACGTGTATGTTTTGCCTGTCTCCCAGAGCCTAAGGTTTAATGCTCAAACAAGGGAATTTACCTTTTCCCAGAGGATTCAGAATCTGAGTTGGTTACTGTAGTCTTTAGTTAAAACTCATTTGTTTCAATGAAACAAACCCATTTGAACTAGCTGAAGTAAATTTATGATGAGATTCTGGGGGTAGTTCACAGAAACTGAGACCATGCAGTCCAGCTGACTTCGAGAGTTGCCTAGGTTTTAACATGGCTCATTATAAACTGGTCAAGACAGGACTCCATTGCTGAACTTCCTGAGCCTCTATCAGTTCTCTCCACTAGCCACTATTCACGACAGTCCTTAGCTTCAATTCTGCAGTTATTTTTCTAATGGTCTAACACTTTTGTTTTCCCTCAGGGCTAAGTGTGAAGCTCCCTTGAAAGAGAAATGACAAAGGAAGCTCACCTCTCTTTGCTACTGTTGTTCAGTCTCAAAGGTATATCCGACTCTCTGTGATCCCATTGACTGCAGCGCACCAGGCTTCCCTGTCCTTCACTATCTCCTGAAATTTGCTCCAATTCGTGTCCACTGAGGTGGTGAGGCTGTGTAATCATCTCATCTTCTTCTTTCATCTCTCTTGTGCTGTGTGCTGTGTTAAGTCGCTTCAGTTGTGTCCAACTCTTTGCAACCCCATGGACTGTAGCCTACCAGGCTCTTCTGTCCATGGGATTCTCCAGGCAGAGTTGGGTTGCTATTTCCTCCTCCAGGGTGTCCTCCCAACCCAGGGATCGAGCTCACGTCTCTTACGTCTCCTACATTGGCAGGCGGTTCTTTACCACTAGTGCCACCTGGGAAGCCCGTTAACCTCTCTTAGTTAATCTTTCCTCTCTTTCCTATAAGCTCCAGAAAGTAGGATATTTGCTTTATTCAAATTATGAACAATTATACTTGCAAATAATTGTAGTAGTTAGCCTTCTCATTGCTGTCTCTCAAACTGGGAAGAGAGAACAGCTTTGGCCTCAAAGAACTTTCCCTGGAAGCTGAAAAGCACATCAACAGAGAAGGATTATGACATGACCAGGTCCTAGAAGCTGTTAGGTGCCTGTCACTTACAGTGACTTGTAATTTGCTCCACTTATAATTATTCCAGACTGACATTTTATGTATGTTGAGGAAGATTAAGGGAAAAATAAATATGCTAGGGATTGACATCTTGTGTAAGAATGATATATGTAAACAATCCATGCCAATCAACCCAAAAAACTATTGAGAAATTTGTGACTTTGAAGTAATGTTCACATTGATGATCAATATCAGTTGTTGTCTTTTCAACATGAAGCTGTTGAAAGATAAGTGTCAGTGTCTTTTATTACTGACCTGACAGGAAACATTTATTGTTTAGATCAATGGATAATTGAAAATAAATATACTTTGTCCAATTCTGATCAAAGTCTCAGAGGTATATACTATCTGACAAAAAGATCCTCAAATTTCCTGTGCAAGAACAAATAGTATCAGCTATAGGCTAAGGATCTGAATACTAAGCTATTTTAACTTCAATTTTGATATTTAAATAGAAAGATCATAGCCTAGGAGTTGAGCACAAGCATTTGATACAGTTTTTATAATCCTTGAACTTCTTTGGTAAAGTAGGGAAATAATAACCACTTCATTGAATTATTATGAGAAACAAATGGAATATTGCATGTGTATCAGTGAGTAGAGTGACACCACCAGACAGACATCAGAAAGACAATAAATAGCAGCTGTTATTAGCGATACTATTATATTAGAAAATGAAAATGTTAGTCGTTCAGTCGTGTCCAACTATTTGTGACTCCATGGACTGTAGCCCACCAGACTCCTCTGTCCATGGAATTCTCCAGGCAAGAATACGGCAGTGGGTAGCCATTCCCTTCTCCAGGGGATCTTCCTGACCCAGGGATCAAACCTGGGTCTCCTGCATTTCAGGCAGATTCTTTACCATCTGAGCCACCAGGGAAGCCTTTATATGAGAAATAAATAGCACTATACATAAAGCACCTATAGAATGTAGGGTCCTAGAGGAATTGAAAACTCTGATTTCCAATAATGTCAATACACTTAGTTATTTTTCTTACCTAAATTATAGACAAAATAATTTCAAAATTGCAACACATATTACTATCAAGAACAAAATCGTTAGATAGAAAACCCAGCAGACTAAAAAAAAACAAGTATGCAAATACCAAAAAAGATTTAGCATTTCAAAACATACACATAAAAAGTGAATTATTTAAACCAACATTAACAAGTCAGAAAATATAATTGAAAAAAAATGTATATGTCTGTACTTGTGCATGCATGCATGCACACACACACACACAGACAAACCTCTGAATAAACTCGTCCAGGGAAGTTTGCAGAACTCTCTATATATACCAGACCAGGGTTTCTCAGTCTTGGCATGACTCACATTTTGGGCTGGATAAGTATTTGTTTTAGTGGACTTGCCTCTTGTAAGATGTTTAGCTGCATCCCTAGCCTTTACTCATTAGATTTTAACTATATTTCAGTAGTACCTCCTTTTCCTCCCCTCCCCCCAAAGTGATGACAATCAAAATTGTCTCCAAACATTGCCAGATGCCCTGGGAGGCAAAATTGGCAGAAGTTGAGAATCATTGTTATACACTATATCATGAAAGAACCCTCTTAGATGGAGAGCGTGGTCAATTTCTTTCATGATAAGCTCAGTACTATACAAATGTCAATACTCCTCAGTTTTGAAAAGTTTTAGAAAGTTTTTTAAGGAAAAAAACAATCTAGAAGAATAAACAAGTTTGCAGACACATAATCCACAAAGAAAGAGATAATAGTTATTGGCTAATAAAGATAAAAATGAAATTTCTAATTCATTAATAAGGAAAATAAAAACATAATTAAATAGCTAGAAAATATATAATTTAAAACATCAGTGTTAGTAAGTGTGCTTTGAAATAGATTTTCCCATTCCTTGATGGTGAGAGTGTATATTGGTGTGAGATTTTTCAGAGTAAATTGACAATAATGTCAATTTTTTTTAATGTACATCTTCTTTTACCCAGTAATTTCACTCTTTCTTGAATGTATTTATCCTTCACAATTAATTAGATATGTGCAAAAATATTTGTAAACAACATTTTTTTGTGATGTGATGTTTATAACAGTAGGAATTAGAAATACAATGAATGTCCAAGAACAAGAGTTAGAATAATTATGGAATCATTATTGAATACAATATTATTCTTCTATTATTAGACTGTCTCTTTAACAATATGTGGTTTTTACAACAAATACCTTTAATAGAATGATATGCGTGTATTTGTACATATAAATGTGAGAGGTTAAGTTTCTCAGTAAGCAGACTCAATAGTCTCAGAGACAAAATTGGCATATTTCTTATGGAGAGCCCTTGGGAACATCATAATAGAGAAAAAGGAAGCAGTTGTGAGGAAAAGGAAAAGCCAAGCCAAATGCCACTGGCTTATGCCCAGTGATAATCTTTTTGATGCTCAGGGAGCTCTGGAGCTAGAATGACCATTGAATGTCTCAAAGGATGGGCCAGGACTTTATACCCCTGTTTGATCCCAGGGCTGGAAAGATCCCCTGGAGAAAAGAGTGGCAACTCACTCCAGTATTCTTTCCTGGAGAATGCTATGGACAGAGGTGCCTAGTGGGCTATTATCCACAGGGTCGCAAAGAATTGTACACAACTGAGCAACTAACACACACACATACACACACACACACATCAATCAGTTATTGAATATAGGCTTCCAAAGTAAGTTCACAGCCTTGGATGGGATGCTTTTTGCACCTGAGATGGTCCCTGAAGGGACTCTCCATTCTACGCTGGTGCTAATTCCAAAAGTTGAGAGATTAAGACTTCACGAAAGAGACATCTAGAGGGCACATCACAGCATCCATCATAGAGCACGTGTGTTTGGTCTCTGTGTGAAGAATAAAGCAACATCCTTCTTTCCTGTGCAGGTACTGAACAAATTAAAAAAGGAAGATTAAAGGCTCCCCATGATCAAAACTAAAATAACATCTTTATTACTAAAAAAAAAAAGAGAGCTATTGAAGAAAATGGCGTGTAGTCTTTTAACACTCTAGAATTAGACAGAGTCTCCCATTCAGTTTTCAGCAGAGTTGGGCTGGGACAGGCCTCCCCCTGAGTAACCACCTCACCAAGACTCAGGTTTCTCCAGGCAAGAGTACTGTGAGTGGGTTGCCATTCCCTTTTCCAGGGAATCTTCCCAACACAGGGATCAAACCCAGGTCTCTGCATTGCAGGCAGATTCTTTACCATCTGAGCCACCAGGGAATCCCAAAGAGTTAGCGCATGGAGGAATAAAGCAGTGTGCTCCTTTCTAGGCCACTGGGTCCCAAGAGGAGGAAAAGAGGAAGGGGCTAGACAACACATGTATCAGCTTCCTCTTCTAAACTCTCTGATCTGGTTTTTCCTCCTTTAGAAGAGTGAGAACCACTGTATAGATAAATAAAGAAACAGAGTGATACAGTAATTGGCTTCCTCAACAATTTAGAAAACATAAGCAATTTCAAAAAGATCATTTACCTAGTAATGATATACATGTGGGGGAAAAGATTGTAGACAAACACAGCATACCAAAAATGTTACATGTGGGTTGTGCTTTTGGGTAGGTACTAATGTTCCTTTTAATATATATATAATTTTATAAGTGTCATATTGGATATATATTTCTTTCACGATCCGAAAAAAATATTGTAAAAATTAAAGCCAATTTGTTCACAGTAGAGCAGGTGTATACAGAGCACAGAGATGGTGAAGTAGGAAAAGATTGAACTACACACATAGAAAAGAAATAATATGACAACAAGAATAGCAGGTGCGAGAGCTGGGGAGATAGTTGAAAAATGGCAGTCAGGATTCTTGTTACTACTGAATGAAAGACAAATACACAGAGTTAATTAGTACCAGCTACTCAGTAACTGCTGGGCTGTGTTAAGAAAGAAGCTTATTTAACTTACTTTAGAAAGCAGTGCTTGATAACCTGGCAATTACTCTGGCTGCATATCAGTTCGGATGCCAAAACTTCAAAAATGTCCCTCAGATCCACCAGACCACTTGACCCAGAGTTGAAATTCAGAGTGCTCTGGACACTTACTTTCTTTTGTCCCTCTCTCCAACACTAGAATGTAAACATAATTGACAGGACTTGGTTTACCATATAAGCAGCTTCTCCCTCCCTTATCTATAACAGAATTCATAATAGGTTAATCAACAGCATTTTTTAATGCTCAAAAATGAACCAGATATGACTGTTTATCAACTTGTGAGAAAGAATCCCAACTTAACCTGTAATTCTTAAATTATAACAGTTAAATAAACCCCAATATTTGGATAGATTTTGTAAAATAGGATTTTAGGGTAAAATGCCTACTTTACACCAAAATGTTTCTATTAATACGAAAGATAATCTAAAAATGAAAGTTTTTTTAGAATGAAAACATAGGCCAGTTTTTATAGCAGTGAAGCAGCCTAAATGAAAATTTTTGTGATTTCAAATTTAAAAAAGGGCAAGCATCATTGTCATTTTTTTCTATGTGAGTGGTCAGCACCAAATACATAAAAGCATAAACAAATACATCCACAACTCATAAACATTTAAAGCATACTAACCAGATGACACAGCTTTCTGCCCATGCCCTTGCAATGAATCACTATGGCCATCATCTTTTATGTTATTGCTAACACTTTATAGCCTATTTTGAGGGAAGAATCTTATGACTTGCACTACTCTTTGGGAATAATGTCGCTTATGTCCATGGTGACAAGACGGACATAAATCTACCTGATGCTTAGTTGTGTTTTGAAGAAGTGGGTTTAAAGAATCTGCGTATTTTTATTTAGAATGTCTCTTCAATACAGTCCCAATGAAATACAGAAACTATAGAAAAGTGATTTTCTTTGTTGTACATATTGATCCTTATGTGTCTTTCAGTTACAATAACTTAAATTTATTAAGTGTTTGCTATATGCTGGTTATGATTATAGGCATGTTTCATATAGTTTGTAAATCTTCATGATGATGCTATGAAAAATGCCATACTTTCACTCTTTTAATAGATATAGAAACTGAGGGAGAAGGGTTAATTAAGTAGCAAATGTTTATACACTTCATCATTTATTCATCATTTAACAAGCATTATTAAATATGTTTTTATACTAGGCATTGTTTTGAGGATTAGGAATAAAACTGGACAAATAGACAAGTTCTCAATCTTAGAATGCTTAAATTCCTTTAAGAGATAGAGACGAAAAACAAAAACAATTATAAAATGAATGAGATAAGTTATATATATATACATATATATATAAAGCTCTAAACTACATAGATATGGTAATAC
>SJYX01009620.1:297704-342649 GCA_006410675.1 Oreotragus oreotragus | reverse complement strand
TCATCCCTCCAGATCATCCCCATACACCAGCCCCAAGCATCCTGCATCCTGCATTGAACATAGACTGGCAATTCATTTCTTACATGATAGTATACATATTTCAATGTAAATTATTTTTTATTGAAGTAGAGTTAATTTTGTAGTTCAGTCACTAAGTTGTGTCTGACTCTTTGCGACCCCATGGAATGTAGCCTGCCAGGCTCTTCCATATGTAGGATTTCCCAGGCAAGAATACTGGAGTGGCTTGCCATTTCCCTTTCCAGGGGATCTTCCCTACCCAGGGATTGAAATCACTCCTACATTGGCAGCAGATTCTTTCCCACTGACCCATGTATTAGTTTTAGGTATGTAGTGTAGCGATTCAATATTTGTATAGATAATACTATGATTAAAGTCATAAAATAGTAACAGTTTTCCCTGTGCTTACGATATGTCCTTGTATCTTATATTATACATAATAGATTGTGTCTTGTAAACCCTTACCCCAGTCTTGCCTTTCTCCCTTCCTTTTCCCTACTTGTAACCACTAGTTTCTTCTCTATATCTATATTTCTCTTTTGTTACATTCATAACAGTTAGATTTTCAGTCACAAAGTGTTCTCAGCTCAGTAGTGGACCACAAAAATTCTGACACAGACCAAGTAGCTGCTACTCCAAAGTGTAAAATCTCAGAATTTTCTAGTGTTCCTAAAACTTATATAAACATTGCATTCTTTTCCCAATACATCTTTTGTTTGTTTTAATATGAGAATATATTCTCCATTCCTTAGAAATTTGGAATTCTGGGAAGATGAGCTATATTTCTTCTGAGACTCTGCATGGAGCCCCCATGGAGCACTTCTGAGCATACCTGGTATATACAATGTATTTTGAAAAACACAATTAACATAACTCAAGGTAAGTACTGGGTAAATGCTTAATGAACGGATGAGTGGACATATTCAGCCTGTTCCTCCCCTCTAAGTGTGGGGAGGTGTTGAAATATAAACTTAAATGTCTTGTCAAGAGGTGACAAAGCACAGTGTTAAGTATACCTATGCGCTATTTTTCTTTTTTTAGGTTTGAATTTTGACAATTAGCATTTGCTGTCATATGAGCTTAAACAGATTATTCAATCTCTATGTGACTGAGTTTCCTCAGCTGTAATAGTTGGGATAATAAAATACAGAGCCATCAAAGGATAAGGACTGGATGAAATGCTCCACGCAAGAATACTGGAGTGGGTAGGCATTCCTTTCTCCAGGAGATCTTCCCAATCCAGGGACTGAACCCCAGTCTTCCACATGGCAGGCAGATTCTTTACTATCTGAGCCATCAGGGAAACCCAAGGAAGGGACATGATAATGCATATAAAGAACGTAACATGATGCTTAAGATACTAAGTCCTGTGGGGGGGCATGGAGTATCCCACTGTTTGCCCATGACTAAAAGGGGATGTGCTTTCAGGGACATGTGGATGAGTATCTCAACAGTGAAACAGTAAAACTCAGAATATTCTAACAGCTAGAAGTGGCATCAGGGGACAGTATTCAGCTATTGTATCTTGGTGCTATGATATCTGTTATTTATGAAGCTCTTGAATAAATATTGAATAAATACATCAATAAGAGAAGATATGATCAGAAGGGTGGTAAGAAAGAAAGTGAAGTTGCTCAGTCATGTCCGACTCTTTGTGACCCCGTGGACTGTAGCCTACCAGGCTCCTCCATCCATGGGATTTTCCAGGCAAGAGTACTGGAGTGGGTTGCCATTTCCTTCTCCAGGGGATCTTCCTGACCCAGGAATTGAACCCGGGTCTCCCGCATTGCAGGCAGATGCTTTAACCTCTGAGCCACCAGAGCAGAAGGGTGGTATGTCACGGTAAAATTAACCAGTAAATATTTGATAATATAATTTTAAGTTAATTCATTTTTCTTATAGTTTATGAAGGGTCTAATTTTGTCTCAACACGGCATTGCTGCCGAAAGTATTTAATGGCCAAGTATCTTAAAGACATCAGGGGTATTATGATTAAAAAATCTCTCATCCAAGGAATTAGATAAAAATTTATCATCCTAACATATGCTGATAAACTGCTCTCTGGAAAAAAAAAAAATCTCCAGTTTGTTGCATCTGTAGATTTTTGTGATGTCAAATACCCTCATGCCTTGGCCTATTTCAAAGAATCCATGTGACATTACTGAATGCAGAGACAGAAACAGACAAATCAGTTTTAGCTCTTGTGAGTTAGTATGAACCAACTCCAACCAACTACTGCTTTGTCATATCACAATTTTCTAAACTTATTCAGCTTTCCCCATCTTTTGTCTAATAGCATGCTTATCGGTTAAGTGTGGAAATTTTTTATGGGGCATGTCCTTGTGAAAGTCTGCTCTGAGTTGTAATGTTCTCTTAGTTCCCGTTCACCTTCTCAAGTGGGCAACAAAGGGAGAGACTAGAGCTGGGGAATGGTTCCTGGAGATGGTGTTTCAGGTACCTGGCCCATCTTGTCATGTATGTCTTTCATAAAATGGACTGAGACCTGGTGATGTAAGAGAGGGCCCATCTAATCGGGTTCTCCTCTTTGAAGTCCCAGAAATTCACTCATGTCATTGCCCAGAAGGGGTCAAGTCCAGAGTGACTGGCTAAGCTGGGTTAATGAAACTAGAATGGTTTTGAGACAACATAACAATGACATGTCAAATATTATCTTATGCTAGTCACACCTGATAAGAAAGCAGATATGAACTGGAAACTACTAACACTGACTTACTATAAGACAATAAAATAATAGAGACTAAAAGAATTTGAAATTTATTGATTAATCCATTTAATGGCACTACAGGGATTAGTAACATAATTTAACAGGATCAAGACAAGATCATCTGATCTTCTCATTTCACATTAGGGATGAACTTGCCAGTGGCACTGCTGGCTGAAGTTGCTTTCACCAATGTGACCAATAATAGGATGGGTCCTGTTAAAATTGGCATCTGTTGTCTTTCAGTGATCCCATGCTGAGCACACCTCATCCCCAAATGTTACTGCATTATTTTTTTTTTATATCTTTTCTATATTTAAAGTATAGTTTAGTTCTAGGTGTTAAAGTATTCTCTTTGAGACCTTTTGCATATCTCTACTTTGATCAATTATATTTCATTCTTACTAGTTCCCAGTCAGATAATAATCTTTCTCTTGAATTTCCTAGCTGTTGATGATACCACACTGTAACTCTAAATTTCTACAAATTAGCATCAAATATAATACTGGAAAGCTCTTGGGATTTGGGGATATTTATTCTTCCAAAAAGACTAAGTGTGCATTCATATTGCCAAATTTTCATGGAGCACTGGGAATAAAATTATCAGCAAGATAGACATGATTCCAATCTTCATGAATTTATAAACCCATTAGTTCTGCAATATAATAAGTTGTAGGACTGTCTGTATAGGCAAGTTACTTCATCTCTTGGAACCTTGGTTTCCTAACCTGTAAAATGACTGCAGTAATACTTAGCTTGCAGATTGTGCTGGAGAAATATAATTAAAAGACAAAATTTTCTCCCAACTTAAAAATCCTCTCTACAAAGTTAGTAGGGAAAGAAAACAGTTTTGTTATTAAAAAAAAAAAAAATTAAACGGAGTTTTGCACATCACAGACAGTATGCTGAGAGACTGCAAAGACAGAAAGAAATCTCACCCTTTCATCTTACATACCCGTGTTTGAGATAAAGAATAAATAGTCCTCAAGTAAGAGGACTTCACAATACAATTTGCCACACATAGTTCATCCCAATTTCACTTCACAGTTGGAGTAACCATCTGTATTAGTTAATTGACTTTATGCAGATGAAAAACAAACATTTCATATCTGTAATAAAGGAAGCAGTTATGCAACTTGGAGCAACCCATGAAGTTGGGTTCCTACCCTACCACTGAAACCAAGAGGTAGGGGTGCCATCTCCCTTGATGTTTTTATTCCAAGTAAATGGTTCCCAGGTATTTGAGAAAGACATTCCTGGTCATAAAGCTGACAAAGCATCTGTCTAGTTTTTCAAATAATTTATATGCATTTCAAAAAGAAGAGAAAGTACTTATAAGTTTAAGTTTTCTAAGTAAACAGTCTGAATAAACGAAGGGAAGGATATCCTCCCTTATTTTCAATAGAGAGTATTATGCCTATTATTGTTTTATTTTTATCTGCCCTTATACTTGTTCTAACAATTGAAAAATGTGTGAAAAAAAGTGAAGTGAGTAATATTTATATATAAATGTAAAATCATTCTGTAAACTCCTTAATGGCTTTACAAACTGAAAGTGTCATTTAACTGGAGTAGACATTTTGATTCCTTGAATGAGAGACATCTTGAAGGCAGATGGTTAAATGGCCATACTCTTAGAAAGGGCCCAAGCCAGTCTGAACAAAGACAGGGGAGAAGGAAGAAGGAAGCCTCTGCAGGTCACAGTTGAGTACTTTGTGTAATTAGAATAACTGCTGTCTTGAGAAAAAATTTCTGATACTATTATGCCCAGAATATGTTTGAATTTGTGTGTCACTAGAACAACATAGCCTTTCTTCAATAGTCCAAAAGCAAACAGAAATATTTGTAATCTTCCTAACAGAGGGATGACAGGAGATAACAATATGTAGACAATTCTAACTATTAGCATTTGGATAGATTAAAATGTGGTAGACTGGCTGTTGAAAGACTGAGTATTGACATCCAACAGACCCAGACTTCAATCTAAGTTTCAGTACTTACTAATAGGACAGACTTCTACAAATTCCTCAATCTCTTTACAGTTCATTTTCCTCCTCATCTATAAAACTAGGATCATAGTGCCCATTCATTAGGATCACTGTAAGATTTATAAGTGTTTACTTACTGTCTGGCATATACTAAATATCAATAAATGGTGATGGCCACTACCATCATCTTCATTACTAAGAAAAATAATAAGTGGGTTGGAAAAGCTTTGGAAAAATAAAATGATCCTTGAAATAACTGTTTAGAGTCTGGTTTTGTTTCTACTTTTTTAGTTTGTATAGAAAAGTTGCAAGTATTACAGGTATGTTAAAAATTAAATCAATAGAACATGAACAACAATTTGATTAAATAAACAAATACTAAGCCGTTGTCATCTGCTTGAAACTGATTGCTTTACTGAAGATTGATTGTTTTAATGGACTCAGTTTTTCACCCCTTGTCCTGGGACTTTGGAGCACCTCTTATCAAGAGACAGAATATATTTTCTCTCTGTATCACTGTGGCCAATGAGAGGTTAATAGGAATGAGCCAACAGAAGCTTATACAAGGAACTGCACATTTCCACTAGTCTGGGCCTCTTATATCTCTGCTATTGCCACGAGAAGGAAATGTCTGGGGCAGCCTGTGGCAGATTGAGAGACACGTGGAGCAGAGCCAGATTGCTCCAGTTACCTTAGCTGACAGCCAGGCAACCTCTATACCTGTGTGGAAAGCCGGCCAAGATCTGGAGAGCTGCTCCAGATGCGTATGTTATCAACTGTCTGTTGTATATCATGGAGAGCTGTGGTTATTTGTGACTCAACAACAGGTAACTGAAAGGTCATCAGATAGTTATAACATGCCCTCACCAGAAAAGAAAGAAAGTACTGCCTCACAAGGTTACTATAAGGATTAAAACAAACATACAAAGCACCTGGCATTATAGCAGCACTTACTAAGGGCTAGTTTTTGAGACTGAAGAAGTCAACTTTCAATAAAGGTCTATAAACTTTTCAAAATGCAATATTTTTTAATATTTGTGATTGCTACAGTATTTATTAGATACAACAAAGAAAAATAGAAATGCTGTATTAGAAACTTAATAACAGCTGCTGATAATTCATTTTTCTTATAATTATTCAGCAAATTGAGATCATCAATAAGGAAATCTTGGTATAAGAAGGTATCAACTTTACCCCACTTTTTATAGCCCAGGTGTTTACGGGCAGCCGGTGCCAAAATTGCAAAAAGAAGACATTGATACCTATTCTGACAAATTGCCAGAGATCATTCTCTATTTATATTCAAGCCTCTATCCCTGCTCTCATTTCTATGGTTTAGAATTTTGTTATTGTTGGGAACTGGCCTAAGCCAATTGTCTGTGTACATTTATTAGATTATCTGTGGTAGATTTTGGTAGCTGCTATGGTTAGAAATGAGTGTTAGCTACTCTCTGACATCAAAACCTGACACTTATAAAAGCAAGTGTTGAAGAAGATTCAGCCACACTTGGAGACATTTTTTAGAAATGCTGTTTGTTTAAAAAGCTATACAACAGCTCAACAGCCCTCCTCTGTAAATTCAAAGATGTACCAGTTTCCTGTTCTTTAGGTTCTGTGAGCATAACACATTGTCTCTGAGTTCACTGAGATGATGTGAAATATAGAAGCAGGATTCAATTAGTTTTACAATCACCATCAGGTAAACAGATTTTTCTGACATCATAATTTCAGAATCTAGCCTCCAGGACTATCCTGAAGAGTGAAGAATGGAGGTTTCACTGGACTTTCTATTTATGCTAGGGTGAGGAATGTCTCCAAATTCTTAGACAAAGCATAGATCTTGAATACTACTAATTTGTCATCATTAAAAACCCACTCTTTAATATTTATTAAGTTAATTAGCAAATCCTCTGGTATTGATCAGAAAGAAAATATAGCTAACTCATGTAATAACCACCTCTGGAGCAAGGCCTTTCTGCTCTTGAATTCCTATGAATTATGAATTCCTGAAATGACTACCTCTAGATTACAAATTCAAATACATCTCACACACATATGCATACACACATATATTGTCTTCAAATTTATAAATTGCATACATACAACAAATGTCAAAATCTTTTGGCGCTCTCTCTCAGCTTTTTTGAATGGTCAACTTAAAAAATAGTCACAACCTAAAAGTTGAGAGTTATGTTTTATTTAGCGGAAATTTTTAGCCCAGGTGATAGCATCTCAACTAACCCTTAGAGAACTTCTCAGAGGAGTCAAAGGGAGGAACCAGGTTACACAGAAATTTTGCACAAAGGGCAGGTAGTCTGAACTTCAAAAGATTATTGTGAAGTAAAGAAAAATCAGATATCCCAAGTTAAGGAATTCGGGACTTTTATATGTATGGGAGGGCTTCTCAGGTGGTGTTAGTAGCAAAGAACTCCCCCTCCAATGCAGGAGACAGAAGAGATGCAGGTTAGATCCCTGAGTCAGGAAGATCCCCTGGAAGAAGCATGGCAACCCCCTCCAGTATTCTTTCCTGGAGAATCTCATGGACAGAGGAGCCAGGCAGGCTACAGTCCATAGGGTCACACAGAATCAAACGTGACTAAAGCAATTTAACATGCATATTTGCACTATGTATAGGAAGATATAAGAGTTTGGGCTTACTAAAATCATTCCTTTCATATGCATCTCAGCTATCAGGTGCCAGTACCCTTGCTTTTCATATCCTGAGTTCCTCAGTCCTCACCATAGGGGTGACTGCAGCCTGATGGCCAGCAGATTGTACTGGTGTTCTTCTCCTTCCTGAGTACCCTTAGGGCTCAGGAACTCACATTTGGAGGGCCAGAATCACTGATGACTGTGACAGCCTTGTTTACTGATATGGCAAGAAAGACTCCATTTCTTCAAATCTTCACAGAGTTTTGAGACTTACTGTTTTGATTCTTTTGGTATTCTACTTGGGACCTACTCTGTTTTACAGTTTATTTTCAGCATCCCATACACCCCTCCCTTCCCCTTCCCCAAGGTTTTCTCTAACTCTAGCCTCATAAAACCCTGTGGGCTATGCCTTCCCTCAGTACTATAATAGAAGAGGGGAGATTGAAGAAAACAATGTTTCTAAATACTTCCAGAACATTTAAAGAGCAAAATATGTGTGATTAGTAGTAAGAGCAAATGGTGTGAATTTTTAAAAAAAATTAAATAAAATCTTTCTCATAGAGTCCAGAAAGTAGAAAGAACACATATAGTTTTAGATTCACTTCTCTTTATATTTGATATCTGACTTCACCATTTGCTGCCTATATCACCCCATGCACATCGCTCTTTGAATCTTAGTTTCCTCATATGGTAAATGGAGACAGTTTTTACATATATACATATATATATTTGCCAGGAGCCAGCGTGAGGAACCCCGCTCGTGGCAAAAGTCATGAGGAAGGAGGCTCAGCATATGCAAAGGCGGGATCGAGCTTCAGGGGTTCCCCTGGAAATTCTTGAGCATCTACCCCTAAAACCAGAGTCTACCTGCTTTACTGTGTTATGCTTTTGACCTACTCTTCTGACATTAACAGGGGGCTGTCCCCCCACCACCTTTTTCTGGAAAAAGTTAATTTAGAGCTTTTAGATAATAAGTCTCCTGGGCATTTAGAGTGTTTCAATCCAAAAACCCCTCTGATGGCTTTCTAGCCTGCCTGCCGGACTCTTACAGCTGTGCATGTGATTGTTTGTGGCCTCCCGACTGCGAGAGGCACAGGAAGCTTAAAACATCCTAGTAATGTAGGGGCTTCCGAGGAGTCAAAATCATTAGAATAGGACTGATTAAGGGTTTCATTTGTTGAGCCAATACTTGCTGCCAAGTTTTCATATCTTTTATTTGTTGATATAGTTGGTATGTAGAAAAAACAGATGGTAGCCCTGGTATTAGCAACATTAGATCTTTGAGTTAAGTACTTTTTTTGTTATAACCCACCGCACCTTTGTTCTACAGGAATGTAACTTTATTTAGTATTTTGAGGGTGATGCAGATTAAAGAAAAAAACACTTCTAGGGAAAAAGAGTTTTCTGGTTGATAGACATTTATCTAGGAAAAGAGCCATAAAAATGTTAACAGGCCTCTTGGCCAGAAGATGATGTAAAACCAGTTGAGACCTTTTGTATACGGGAAGGTATGCAAGAGTAAAGCCTGATCTCAATAAGGCTCAGGACTGCTGCCCCTACATAGCTCTGCATATTCCATTATTTCTTTATGTACAACTTGGGGTTTATAAGCTGCTTTTGAAAATAAAGTTGTGGGTCTGGCACCAATGCTTTGCTCCCCCATGTCGTTCTTTTCTCCCTTTTCTGGCTGAATTCCCATCTGGAGTGTGGAGGCTCACCGTATCTACTTATTTGCCCTGGCTTCTAAGACCCATGCGAGAGGGAGCCCAAGGTGGAACACCCTCCGCTATTCAAGTGGGCACCAGTGGCCTATGTAGACAGTCCAAGTTCCTTGTCTTGGAACTTTATTGGTTTTCCATGTAAACCAAGTTATTCAGCATCTTTTCTCCACTAATTTTCCTACTACACTATTCTTTCCTAATCTCTCTTTATATTTCTAAATAAATAAGTTTTTCCTTGCCGACTCCATCCCCGCTTCGAATTCCCTAGATCCACTGGAGCTGGACCCCAGCATATATTTATGCATATATAATGACATATATAATATGCTCAGGTAGTGCATACCTTACTTTATAAATATTACAGTATCGATGTTAATAAGTAATCTGTATTATTATTGTAGTTGTTGATACTATTGATTGATATTGTTATTGAGGATATTAATATCTTTCTACAGACAAGATGTGAAATTATGAGAAATCATTGAGACTCATAAAATGAAAAAGTCCTCTCATGGCTATATGAAAGGAATTTCCCTGTGAATTCATTGTAGATAGAAGACTCTACTAATGATTAGTATAAATTATTAATAGTTTGCATGTACACAGTTTATTGACCATCAATGATATTTAACTGTATGTCGTGATTGTCTTTAGTAAAGGTGTCCTTCTTCCTGAAAGACAATGCATTTAGATTTATATGAGCATATATAGTACCCTATATTTTATGGAGATGGTAATCCCAAAGAGAGGAATGCAAATAGAAGTCTTTATGGGGATCTGAATTATAATCCTAACAGGAAATTGCACTTTAGGCATTCTAGTATAATGGTTATGAGCTTTAACTTTGAATAAGACAGGTCTAGGTTATAATCTGGCTTCACCCTTTAAAAACCATGAGATTTCACTTATAAAATCAATGTGAAGAACAGAAAAGTCTGAGTAAAATAAGGTAATGTATAGAAAGTACTTTTCACAGTACCTGACACAGAGTAAATGTTAATTTTATCCACTCAACAGAGAGAAAAACAAAATCTCTCAGATGTGTATATATGTGTGTACAACACACATAATTATTGCAAAAGACAAATTTGTCTCCAAAAAATTTCTAAATATTTTGGTCATCAGGAAAATGTTTGAATGTGGACCTATGCTTCCATCAGGCCTAATGAAGAGAGTTTGCAATTAATCTCAGATCACTCTGCAGGAGAGACACAATATAAGGTCTNGAGTGTTTCAATCCAAAAACCCCTCTGATGGCTTTCTAGCCTGCCTGCCAGACTCTTACAGCTGCGCATGTGATTGTTTGTGGCCTCCCGACTGCGAGAGGCACAGGAAGCTTAAAACATCCTAGTAATGTAGGGGCTTCCGAGGAGTCAAAATCATTAGAATAGGACTGATTAAGGGTTTCATTTGTTGAGCCAATACTTGCTGCCAAGTTTTCATATCTTTTATTTGTTGATATAGTTGGTATGTAGAAAAAACAGATGGTAGCCCTGGTATTAGCAACATTAGATCTTTGAGTTAAGTACTTTTTTTGTTATAACCCACCGCACCTTTGTTCTACAGGAATGTAACTTTATTTAGTATTTTGAGGGTGATGCAGATTAAAGAAAAAAACACTTCTAGGGAAAAAGAGTTTTCTGGTTGATAGACATTTATCTAGGAAAAGAGCCATAAAAATGTTAACAGGCCTCTTGGCCAGAAGATGATGTAAAACCAGTTGAGACCTTTTGTATACGGGAAGGTATGCAAGAGTAAAGCCTGATCTCAATAAGGCTCAGGACTGCTGCCCCTACATAGCTCTGCATATTCCATTATTTCTTTATGTACAACTTGGGGTTTATAAGCTGCTTTTGAAAATAAAGTTGTGGGTCTGGCACCAATGCTTTGCTCCCCCATGTCGTTCTTTTCTCCCTTTTCTGGCTGAATTCCCATCTGGAGTGTGGAGGCTCACCGTATCTACTTATTTGCCCTGGCTTCTAAGACCCATGCGAGAGGGAGCCCAAGGTGGAACACCCTCCGCTATTCAAGTGGGCACCAGTGGCCTATGTAGACAGTGCAAGTTCCTTGTCTTGGAACTTTATTGGTTTTCCATGTAAACCAAGTTATTCAGCATCTTTTCTCCACTAATTTTCCTACTACACTATTCTTTCCTAATCTCTCTTTATATTTCTAAATAAATAAGTTTTTCCTTGCCGACTCCATCCCCGCTTCGAATTCCCTAGATCCACTGGGGCTGGACCCCAGCATATATTTATGCATATATAATGACATATATAATATGCTCAGGTAGTGCATACCTTACTTTATAAATATTACAGTATCGATGTTAATAAGTAATCTGTATTATTATTGTAGTTGTTGATACTATTGATTGATATTGTTATTGAGGATATTAATATCTTTCTACAGACAAGATGTGAAATTATGAGAAATCATTGAGACTCATAAAATGAAAAAGTCCTCTCATGGCTATATGAAAGGAATTTCCCTGTGAATTCATTGTAGATAGAAGACTCTACTAATGATTAGTATAAATTATTAATAGTTTGCATGTACACAGTTTATTGACCATCAATGATATTTAACTGTATGTCGTGATTGTCTTTAGTAAAGGTGTCCTTCTTCCTGAAAGACAATGCATTTAGATTTATATGAGCATATATAGTACCCTATATTTTATGGAGATGGTAATCCCAAAGAGAGGAATGCAAATAGAAGTCTTTATGGGGATCTGAATTATAATCCTAACAGGAAATTGCACTTTAGGCATTCTAGTATAATGGTTATGAGCTTTAACTTTGAATAAGACAGGTCTAGGTTATAATCTGGCTTCACCCTTTAAAAACCATGAGATTTCACTTATAAAATCAATGTGAAGAACAGAAAAGTCTGAGTAAAATAAGGTAATGTATAGAAAGTACTTTTCACAGTACCTGACACAGAGTAAATGTTAATTTTATCCACTCAACAGAGAGAAAAACAAAATCTCTCAGATGTGTATATATGTGTGTACAACACACATAATTATTGCAAAAGACAAATTTGTCTCCAAAAAATTTCTAAATATTTTGGTCATCAGGAAAATGTTTGAATGTGGACCTATGCTTCCATCAGGCCTAATGAAGAGAGTTTGCAATTAATCTCAGATCACTCTGCAGGAGAGACACAATATAAGGTCTAAGATCCCAATGGAGACAGAGCTGAAAACCACCTGATCTTGCTTAAACATGTCCCCCCGCTCTTAGATTCCCATGTTCCTGGGAGCACAAAATCTGATTTCTCGTTTTAGTCCACTTCTGTCGACTGGCTGAAACAGAAATAAGATTCCTAGAAGGTTCCTGAGACTCTGTAGATAAAAAGCAGTGTCAATGGTGCACTGAGCTCCATTCAAACCAAAGGCCTGAACAGTTGTTCCTAAGTACAGGGAGCTCCCTCTGAGACAAAATCCACAGATACTCAAGCCCCTAACATAAAATGACAAAGTACCATGAATAGTACGTCTTCTGTATCTGCAGGTTTGCTATATGCATATTTCATTCATACTTCATTGACTCCTTGCATGTGAATCCATAAATACAGAGGGCAGACTGTATTGCATAGCTGTTCTACACTGCTAGAGTGGGTAGTTTTCAGTGTTTTGCAGGCCTTACCCATTTAAGGTATTCAATAGGCATATTATGGGCTTCCCTGGTGGCTCAGATGGTAAAGAATCCTCCTTCAATGTGGGACACTTGGGTTTGATCCCTGGGCTGGGAAGATCCCCTGGAAGAGAGCATGGCAACCAACTCCAGTATTCTTACTTAGAGAATCCCCATGGACAGAGGAGCCTGGCAGGCTACAGTCCATGGGGTCGCAAAGAGTCAGACATGACTGAGCAACTAACCACACACACACAAATATGTTCTATGTTGGGGAAACTATGGAAGTCACAAAAATAATAAGTGTAACAATATGTGCAAACATGTTTGCTTTTTGCCTATGTGTTCCAATCACTGGGCTAAACACTCTTGTAACCTCCCCAATTACTGAATGAAATAGGCATTATTATTTCCGTCATTTGAAAAATTGAGACTTAAGAAGCTAATTAACTGCTCAAAGCTGCACAGCTCACTGAAATTTTGATTCAGGCCATCTGACTCCAGAAACTAGATTTTTAACCTTCACGCTAAAGTATCTCTTTTTCACAAGGCTTCTAACCATTAAGTGACAGGGCACAATCACCAGCAAATCCTGCAAACAGCTGCCATTCAGGCCCTGATCCAGTGTGTTTGAAAGCCAGAGCTGCTCTGCACACCACAGTCGAGGCATTGCTCCAGCCCAAAATGGTTAAGACAATCCTCCGCCTTTAGGGCTTCCCAGGTGGCTCAGTGGTGAAGAATCTCCTTGCAGTGTAAGAGATACAGGAGATGTGGGTTCTATTCCTGGGTCAGGAAGATCCCCTGGGGGAGAATGGCAATTCACCCCAGTATTTTTGCCTGGAGGATCCCATGGACAGAGTGGCCTTACAGGTTACAGTTCATGGGGTTGCAAAGAGTCTGATATGACTGAGCACACACATATACACACATATGCCCATAGCCACCATTAAGACTGATTGAAAGCCCATCTGTCTTGCCTCCCTTGCACGTCTAGTTCTATCTTTATTTCTTACACTTTATTTTTAGTCTAGGTTCCACACATACTAAGTTGCTTTAATTTCTGTAAATTAACCTGCTTACACAGCTGTCAGGTGTGCTGTCAGGGCACAGTTGTATCTCTGCCCAAGATACACTGTTCACCCTTTTCTTCTCATCAGTGCTCTGATGTCCCAACTAGCTTACCTGGTGCCTTGCGCCTATACAGCCAGGGATTTGACTATAGGATCAGTGATTTTCTCTGCTAACCAAGTCTTGATATTTGTCCCTGACATTAAGGACATGTTTCTTCTCAATTACATTTCCCAACATTTTATATCTTTTGGAAATAGCACCTTGTAAAGGAAGCAGGAACAGGAAGGGACTAGTGCCTGCAAACTTTTAAGAATTCTTGAACTTAAAACTTTAAACTGAATCAGGATACTTCCATGGATCCTAGGGTTTAGCATCAGTCTGTTTTTTCCTAAGCATCTGAGTCCTAGGTGTACAGTCACTGGTGTGCATCTGTCACAGTCAATGTTGAAAATCCTATAGCCAGTGACTGTGAGAAAAGATAACATTTGAGGTTTATTCACATTTTCTTTACACTTATTCATTGTTCATCTTGTGTGCCTGTCATCTTGGAAGCTACAAAGTCCTATTCAGATGCACCTGCTGGCCGATGATCACTTTGAACAAACAGTTTTAAAGTAGCTAAGAAAAGGACAAGAGAAAATAGAGCAGCAGCTTATCCAGGAAGCCAGATCCTCACTGTATGTGTGTGTGTGTGTTTGAACATTTACAATTCAGTATGACTTTAGCATTTCATGAGGGAAAATGAGCAACAAAAGCAAAATGAAAAAGTATCACTTAATGTGAGCTTTAAATTTTTAAGATACAGCATGATTTATTTATCATTTAGAAAGATCTCTCAAAGGAGCTATTTAATAATATACAATTTGCAAAGTGGCTTCATCTTTCTTTTAATTTTCCCAAACCCTGTGGCAGACAGGGTAGAGTCTATGACCCTTACTTTAGATGTGAGAGGAAAAAGGAACAAAGATGTTTATGATTTAGAAGACAAACCTTTCAAACTTCATCTTCTAATTTCTCTGACATTCTTCAAATCTCTCTCCCTGTGCTCACCCATATATCATTAGACATCAGAACTCAAGCTTCAAAAATCTGGTCTTTATTAGGAAGAAACAAGCCACTTGCCAATGAGTCTTACATCATGGAAAATCATTCTCTCAGTCAGATTATTTTGTCAATCTTTCTGCTTCTCCCTTGTAAGATTTTGTTTACAGTTGCAATTATTTTTCTTTAAAAAAAAGATGCAAGGCTAAAAAAGGTAGAGGTGAGGACTTCCCTGGTTGTCCAATGGTTAAGACTCTGGGTTTCCACTGCAGAGGGTATGGGTTCACCCCCAGTCAAAATCCTGCATGCTGTGTAGCACAGCAAAAAAAAAAAAAAAAAAAAAGGAAAAAGAAAGAAAGATACAAAGCTTTCATAAATCAAGGGGGTGCAAATGGTGACAACATTCTCACTGGGTCTTGGGGTGCTTCCAGCCCCCAAAGTATATCATTTTCAGTGTCTTGTTTCAAACTTCCCTGGAAATGTCTCACCTCTTTTACCACACCTCAGTCCACCCTAATCTTACAAGCTGATGTCTGAATTGCCTCTGCCTGTCTCTGTCTTTCCAAAAAACCTAGGTGCTTGTCTCAGATATACCATTACAAGCTCCTCATCTTTTCTACTTTTGTCATTGCTACCAACCTCTGCTGTCAGAGTTGATCATCAAGACATTAATCTTTTATCATATATATATATATTATATATATATATATATATATATATATATATGCCTTTGCTCTCTGAATGAAAGAAAGTTTGGATCCTGGCCATAAAGGATGCTTTATCATGATCCTTATTTGCCATCATTGCTTCCTTTCAGGAACGTAGAGGAATCAGGTAGATGTTTACTGGAAATTCTGTAATCCCAATAGAATTTGTATAGTAGAATACATTTCACTGTCATCGCTTTATATCCCCATTACTTTATGCCAATATGACAGTGGTCTCCTAACTGGTCTTCCTGCCTCAATATTGGCAAATAAAATTTTCTTTTTGAAATGCAAATCTTTGCATGCTGTTTTTCTACTTAAAACCTTTCAGAGTCTTCCACCAGCCTTTAGCATTAGAGTCCACATGCTGTAGAATTATCCCCTCAAGCATTCTACCCTGTGGTCCCTACTTATCTCTTCAGTCTCACTCCTCTCCTTGCAGCTTTCCTTTCACCCATACTTATAATTTCCTAACTGTGCTGGGCTCTCTCATGACTCCGGGGTTCATGTGTGTCATCGTACTAAATGGGATATCTTTTTTTCTTGGCTACCGGGCCACTATTTCTTTATTCTGCACAGCTTACCAGACATCATTTTTGATGACACAAACACCTATGAGTCTGGAAGAATTTTTTGCCTGCGTTCCAACTACACCACAAGTAGCTGAGAATCTGTAGTTTGAGGGGAGGGTCTCAGTATTATTCATGTCAGTTCTTCTGTGCCTGACACAAAGTGAGCACATCACAATGATTCAGTTCAGTTCAGTTGCTCAGTCGTGTCTGACTCCTTGTGACCCAATGAATTGCAGCACGCCAGCCTCCCTGTCCATCACCCACTCCCAGAGTTCACTCAAACTCATGTCCATTGAGTCAGTGATGCCATCCAGCCATCTCATCCTCCGACATCCCCTTCTCCTCCTGCCCCCAATCTCTCCCAGCATCAGGGCCTTTTTCAATGAGTCAACTCTTTGCATTGGGTGGCCAAAGTATTGGAGTTTCAGCTTCAGCATCAGTCCTTCCAATGAACACCCAGGACTGATCTCCTGCAATGATCACTGAACGAATTTTTGATATTCTACACTCAGTATATGAGTGTGCACAATACCCTTTCTGTAATCCCACCAGGTCAGAGATTGGGTTTTTGGTATATTAGTATTCAGGCAGGATACCACCAAACTAAGAGTCAGAAAGTCAGGTTCTATTGTTGACTTTCCAAGCTAGTGTCTGAGCTTCTATGTCATTCACATACCTCAAAATGTTTATTTATTGAGTCACTATTAGGGGCTAACACAGTTCGAGGTTTTGAGGATGTTGTTGTTTAGTTATTAAATCATGTCTGACTGTTTTGCAATTCCATGGACTATAACCCTCCAGGCTCCTTTGTCCATGGGATTTCACAGGCAATAATAGTGGAGTGCGTTGCCGTTTCCTTCTCCAGGGGATCTTCCCAACCTAGGGATTGAACCCACGTCTCCTGCATTGGCAGATGGATTCCTTACCACTGAGTCACCAGGGAAGTCCCTTGTTGGTCCAAATAGGCAGACTCCCTTTCTCATGGAGTTCACATTGTATTTGAGACGACAAAAACAAATGGATAGGCATACAGTATGTGTCAAGTTGCTGTAAGCGTTATAAAAAGTGAAATAGGATAAGGAGGTTAAAGAAGCAAGAGGATACAGTTTGAAGTAGGATGGTCAGAGAAGGCATTTCAGATAATGTGATAGTTGAGCACAGAACAGTGAGCCTGTGCATTTTTGGAGAAAGAGCATTCCAGACAAAGGGAACAGCAAGGTCAAGGAGCCTGAGGCAAGATCATGTTTATCATGTTCCAGAAACAGTAAGACTCCCATTGTGGTCAGAGCAGAGTGAAGAAGGGGCTTGTGAAAAGAGACAAGGTCAGAGTTGGCAGGACCAAGCCATTCAGTAGCAAGTGGTGAGATGTTTCCTTTTTATTCTGAGTTACAAAAAAAATCCATTGAAGGATTTTGAGCAGATTTGAGGTACAATCTGATTGCTCTTTTAAAGCACTCTGATTCTTCTATGGAGTAAATACTGTTAGGGGGACAAGTCTAGAGGCAAGATTAGGTAGGAACCACTGCTGATGACTCAGGCTAGGGTAGGAGCCCATAAAGCAGAGAGCAGAGATAGAGTTCAGATATATTTTGAAGATAGATTTGATAGCACAGTTTTTTTGCTGATGAATTGGATGTGAGATATATAATAGAATAATCTGTGATGATTTAATTTTGCACCATTTACTGAGGTGAAAAACACTGAGAAAAGCATAAGAACAAAAGATCCGTCTTAGATGTAAATAGACATAGACTTAGACATAGATACACATATATGGCATAGATAGAGATGTGGATACAGATATAGATAGATACAAGTGGAAATCTCAAGTCAGCAGTAAGATAATTGAGTCTACAAGTAGAGGAGCTCAAAGTTTGAAATTAAAATCTGCAAATGACCGAAACATGGATAAACTTACAGCCATAGAGTTTAAAGTTGAGTGAAATGAAGGCAGAGAAGATAAGGGTCCTAAGCAAGGTTTACAAGCCAGAGAAAAACCATCAGAGGCAACGGAGAAGCAGGGACCCAGAATAGGTATAACAACCAAGTGAAGAAGTAGTTCAAGGAGTGATCAATTGTTTCAAAAGCTGTTAACGGGTTGAATACAACTAGGACTGTGACTTTACCCTAGAATTAAGTACTGTTCAGGATACTGCTCAGGGTATTGATATCCATGAGAAATGTAATGGGGACAAAGCTGATAGAAATGGCAACCCACTCCAATACTCTTGTCTGGAAAATCCCATAAACAGAGGAGCCTGGTAGACTAAAGTCCATAGGGTCGCAAAGAGTCAGACACAGCTGAATGACTTCTCTTTCTTTCTTGTGAATAATTAAAGAGCAAGTAGACACAGGAAATATAGATAATTCATTAAATAAGATTGGTGGGCTAAATAATTTTCAAATTATCTTTTCATCTCTAATTTCTATGATTTTAAAAATCATATCTATATTATATACCTCACATTTACTTGGATTACCAGTTCAGTTTTGAGTTGAACCCAAAATCCTGAGCATGGAATTATTTTGAATGCACTTTTCTTTTGAGAACTCAGAAAGCTCTTTAGGTTTTTCAGAGCCTCAGGGCCACTTTTGGCTGTTTCAGTTATCACTGTGTTGCGGAAGTGGTGAAGTGCCAAGTAATAGAATACTAGGTAACAGAGAGTTTCTTGCACATATAGTCACTTGTGTTTTGCTTCATTCTTCCAATATGTTCTGCATATCCTATCACTCAAACACCAGTCTATCTTTCCATCCATTCACCCTTCACTTATTCATCATGCACTGGTGATACCAAGACCTCCCACAGAATGTTCTCTCCCTCTATCTTGGGACATACAAATGGAATATCTCCTGACCCAGCAGAGGATCCCTCAGTATAATTACACTGAGCAGTCCCTGCAGATGAGCAGGTCCAGAGTTGTAAAAGGAAGGGGAACTAAAGAGAAGCACAGGCATTATAGTCTGAAGACTATTTTATTCATAATTTGAGAATAAACCATGAGTTGAAGTTATAAATGTTTTGCTAAAGCATCTCATCCAAAAATGATCATTTGGAGAAAATTCAGTATGATGTACAGCCTGAGTCAGGAAAAGAGGCTTAGGATGAGGTCCTTATGAGGGGTATTAGATGTCTGATTTTATATTATGAAGGCTTATGGAACAGGGGCAAGTTGATTGTAGAAAGTAACATGCAGTGCTAGAATAAAACGTGATGGAAGTAACTAAGATCCTGAAGTGCTACGTTTTTTTATTCTTTTATTTCTTCTTTTCCTATCCTTTTTTCCTTTTTGGGTCTGTCCTTTTTTTCCCTCTTATATAACACAAAGAAAAAAATTTATACAAACCATGATGATGAAATTCAGAACAAAATATTTATTTTTTATCACACAACTGAACTTTCATATAAATTAAACCATCCCATTTAATTTAACTTCATTTCTTAAGTAGTTCTATATCTAATTTTTCCCAGAAGAAATTAATTTTCCGTACATAACAGTCTTGACATATTCTCAATGGGCAGGAAACTTTGTATTATATGATATTTTAAGTGTAACCCTCAGCACAGCAATGTGGATAAGCCCAATGAATATAAAATAGAGAAGAAATGAGAAAAATGTTCTACTTTTTTTTTTTTTTTGCTATTTCAGAAGAACAAGGAAATGATGATTTAGATTTATGTGGAGGGTCACAGAATCAAAACTAACAAAACCAGGTTGTCAGATGGAGAGGTACATGGCCACTACAGGAATAAACCTTCCCTGCCATAGAAAGAAAATCCTGATACTCACACCTGCCTCTTGATCAGACACTTGAGACAGCTGGAGCAGTGGAACAGATGTGCCCAGAGATAGCAAATAGATGTGCTTGATAGCAGGAACATGGAGCAAGATAGCTTCAAGTTCTTGAAGAAAATAAGCTGCTGTGATCAATGGAACTGAGAAAGCTCATTATGTGAGAAGCTTCTTATAGGATGTGGCTCTTCCTAAGGGAATTCTCTGCCAGAGCCGTAAGGACTTTGACCCTGCCCAGGCACACTCTGAGTGTTGAAATCAATTTCTCATTTTGAAATAGGTTAAGATTTCCCTCCTACCCTGAAAAATAAGTTTTCAGTAGTTATGAGACTGACACTAAATTCAGTTATGGGTAAACTTTATGTTTGGGGCCAGCTGGATATGTGATTTTACCTTTTCTCTACATTTTAGAAAGTCTAAATACAGATCAAGTATTTTTGATGAAATATTTAGTATTTAATTGAGATGAGATAAAGTGTAAAATACCAGATTTTAAGGTTTAATGTAATTTTTTATATTTCTAATTACAGCCACCAAAAATTTAGAATTGTATATAATATTTCTAGTGGACTGTGTTGTTCAAGACCATCCCTACTGACGTTGAGTTACATTCCGATTTTGACTAATAATCTAAACTTGAAATTAAATTTCAGTTTGAGGTGATAATGATGATGTTGACTATTACAACAACAAAGACAGCATCTTTAACTACTTAGAAATGTAGAGACTATAAAGCTCCCTTACACAGGATATTATATTAAATTCTATAACTCACTGCAATGTGCTATAAAATTCATGGATGCTCAGAGAAGCAATGTGGTTTACCCAAAGTTATTCTGCACATTTTTTGGCAGGACTGAGATCAAAACCCACATGTTCTAATTCCAAAGAGCTTTTTTCATCTGCTTCATGGAAATTCCTCTTTATTTTGTAGTCTGTGATTTTCTTAAATTTATTTATTTATTTATACTTTATTTTATTTTACAGTACTGTATTGGATTTGGCATACATTGACATGAATCCACCATGGGTGTACATGAACTCCCAAACATGAACGCCCCTCCCACCTCCCACCCCACATCATCCCTCTGTATCATCCCCATGCACTAGCCCCAAGCATCCTGCATCCTGCATCGAACATAGACTGGCGATTCATTTCTTACATGATAGTATACATATTTCAATGCTATTCTTCCAAATCATCCCACCCTCTCCCTCTCCCTCTCCCTCAGAGTCCAAAAGTCCGCTCTACACATCTGTGTCTCTTTTGCTGTCTTGCATACAGGGTCCTCATTACCATCTTTCTAAATTCCATATATATGTGTTAATATACTGTATTGGTGTTTTTCTTTCTGGCTTACTTCACTCTGTATAATCGGTTCCAGTTTCATCCATCTTATTAGAACTGATTCAAATGTATTCTTTTTAATGGCTGAGTAATACTCCATTGTGTATATGTACCACAGCTTTCTTATCCATTCATCTGCTGATGGACATCTAGGTTGTTTCCATGTCCTGGCTATTATAAACAGTGCTGCGATGAACATTGGGGTACATGTGTCTCTTTCTATTCTGGTTTCCTCGGTGTGTATGCCCAGCAGTGGGATTGCTGGGTCATAAGGCAGTTCTATTTGCAATTTCTTAAGGAATCTCCACACTGTTCTCCATAGTGGCTGTACTAGTTTGCATTCCCACCAACAGTGTAAAAGGGTTCCCTTTTCTCCACACCCTCTCCAGCATTTATTGCTTGCAGACTTTTGGATCGCAGCCATTCTGACTGGTGTGAAGTGGTATCTCATTGTGGTCTTGATTTGCATTTCTCTGATAATGAGTGACGTTGAGCATCTTTTCATGTGTTTGTTAGCCATCCGTATGTCTTCTTTGGAGAAATGTCTATTTAGTTCTTTGGCCCATTTTTTGATTGGGTCGTTTATTTTTCTGGAATTGAGCTGTATAAGTTGCTTGTATATTTTTGAGATTAGTTGTTTGTCAGTTGCTTCATTTGCTATTATTTTCTCCCATTCAGAGGGTTGTCTTTTCACCTTGCTTATAGTTTCCTTTGTTGTGCAGAAGCTTTTAATTTTAATTAGATCCCATTTGTTTATATTTGCTTTTATTTCCAGTATTCTGGGAGGTGGATCATAGAGGATCCTGCTGTGATTTATGTCGGAGAGTGTTTTGCCTATGTTCTCCTCTAGGAGTTTTATAGTTTTATAGTTTAGATCTTTAATCCATTTTGAGTTTATTTTTGTGTGTGGTGTTAGAAAGTGATCTAGTTTCATTCTTTTACAAGTGAAATGTTAAGTAAATTAAACCTAATTACATGTATGATGCCTATTGAACTCAATAGTTATATCAGGCAGAAGAGTAGCCAAGGGTTAAAATTCATAACTGGCTCTTTGTTAGACCAGTTTTTCTGATGAATTTTTTCCCACAAGACTACAACAATAAGGTTAGAATCCTGCCACTGGATCTTTTGTAACTCTCTGAAGTTAATCTTTCACTCAGGTACTGTTAGAGAACCTAGAATGATAGAGACCTGAGACTTCCTTTTACCTTTCACATATATTACGTGTGTGGCCATCAGCATGTCTGCCAGCTAGTAGATGACCATCTGTTACCAAATTTAGTCTATGGCATGTTTATGTAACTTGTTAATGTTCAGATTTTCTTAAGGAGTACAAGAGAGAAGAGTTTTTTAAAGAGCCATTCCGCATCATATCTAGCAATACTGCAATGACTAGATTCTGTAGTAGTCATCTACTACATTAGTAGTAGCAACTGGTAAGAATGAAAAATGTGGAGAATTGCCATAAGTTGGGGCAACATATGATCAAAGCAGATTCCTTTATCATGTTGAATGTCTTCTATGTTTTGGGACATTTCATCATCTCATTTCATTTTAAGCATAAAATGGCCTCATGAGAAAGATATTACCATTTCGTAAGTACAGACCCAGAGTACATGTGGTTAGATGAATTCAATGCTAGGTACATGAATGTGGCTTGCTATCTTTATTTTCCCTTCTGTCTAAAAAGTGGCAATTTTGGTTCAGTACAGTAAGCATTAGACTGTGAATCAGAATCAAATACAAATTATAGGCATAATACTTAAATTACATAGTACTCAGGATTCAAAAATATTCATAATAGTCAAGATTTAAATCACAGACACAATATTCAATCCCTTCCCAACATCTGGTGCCATCACTTCATGGCAAATAGATGGAGAAACAATAGAAACAATGACAGACTTTATTTTCTTGGGCCCCAAAATCACTCCGGATGGTGACTGCAGCCATGAAATTACAAGACGCTTGCTCCTTGGAAGGAAAGCTATGACAAACCTAGATAGCACATTGAAAAGCAGAGGCATTACTTTGCCAACAAAGGTCCATAGAGTCAAAGCTATGGTTTTTCCAGTAGTCATGTATGGAGGTGAGATGGTTTTAGTGGTTTTAGTCGCTAAGTCATGTCCAACTCTTGTGACCCCACGGACTGTAGCCCACCAGGCTCCTCTGTCCATGGATTCTCCCAGAAAGAATACTGGCATGGGTTGCCATTTCTTTCTCCAGGGAATCTTCCTGACCCAGGGATCAAACCCTGGTCTCCTGCATTGCAAGCAGATTGTTTACAGACTAAGCTACAAGGGAAGCCGTTTGACCACAAAGAAAGCTGAGCACCAAAGAATTGATGTTTTTGAACTGTGGTGTTGGAGAAGACTCTTGAGAGTCNGACCCAGGGATCAAACCCTGGTCTCCTGCATTGCAAGCAGATTGTTTACAGACTAAGCTACAAGGGAAGCCGTTTGACCACAAAGAAAGCTGAGCACCAAAGAATTGATGTTTTTGAACTGTGGTGTTGGAGAAGACTCTTGAGAGTCCCTTGTAAAGCCAAGATATCCAACAAGTCCATCTTAAAGGAAATCAGTCCTGAATATTCATTGGAAGGATTGATGCTAAAGCTGAATCTCCAATGCTTTGACCACCTGATATGAAGAACTGACTCATTAGAAAAGACCTTGATGCTTGGAAAGACTAAGGGCAGGAGGAGAAGGGGATTATAGAGGATGAGATGGTTGGATGGCATCACTGACTCAATGGATATGCATTTGAACAATCTCCATGAGATAGTAAAGGACAGGGAAGCTTGACGTGCTGCAGTCTATTGGATCACAAAGAGTTGGACATGACTGAGTGACTGAACTGAACTGAACCCAACATCAAAATGACATTCACCTACCATTATAGTATTGTACAGAGTAGTTTCATTGCCCTGAAAATCCTCTGTCATCTGTCTCCCTTTCCATCCCCCTTTCCAAATAATGTCATGTATTTGGGTAACACAATATGCCGTCTTTTCAGATTGACTTTTTTCACTTCAGTTCGGTTCAGTTCAGTTCAGTCGCTCAGTCATGTTCAACTCTTTGCGACCCCATGAATTTCAGCACACCAGGCCTCCCTGTCCATCACCAACACCCGGAGTTCACTCAAACACACGTCCATCAAGTCGGTGATGCCATCCAGCCATCTCATCCTCTGTCGTCCCCTTCTCCTCCTGCCCCCAATCCCTCCTAGTATCAGAGTCTTTTCCTATAAGTCAGCTCTTTGAATCAGGTGGCCAAAGTACTGAAGTTTCAGCTTTAGCATTGTTCCTTCCAAAGAACACCCAGGACCGATCTCTTTTAGAATGGACTGGTTGGATCTCCTTGCAGTCCAAGGGACTCTCAAGAGTCTTCTCCAACACCACAGTTCAAAAGCATCAATTCTTCGGTGCTCAGCCTTCTTCACAGTCCAACTCTCACATCCATACATGACTACTGGAAAAACCATAGCCTTGACTAGACGGACCTTTATTGGCAAAGTAATGTCTCTGCTTTTTTTTTTGAAGACATTCCATTTTTTTTTTTTTNATTCTTCGGTGCTCAGCCTTCTTCACAGTCCAACTCTCACATCCATGCATGACTACTGGAAAAACCATAGCCTTGACTAGATGGACCTTAGTCAGCAAAATAATGTTTCTGCTTTTGAGACATTAGGTTGGTCATAACTTTTCTTCCAAGGATTGGAGTGGGTCATATTCCTTCTCCAGGGGATCTTCCCAGACAAGGAACCAAATCCACATCTCCTGCATTGGCAGATGGATTCTTTACCATTGACCCATCAGGGAAGGTCAATTTTGTGGTTATAAACAGGCAACTGTACTACATTGTAGAACACTGTAGAAATGCATATAGCCTTCCCAGATCAGGAGACTGAGTCATCACCAGCCTAGGGCCACGGTGACCCTTACTCTATGTATTGACATAGCTAAAGGTTCATGTGTTATAGAAAAATTTAATAAGGTGCCTGATGAGTGAAATTGAGATGTGGAATAAAAAAATTAGAGAACCTTTAAGATCATGCTCTTATTTTATCTATTTGGGGGTCACAGGCTCAGAGAACCAGTGGACTTTGCTAAGCTGCCCCTTGACCTCAAGTGCAGCTGTTTCCACCACTAGAGGCTGCCTCCTATCCACTGGAGGGCTTTTGTCCATGAAACTAGATCTCTACAACATGGAGCAAGTTTCTACAGTTCAATGTTCTACTCTTACCCCTTCAAATATCTCCTGGCTAATTTAATTAAGATAGGAAATTTAGTCAGCTTAGTTGGTCCTTTTTGACTTCCCTGATGGCTCAAACAGTAAAGCATCTGCCTGCAATGTGGGAGACCCAGGTTTGATCCCTGGGTCAGGAAGATCCCCTGGAGAAGGAGATGGCAACCCACTCCAGTATTCCTGCCTGGAAAATTCCATAGACTGAGGAGACTGGTAGGCTACAGTTCATGGGGTCACAAAGAGTTGGACATGACTGAGCGATTTCACTTTCACTTTAGTTGGTCCTTTACTACTGGTAGATTATTAGCCTTGAGACTTCAGTCTGTATGCTGTGTCAATCAGCTAAATCAAGCTGCAGATTCCTTCCATTTAACTTGGATAGGTGATCTGACTTAATACCCGCTCCAAAACTAGCTTTGGTTTCTTTGCCCAGGTAGGCTGAATTCTGCCTTCCTCCTTCTCTCTGTTCTTACACTTACTGAAAGCTCTGCAAATGGCAGCAACTCTGCGGACAGTGAGAACACCCTGTCCACAATCACCAGGCTTGTCATCCTCAGTGTGTCAATTAGACTGTCCGTTCCTTCCACAACCTCCACACCCGACTCTTCACAAATGTCTGTAGGATAGATTGAGCCTTCTGCTCAATAACCCAGGAGTACGGGGCTTCCCTGGTGGCTCAGAGGTTAAAACGTCTGCCTCCCATGTGATTTCAGAAAATGTTGGCAGTGTGGGGAAGCAACCTGAAGTGCCAATCCTATCAGAGAGTAATTAACAAACAATAAATATAACAAGCAGGATGAGAGTGACAATAAGTGGCTTCATTTAACTGGTACTGATTGTATACCAGGCTACATTCTTAGTTCCTTACACATATAATCTCATTTAATAATATTTCCAGGGTAAGCAAATTGGTCAGATTACTTTCTCTTCCCAAGGCTTTGATTTTCAGAACTGTTACACTGAGATAATAGTTACATCATAGGGATGTTGTAAAAATTAAATTTAAAAATGGAGACAGATGCAATTGTCAAACTCTAAAGTGATTTACAAATATTCGGTATCATCTGATCATCATAGAGGTTCCATTCCTTCCAAGGATATTTAAGTAAAAAGCCTACAACTGAGAGCTGAGTCCTGATCAAGTAAAGGGGAACCCCAGCAGTGACCCTAGCAGTGAATCCTCGAACACAAAGCCAAAATACCCAAGCATCATCTTTCACAAAATTAAACAAAAGGTTCTAAACTAAATGAGTGTCAGGGTGGGCTTCCCTGGTGGTCCGGTGGTTAAGAATCCACCTGCCGATGCAGGGGACATAGGTCTGATCCCTGGCTGGGGATGATCCCACATGCCACAGGGCAGCTAAGCCTGTGTGCCACAACTGCTGAAGCCCACGCGCCTAGAGCCCGTGGTCTGCAACAACAGATGCCCCTACAGTGACTGCACACCTGGAGAGCAGCCCCACTGGGCACCGCTGGAAAAAGCCCATGCCCAGCAATGAAGACCTAGCACAGCCAGAAATAAACAAGCATTAAAAAAAAAAAAAAATGAGTTTCAGGGCAAAGCTTGGAAAATTGATCTCTCCTTCTCCCTTCCAATAAGGCAGTGACATAAAGTAACCTGCATACATTCTGACACCACCTCCCCACCTAGATGTTTCCATGAAAGCAGAAGGCACTGCCAGCATTCAAGAAAGCCCTGTTCTCTGGAAACTTTCCCAGACTGAAGAGGGCCCTGGAAACCTGCTCCCTCCCGCAGGCCCCTGGGCAAGGAAGGGCAGGCATCTTAAAGGGGCTGCAGGCCCCCTGTGCCTCTCTTCGGCTGCTTGCTCCCCGGAATTGAACAGCCTGGTAAGCATATACAGTGTTTTTGGAAATGCTTTTAATGGTTATCCTTTCTCTTATTTAGAGTTTTGTCTTCCCAGTATTTCTTTTTAAAACGAATCCCCTGTCCTTTCAAGAACTGAATTATATTTTCACATTTTGCACTTTCCTCTCCCCGCACTAACTTCCTGGAAAAGTGCCAAACTGAACGGGCCAAGTTCTACCCTTAGTGTCGGGGAAGGCAATGGCACCCCACCCCAGTACTCTTGCCTGGAAAATCCAATGGACGGAGGAGCCTGGTGGGCTGCAGTCCATGGGGTCGCTAACAGTCGGACAGACTGAGCGACTTCACTTTCACTTTTCTCTTTCATGCATTGGAGAAGGAAATGGCAACCCACTCCAGTATTCTTGCCTGGAGAGTCCCAGGGATGGGGGAGCCTGGTGGGCTGCCGTCTATGGGGTCACACAGAGTCGGACACGACTGAAGTGACTTAGCAGCAGCAGCAGCTACCCTTAGTGTTGCCTGCTCTCCAAGGCAGGAATGCTTTCTGTATCTCCTACGTCTCTGCAGCTTAGGAGAATGCAGTACTCAGACTTAAATTGCCTTTTAGGCAAAATTACTCACTTTAAGACAGGAGGTTCTGTGTTCTACTCTGCTGGATTTTCAAGAGGGCCCGACACCACCACCTTACAGCATCATCAGCTGTGATGGAATACCAAGTGCTGGTCCCACCAGTCAGTGAAGAGAACACCGCGGGTTCTAGAACCACTGTGTTACAAAGAGGAGACTGACCTTAGAGGTAAAGCAAAACGGGCTGTGGGTTTGAATTCCAATTGTATAACTTATTAACTGTGTGAATTGGGCCAGTGACATGACCCCTCTGTGCCTGAGTTGCCTAATTTCTAGAATGTCAATAATGATAGTACCAACTTTACAGAATGATCATGAGGAATAAAGTTATATAAATAATGAATGTAAAACTTATTTAGAACATTCTGTATATACTGATGCTGCTATACCCTCTCTATAGTGTTTACGTGGTTGCTATAAACAATTACCACAGGCTAGCTGGCTTAAAGCAACAGAAACTTATTCTCCATCTGCTTTGGAGGCCAGAAGTGTGAAATCAAAATGTCAGTGGGGTTGGTTCCTTCCTAAGACTTCAAGGAAAAGTCTGTTCTAAGCCGCTCTTCTGGTTTCCAATCACTACTGCCAGTTCCCCGCGTTCTTGGTTTATAGCTCCAATCTCTGACTCTCTCTTCTAAATGTCTTCTGCCCTTTTTCTCTTATAAGGACAGTTGTCAATGGATCAAGGGCCTAAACCAACATGATTTCATTTCCAGATCCTTAATTTAACTGTATCTGCAAGTGTGATTTGGTCATCCACATAAGGTCAATTCCACAGGTTCCAGGTGGATATATATGCCTTAGTGGCAGGCCACCATTTAACCACTGACACCCTCCCTCCAAAAAAAAAAAAAAAAAGTCAGTTTAGGTCCCATAAGCCTCACACTTACTCTCCCTGTGTGAACCAGGACGTGGGTCAGTTTTTTCCCACAAATTTCTTTACTCACTCTTCCTATTCAGAGGCCCTTTTGATGAGATTCTTCACAGATATGACACGTGGCTGTTTTCTCCTATCACGTGGCTCATGGGTTTGCAGATGGGACGTGGGCATAAATGATGGGAAGTGTGGAGTAGGGTTTTAGATGAAGAAATAGAAGATGGCCCAACTCAACCCCTCATGTCCTTGAGAAGGTAACAGAGACCTGAGAAAGGCTGTGTGCTGTCCTGGTATTTTGGGTAATGCGACAGCAGACTCATCACAGAGTCAAGCGCTGGCCCAGGGCCCTGCCTGTCTTCCCAGTCACCTTCCACAGTGTCGGTGTCACCCTCTCACCACTCCCCGCAGTTATACGGTCACACACGGTGTTCCACAAGTCCACGTGGGGGAAACCAACTTGTATCACACCTTACTCGACACCCTTGATTAATTCTAAAGGCCACACCAGTTTTAGTCCATTAAATTAAGGCCATAAAATTAAGATGTAAATAGCAAAAGTTAGCCGTGCCAGGATGCCAATCAACCTTTGATTTGCTTTTTTTAAGTTTGGGGGTACAAGGAGAAAGTCTGGGAAAGGCTTCCCATCCTACATATGAGCAACAGAATTTGTAACTTCTTGGGAATCTTTGATGATACAAATAATCTCATATTGTAAAGATTCACCTGATATACCAATTATTTGGAACTCAAACACTCCACCCTGTAGTATCAATATTAACAATAATGAATAAGTTCTCAGGCTAAAACATGCAAAATAATACAACTATAACAAAAAAGAAGTCAATATTAACAATATAAGTAATTTAAAAAAGAAAATTTAAATTGAATTATAGGAAGTTAATTCTTTTATTAATTTGCCCAGAATTTCAGCTTGAGGAAAAATAGATTTAATAAAAAGAAAATCAGGAGGTAGAAGAAATTAGGGCTTCTGGGTATTTTCAAGGACGTTAAAGGTCAATTAAATTTAATTCCATTTTGAATTTATGGATTCTTTTTCCCAAAAGGAGAAATATTTTATGGCTCTTTACAATTTTCAAACCACTTTCAATGCAAAATTTCATCTACAAGACCAGACCAATGAATGGCAATTTTATCCAGCAGCCAGAACAAATGAATTCCAGCAACTGATAAATTGGCAATTGGAAAGAAGTCATTACTGGTCTCTATCAAATCCTCACTCCCCAGAGTGTGGTCAGGAGCCTCAGCATCACCTGGGAGCTTGGTAGAAATGCAGAGTCTCATCTGGACCATAGGCCTACAGGGATCAGCATCTGCATTTCAACAAGATCCCCAGGGGGATTCCTCTGCACATCAGCATCTGGGCAGCAATGCTTCTACTAGTGAACAGGGGCGCCTTTATGAAATAAAGCAGTTAACCAAGGGAAAATGCTCATGAAAAATACACATTTGATTTTTAGTTTCAGCAATGTTCCAAACTGAACTCAAATCCTTTTTTCCCTTCACAAAACAGAGATGTTGGATAAACTATAATGTTTTTTTAAGTCAAACTCAAAAGACAGACAGGGGAGTTTCCTGGCTTCCAAAACACTACATAGGAGCTCATACTAATCTAGAGAGTGCAGCAGAACCCTGGAGGATAGCAGACTTGGTTACAGGCCCTAAAAAAGAGGGACCACAATCATAAAATCCCAATGATCACCGGAGATGGTAATGAGATGATAATCGGTCCATATGAAGTGTGATGCTAAAACTTCTGCATAAGCCCTCCCTGCTTTGTGGAAAGGGAATGATAGAGCTTCCCAAGGGGGCTGGGTAAGAAGCAAAGAAGCATCAAGTCTGTGGGGCCTATAGGTCCTAGTTTGTGCCACATATAGTTATGGAGTCCAAATGAATACTCTCCACATGGGGCCGGAATGTCAAACTAACAAATAACTGTGAAAATTCACCCTGGACAAGCGAAACCCTGGGGACACCCATCCAGGGCAAATATAAAACCTCTCTGTAAATATACTCCCACAAACCAGGCACATCTGACTCATACATTATGATAATAATCCCATCTGGGGCTAAGGCTACAAGCACAGATTAAAACAACACAAGAAAAGAATTCACTACAAGAGGGCATATCAGGTAACATGAGCAGTGGATTAGCATGCCCCAAACATAGGATAATACAACCACTCCAAAGAGATGATTGTTTTATTTAAACCTCCAAGCAATTTACTAGTACAGCAAAAACTGAAACAGGTAATTTTGAGAAGGCAAAGGAGAAAAGGAAAGATATGCCCATTTGAATGCAGAATTCCAAAGAATAGCAAGGAGAGATAAGAAAGCCTTTCTCAGTGATCAATGCAAAGAAATAGAGGAAAACAATAGAATGGGCAAGACTAGAGATCTCTTCAAGAAAATTAGAGATAAAAAAGGGACATTTCATGCAAAGATGGGCTCAATAAAGGAGAGAAATGGTATGGACCTAACAGAAGCAGAAGATATTAAGAAGAGGTGGCAAGGATACACAGGAGAACTATACAAAAAAGATCTTCATGATCCAGATAACCACAGTGGTGTGATCACTCACCTAGAGCCAGACATCCTGGAATGTGAAGTCAAGTAGGCCTTAGGAAGCATCACTACGAACAAAGCTAGCGGAGGAGATGGAATTCCAGTTGAGCTATTTCAAATCCTAAAAGATGATGCTGTGAAAGTGTTGAATTCAATATGCCAGCAAATTTGGAAAACTCAGCAGTGGCCACAGGACTGGAAAAGGTCCATTTTCATTCCAATCCCAAAGAAAGGCAATACCAAAGAATGCTCAAACTACCGCACAATTGCACTCATCTCACATGCTAGTAAAGTAATGCTCAAAATTCTGCAAGTCAGCCCTCAGCAGTACATGAACCGTGAACTTCCAGATGTTCAAGCTGGTTTTAGAAAAGGCAGAGGCTCCAGAATAAATTGCCAACATCCATTGGATCATTGAAAAAGCAAGAGTTCCATAAAAACATCTACTTCTGCTTCATTGACTACACCAAAGCCTTTGACTGTGTGGATCACAACAGACTGTAGAAAATTCTTCAAGAGATGGGAATACCAGACCACCTGACCTGCCTCTTGAGACATCTGTATGCAGGTCAAGAAGCAACAGTTAGAACTGGACATGGAGCAACAGACTGGTTCCAAATCAAGAAAGGAGTACATCAAGGTTGCATATTGTCACCCTGCTTATTTAACTTCTATGCAGAATACATCATGAGAAATGCTGGGTTGGATGAAGCACAAGCTGGAACCAAGATTGCCAGGAGAAATATCAATAACCTCAGATATGCAGATGACACCACCTTAATGGCAGAAAGGAAAGAAGAACTGAAGAGCCTCTTGATGAAAGTGAAAGAGGAGAGTGAAAGACTTGGCTTAAAACTCAACATTCAGAAAACTAAGGTCATGGCATCCGGTCCCATAACTTAATGGCAAATAGATGCGGAAACAGTGGAAACAGTGACGGACTTTAGTTTTTGGGAGGGGGAGCTCCAAAATCCCTGCAGATGGTGACTGCAGCCATGAAATTAAAAGACGCTTGCTCCTTGGAAGAAAGCTATGATGACTTCAGCTGCTGCTGCTGCTAAGTCATGTCAGTTGTGTCTGACTCTGTGTGACCCCACAGATGGCAGCCCACCAGGCTCCTCTGTCCCCGGGATTCTCCAGTCAAGAATACTGGAGTGGTTGCCATTTCTTTCTCCATGATGAATCTAGAGAGTGTATTAAAAAGCAGAGATATTATTTTACCCGACAAAGGTCCGTCTAGTCAAAGCTATGGTGTTTGCAATAGTCATGTATGGATGTGAGAGTAGGACTATAAAGAAAGCTGAGCACCAAAGAATTGATGCTTTAGAACTGTGGTGTTGGAGAAGACTCTTGAGAGTACCCTGGACTGCAAGGAGATCTGACCAGTCCATCCTAAAGGAAATCAGTTCTGAATATTCATTGGAAGGACTAATGCTGAAGCTGAAACTCCAATACTTTGGCCAACTGATGCGAAAAACTGACTCATTTGAAAAGACCCTGATGCTGGGAAAGACTGAAGGCGGGAGGAGAAGGGGATGACAGAGGATGAGATGGTTGGATGGCATCACCAACTCTATGGACATGAGTTTGAGTAAGCTCTGAGAGTTGGTGATAGATCAGAAAGCCTGTTGTGCAGCAATACATAGGGTCACAAAGAGTCAGACATGACTGAGAGACTGAAACGAACAGGTAATTTTCAGATGAGAAAGCTGAAGTTCAGAAAGTCTAAGTGCTAATAAGGACTGTTGGCTTAAGTCCAGTCCCAGTACTTTTTCTACCACATCACATTATCTCTGTTCTTAATAAATGTAGGACTAACTCCTATCTATTAGTTGGATCAATTCTTTGATTCATTTAAAACAGATAAGAGAGAAAAGATTTTCTTGGTTTGGGAAGGGAGAATCCTCATTCAGTTAACTTGATTTTAAGCAGCCCTTGTTTTACATGACAAAGGAAGGAAATGGGTAGGTACCTTCATATACTCAGGAAATTTACTGGGGGAAAAGGAAGTGAAAATGTAAGAAGTTTGAGGCAATTGAACAAAATAGAGATACTAGGTAAATATCCATCTGGATTTCCAGAATGTTCAGAAGATGAGGACTTATACTTTGGCAACTGTCTTTGTTTTTCTAAGGCAGGATGTCAGTTAACCACTGGAACTCAAGCTGAGATGAGTTTTTGCTTTTACTCAGAGTATCATCACTGCATCCCTGACAGGCTTCCTGTAGTTGCAGCTTATAACCCACAAACCACCATGCAGGATACTAAAGAGCTGGTGTATAGCTCGGGCATTACAGCAAAGTCATAATTTCTTATCTCTTACCACTTACTAAATTATAATTAAATTCCATCATTCAGAACCCCCTGATCTTGAGCCAGATGCATATATCACAAGAAGGCATTAAAATCTGACCTTTTATATCCCCAATAAGAAATGTCATGAGTCAATCACAGAAGCATAACTCCCTTTCAAATTAGAGCTAAGAAAGATTTGAACTTCAAAGGAGAACTCTTCAACCACAGGTGAATTGGAGGACTTTTATAGTAACCTCTTAAAATTATGAATTCTAAAGGAAAAAAATAAGATGACTTTTGTGTTTCAGAGCAAAAGTAAAAAATCAATGAGTAAACAGCAGGATGGGGAAAAAATGCTACATACAAAAAAGTGAAAAGGGACCACACTGATCCATCCCTTTGAAGTCTGTTCTAAGATTACTGGGAACTTGAAAATCAGTTACATTTCAGCAGAGGCCCTAAAACCCAAAACAATTATCCACTGTCTCTTTTACTGGCTAAGATTTACATCTAGTGGCTTCATCAGTATAGATACCACAGAGACTCTGCAAAGAGTACTGTGGGGCCTGGTGACTTTAGAGCTTGCTCTTGGAATATTTATCCTTTTAGCTCAGTAAATAGCTAGTCCTTTGCCAGCAGGGAGATAAGCAGGCAGCCCTATCAGTCTTGGTACTTTCAAAAGGTTTTCGTTTCACAGCAGACTGTGGAATATTCATCTTTCCTCTGATGACCATTCCTGCCTACAAAGAAAGTATTTAGACCTTCATAAAGAAGGGTCATTTAAATAAGAAACAAAAAACTTAACTGAAGAAGAGTAACAAGAGGAAAGATGAGGAAAGGGAGCAACCAGAGGCAGAGATCCAACACCAAAGGCAGCTTGGGTCTGCCGTGGCTGGGAGCTGGGCTGGGTGGGGGCAGGGTGGCTGTGAGGCAATTCTGATGGAGGAGTGTAGACTGAGGCCATATGTCGGCGCCTCCATCTCCAGCAACACAAAAGCAAATCTGGTGTTCCTAGGAAGCAGGACGACTTTCTCAAAATCCATGTATGTCTTAATTTAATAAGTGGTTATTGTGTTCCCACTGTGTATGAAGAAGTGAAGTCGCTCAGTCGTGTCCGACTCTTTGCGACCCCATGGACTGTAGCCTACTAGGCTCTTCTGTCCATGGGATTTTCCAGGCAATAGTCCTGGAATGGATTGCCATTTCCTTCTCCAGGGGATCTTCCCAACCCAGGGATCGAACCCGGGTCTCCTGCATTGTAGACAGACGCTTTACCATCTGAGCCACCAGGGAAGTCCCCCACTGTGTATACATATATATATATATATATATGCTGCTAAGTCGCTTCAGCCGTGTCCAATTCTGTGCGACCCCAGAGACAACAGCCCACCAGGCTCCCCCGTCCCTGGGATTCTCCAGGCAAGAACACTGGAGTGGGTTGCCATTTCCTTCTCCTATATATATATATATATATGTCAGAGACATACCATGGGTATAAGGTAAGGTAAGGTGAAGTCACTCAGTTGTGTCCAACTCTTTGCAACCCCATGGACTGTAGCCCACCAGGCTCCTCCGTCCATAGGATTCTCCAGGCAAGAATACTGGAATGGGTTGCCATTTCCTTCTCCAGGGGATCTTCCCGACCCAGGGATCAAACCCAGGTCTACCACATTGGAGGCAGACGCTTTAACTTCTGAGCCACCAGGGAAGCCCTACCATGAGTATAAGGAGAAGCAAAAGTGATAATAAATATAGTAGAAAACACAGTTCAAAATAAAATAACACCAACTCAAAAGAAAAAGAAATGATGTCAATTGTGGGCTCAGGTAGAAAATAGTATTTGAGCTGGGCCTTAAAGAAAATGTAAGAATTGGACATACAGATACACTATTGGGAAATGCAGTACACTTCTCTCTACCACAAATAAGAAGCCAAGTGAATAATCAGGCTAGACGTCCTTACCCCTCCCTGCATCTATGAATCACTGCAGAAGAATTTTTAAAATAGCATGCTGGTTTCCCTCCCCTGAATATTTTGATTTGATTAACCCAAGGTAAGACCAGCAATGAGTAGTTTTACTTTTTCGAATACTTCCCAGGTGACTGTTATGTGCGGCCAAGGCTGAGAATCCTGAGCTAGAATGGAGACATGGAGACTGGTATTTGCCCTTGGAAGTTTGTACCAAAACTTTGAAAGAATCCCAGCTCCCAGGGTGTCATGACTCATGAATTGACACCATGTTCCACAGATAAAATACAGGAAGGGAGGCCAAAATAGAATATTGATTTCAACATAATCATCATCCTTTGGGAGTTTCCATGTATCAAGTGAAAGGCAATAACACAGGACGTTTATGGACACTATTTGGTGCTCTGGTGGACTCCCTGCCAGAAGAGCTCCCACTTGAAGCAACTAAATGAAGAACAGGCCACATGAATCATAAGTGGACAGGCTCACAGAGTGTGCATAATGCTGCTTTCAGATCTGTGTTTGAGAACAGAACCAGGTACACCCGATGGTCTCACCATTGTGGTAGTTTCTGACAATTCAATAAAACAAGCATGAGTTTTTCCTCAATGAGAAGTCACCTTTCTAAGTTTGAGCTTTAGAAGGTATGATATTGCAAACTTAAGTGGGCCAAATGTTTGCAATGAGCCTCAGGGAATCTTTCAAGTGTAAGGCTTGGGATCATGTCCTAAAGAATAAAAATGGAATAGCATAGCTTTAGAGTGGTCTCCTACTAGAAGTAAATAGAGTAACTTGTATTCTACTTATCTATTGCTGCATAACAAACGAGTCAAAAATGAAGTGACTTGAAGCAATTTATCATTCTTTCTCATAGTTCCCAGGGCTATCTGGCTCAGCTGGCTGATTCTCCCTAGGTTCTCTCACATAGTTGTGGCCAGACAGTGGCCGGAGTCATCTGAAGACTTAATTGGCCTGGACATCCAGGGTGGAATATTCACATGGTCACTAGCTGGGAGCTCAGCTAGACCTTTGACTGGAATGTCTACATGTAGCCTCTCTCTGTGATTGGGCTTTCTCACAGTATGATGACCAGATTCCAAAGACAGGAAGTAGAAACTGCCAGTTTCTACTCAAAGTCTGGGTCCAGAAACTGGCAAATAGCATTTCCACTATATTCTGTTGTGCTTTTTAAACTGTAACAATGATCAGTGTATTGCCTCTCAGCTGTGTAGTTTCTTCTTTGTCAGCTGAACTAACGTTACGCTTTGTCAGTGGAGGGCTTTGCCAGTAGAGATGCCGGAGAAGGAAGGGGCTTTCTCTTCCTGGCTCTGATGCACTCCTGTCACCTGGTAGCTTCTGTAGCTCCTGGCTCTGCAGTTCAAGGCAGCCAGCAGCACTTAGCAGCCAGCAGCTCCCCTGGCATTCCTTTAGGCTGGTTCACAGCAAATTCTGAAGAGTACCAGCCCCCTGTCTGAGGCTTCTCCAGGCACACCAGAAGGCATGTTTCCAGCAAGTCCCAGAGTGAGGACTTCCAGCTAGTTCCTCTGGCACAGCACCAGAGCAACTTCAGTCATTTAATGAGTCACGGCCAGGCCTTGGTGATATTCTGTTGATTAAAGCAGATACAGAGCCTGCCCAGATTTAATGAAAGAGGACAGAGACTCTGTATCTCAAATGAGGAATGTCAAAAATATGACCATCTTTAATCTTCCACAATTTGTGAACAGATTAGCTCTTATTCTCAACACTATATATTTGAGCTTTAAATGGATATTTTTCATAGTTTTTAATAGCAACTCCCACAGAAAATAAAAAAGCAGTATTATATACGATACAAATATAAAAGAGGAATATTATGCTATACTTCACTGCCAGCTCATCACCTCTAAGTCTGAGTTGTTGTTTTTTTTGCCAGTAGTTTGGACGAGTTTGCACCAAGTATCTCTTCTCTGCCTAGTTCCCTTGATGGCCAAAAAATGTTGGCAAAGACAAGATAAAAGGACAATTGGTGGACCAGGACACAGATCAGAGCCACACAAAAGGGCAAATCCACAGCATGGGCGTTGTGTGGCCACTCTAGAATTTTTCCACAAATTGTGACTGCTGGAATTCTGCCAGCATCAGCCACACAGCCACACAATGACCCAACACTCACGAGCTTTTGCATTGTTAAATGTTTGTAGGGCTCAGAAATCAATATCTAATCACACTTAACTTGAGCCCGATATTCTGTACACTCAGCAGTATAGGTTTCTGGTTGCTGGATATACAAAAGTTAACAATGGGAAGTGGAACATTTGTGGAAATGAGCATCATTAACAATATTGCCACTCTGGTACAAATCATGCACATCACTGCTAATGATGTTTACTGAGTGCTCATTTTTGCCAGGATCCCACTCTACCAAGGGTTTTAAGATCATTCAGAGGAAATAGACACTGTGTGTATGTTAGTCACTCAGTCGTGTCCAATTCTTTGCAACCCCATGGACTATAGCCCTCCAGACTCTGTCCATGGAACTTTCCAGGCAAGGATATTGGACTGGGTTGCCATTTCCTTCTCCAGGGGATCTTCCTGACTCTGGGTTCAATCCCTGGGTTGGGAAGATCCCCTGGAGGAGGGAAAGGCTATGCACTCCAGTGTTCTGGCCTGGAGAATTCCATGGACCGTATAGTCCATGGAGACACAAAGAGTTGGACACAACTGAGTGACTTACACTTTTTTTTAACCTCAGAAATTAATGTTACTCTTCTTTCTCAACCCTTCATTAGGAGCATAATAACTATGACTCAAAAGCTGTCAACTTTAAAATCCTGAGTAATGGGATTATCAGGCTTCCCAGGTGGCTCAGTAGTAAAGAATCCACCTGCCAATGCAGGAGACATGGGTTTGATCCCTGGGTCAGGAAGGTCCCCAGGAGAAGGAAATGGCAGCCCACTCCAGTATTCTTGCCTGGGAAATCCCATGGCCAGAAAAGCCTCATGGACTACACTCCATGGGATTGCAAAGAGTCAGACACCACTTATTCACTAAACAACAACAATGGGAATACCAAGTAATGGGCACATAAGCTACACCTGGCTTCCCGGTAAGGACTCACTAGTCTCTATTCAGTGAGGAGCTTACTGAGAAACCAACTTGGGCTTTTAGTAAGCCATTATAGGGTCACAAGTGTAGTCAAGTCGCTACTGCCCCTTCTCTATTCCTAAACTGCATAATTCACACTGAATTCACACCTAAAACCCTCAGGAAATGTCTAATAGCAGCAGTGCTGTCCTTTCCCTTCCTCCCTGGCTGGCCCCCCATCACCTAACAAATGGACTTGTATTATAACACTTCCTAGATGAGTGCTTCTCAAACATTATGTCCGTAAGAATCTCACTTGAGGATCCTGCTACAATGCAAGTTTCAATTCAGTGGGTCTCAGGTGGAGTACTGAGATGCTGCTTTTATACCAAACTCCTAGATAATGTTGATACTGCTGGTCCTCAGACCACATTTTGAGGATCAAGGATGAAAGTTATTATGGAGAAAGCTTTAGCTGCTTCCAGCAGTGTTCAAAAGAAGAAAGACAAAACACAGGTCTCCAGTTCCCTATCTTTTCCACTCTCTCGCTCAAGTCCTAGAGACTAGATGACAATCAAACCTCAAGAACAGCCTTGGAAACCTTGAAAGTCTCTAAGTTGGATATGCAAATTAAACTCCAACTGACTTCTCAAACATTATGTCCGTAAGAATCTCACTTGAGGATCCTGCTACAATGCAAGTTTCAATTCAGTGGGTCTCAGGTGGAGTACTGAGATGCTGCTTTTATACCAAACTCCTAGATAATGTTGATACTGCTGGTCCTCAGACCACATTTTGAGGATCAAGGATGAAAGTTATTATGGAGAAAGCTTTAGCTGCTTCCAGCAGTGTTCAAAAGAAGAAAGACAAAACACAGGTCTCCAGTTCCCTATCTTTTCCACTCTCTCGCTCAAGTCCTAGAGACTAGATGACAATCAAACCTCAAGAACAGCCTTGGAAACCTTGAAAGTCTCTAAGTTGGATATGCAAATTAAACTCCAACTGTGACCCCAGGATTAAAACACTAGCCCAGTTTGCAGATGCTAAGAACCAGAAAACACTGAAAACTGAATTTAAAAGCTTAATTCTACCCTCACAGTCATGAATATCAGAGAGTCACTTCAAATTTGTTGTTTTTGACACCAAGAAAGAGAAGGTGCATGTTTGGTTGCCTTACAGGTCCTGCAAGTTTGTTTCTTGACAGAGTGTAAGACAGAAAGTTAGAAGCTAAACTTTTCCTAAAGCAGCTACATAATAGAAGCATAGAGGCTTGGATTTTTCAGTTTATTTTGAATGATCTAGATATTTGTCCTGACTCCTCAGAGCCTGCTAAGAACTTTTGCTGTTGCTTTGCTGTCTCCCCAGGTCTTTCATGTTCCTTATCTGCATATCATCTTAGGTCACTCTGTCCCTTAAGGTCCATAAAACTGGTCCAGCCTCCTATTCTGTACTCTCTGGAATGCCTACCCAAGACCTCTTTATGTTCTGGGGGGAAACTTCTGTTCTATGTTCATTTCTACTTCAAATTATACTGAAATTTGTTCTCTGTTTTTTGTACTTTTAACTTTTTTTTTTCCCCTCCTAGACTGTCCCCAGCCCAGCCCCTTCCAACCTTCATTTCCAGCTCTTGTGTTCTGAAAAATTTTAACTGAAGGTCATAAGTGGAGGATGATACTGCTGCGCTGCAGACCAACAACTTTGTAGTGCATATCACACAGCACTATTCCTGAAAATTCTATCAGGTGCCCACTTTCAGTATATCTCTGGACCTTTTGCCTTCCGGCTAATTAATGAAAAATTTTAACTGAAGGTCATAAGTGGAGGATGATACTGCTGCGCTGCAGACCAACAACTTTGTAGTGCATATCACACAGCACTATTCCTGAAAATTCTATCAGGTGCCCACTTTCAGTATATCTCTGGACCTTTTGCCTTCCGGCTAATTATCCCCTTTCCCTTTTCTTCCTATTTCTCTCTATATACCACGTTTCTCCCTGATTGCCTCTAAACAGTCCAATTGAGTGTTCATACCCAGTTATGCAGTGCAGTTTCGCTCTTTACATCCTGTGTTCCCAAACTTTGCCAAACTCACTTTTGTATTTCTGAAGTCCATCAGTGTGCTTTCCTGTATGAAAGAATCATTAGCAGATTGCCATCTCTCCTTTCAAGGGCTCCATCTCTTTGGAAGTTCATGGAATTTAAAACATCTTTTTTTCATTAAAAAACATGATCTCACTTGGCCTCATTACTCGGAGGTAGGAAAAACAAGCATTCATATGGTTATGTTTGTCCAGGCAACTAAAACCCAGAAAAATCATGTAACTTATGCAGAGTCCCCAGGTTAGAGACAGAACCAGGACCGAGACCCAGCTTTCCTGATATCTGGTATATTCTTTCTACTGAGTTATTGTTTTGCTGGATGAGACCAAACATGCCACCATTTTGCAACCATATGGAAACCTGACTACTAACACTGATGCAATCTACACGAGTCTATGTACAGCAAATAGCAGCTGTGCAACTGGAATCTACTTCAGTGTTCTCTCCAGTCCAAACTGGAATTCTTCATATAATCTCCATACCTTGCATGTTGCGATGTATCTTTACACTCAAAGACTTCTTCATTTTTCATTCTGAATGCAAAATAACATCCAGGCTTTCATCTGAAGATGCCTGACAGACTAGAGTACCACCTGTTCTTGATTTATTTCCCACCAATTAAGCATTTAAATTGTTTCTCATCCAAATTGCATTTACTTTTACTACTTTTTCCTCATCCTTTTTATTTTCCACGACCATCAACAATGTCTCGTAAACAACTGCTTAATGTGCTAAGCAGACAAAAGTGTGGTTGTTGGGAAGTGGAAATGAGAGAAGGCGGATGGAGTGGTGAAGCCAGACAACTACAGACTGTTACCAGGCCTCGACTGACCTTGTGCAAGGTGAGCTTAGACAGGTCACTGCACTTCTCTGAACTTCTGTTTCCTCCCCCATAAAATGAGGCTTAGATGAGGCCTCTAAACTTTGACAAGGTAGAACTGTCACCACCTTCCTTGCTGCCCTTCACGTCTTCCTGCCTCAGAAGAAGTGGAGCACCTTCATTCTAAGACTCTCCCTTACATTTGAGATTCTGAGTTTGCTCTTCTTGACTTTGATTAAGAAGTTCTTTCCCTTAAAGTTTTGATCCCCCTCTCTTTTCCCATTAACTTCTTTCCTTTTTCTACCACCAATTCACTGTCAAGAACTAACCAACTGCCAAGACCCAGGTTCGATCTCTGATCAGGGAACTAAGATTCCTCATGCCATGAGGCAAGGCCAAAAAAAGAAAAAAAGAAGGAACCAATGACTTCTATGGTTTCTTTCTCCACAGTTCCATTAGGTTTCCTGCCGACTCCACACTCCTGCCTTTGCAGCTAATCTATTTTCAACCATCTCAGTTTTCAAGTGATTTAGAAAACAGGCATGAACTCAACCCAGACTCAAGGAAACATGTGCTGCATGTGCTGCAGATGAATTGCGAACACAACAGTGATACCATTACAGCAATCAATATATATTTAATAACTTGTTTGAAACAGGCCATATCTCTATTTTCTGTGAAATTAATCAGAAGCTTTCATAGAAATCTTTATGGAACACATGATTGCATGAATGTAATTTTAATTTAATTTGCATTTAAGCAAATAGGTTAAATTTTTTCAACCAATTACTACTAATTTATTTTTCTTGGCTTATGGTTTTATTAATTTATGATTGATTTGGTTAAGCTAGAAAAATAGATAAGAAGTCAGTTCTCCATTTAAAAGAGCTAAACTGAAGTTAAAGCCTTGTGTCAGTGAAAGATCACAGAAAACCAGCTTTTGCAACTCTCTTTGAAGTAGGAAATACAGAGTTTTTGACAAATTTTGCCCCAAAACGGTAAGTAAAGAAACTCAAGGTTTGTCTTCTCTGTTACCACATTCAGGAAACCCTGAACCCACTCCCACAACAGCCTCAGGACTGAGGAATAGGGATTGACAGGACATGCCAAAGGTGTAGCAGCTTTCAGAGTGCCTTCAGTAAATGATCTCATTTTATCCTCATCACTCTAGGAAAGCTTCTAGTATCATATAAAAGATAATGTTCTTCACCTTCAATCATGAATTCATGCATCCAGAAATAATCATTGTGCACTTCTCATTTGCCAGCAACTGCTCTCCATCACTGGTTCTCGAAATGTGACCTGTGCCCCGCCCCCACCACTAGGCCAGCAGCAGCAGCAGCAGCAGCAGCAACACCTGGGAACTTATAAGAACTACAATTCTTCAGCCCTAAGCCACACCTCCTGAACCAGAAACTCTGGGATGGGCCAAAAACGTGTGGATAAACAAATCCTCCAGGTGATGCTGATGCCTCCTAAACTCTAAGAACCACTCACTGTTCTAGATACGAATGTGAGCAGTACACATGCCTCAGCTTCAAAAGGTTCTCTAGGTCAGTGAATAAATGACTGACCTAGAGTCAGTCTTTATTTACTTGGTCATTTAAATGCTCAAGTAAATAAAGCATTAAAATATAATGAACGACATGCAAACTAGTAAAAACATAGAAAAGCAAAACTGATCAATAGCACTCAGAGAAAGCCCACTGACTCTTTAGAGGGCACTGCACTGTGAGAAATTATGGGAAAAAAAAAAAAAAAAGTAAAACAAACAAAAAGCTCTTTAATGAGGTATGGGATCTCAGGCCCCTGTGCTCATCAAGGGAACAACATCAAAAGTGCTGAAACCAATCTAGTCCAAATATAGGATCTCTGATTCTCCTTCCGAAGTCTGTGACTCTGCTCCCACTCTGCAAGGATTTCACAATAAGTCAAATACTAAGTATTTCAAAAATGTTGGATTCAGAGGCTGCTATAGTTCATTTTCTTTGGGGCAAGGTAGTAATCAGTCCTCAGATTGGAAGGAAGGTGAATGCTAGTCATGTCTCTTACTTTGTTACCAGCTCCCTTATAAGATCAACAGTTTCCAACAGGGAAAAAATGTAATGACCACCCTGTCTTTCTAGCTGTGAGGAGAGGATGAAGGGCTTGAGGAGTTTTCTTTAGTGTTTCTCCACACTGATCTCTTGATGGGAGCCTATAGCGCCTGTGAGCAGACATGTCAGCGTTATCCCTTAGTAACAGCTACCATCTGGAGAGCACTTTTCCATTCACAGAGTGATCCATCTATGGTATCGTATTCACCTGACTTTGGTCACAATCCCACGTTGAAGGTCAGGAACTGCGGCGGTAAGGAGACACCCCTCATCCAAGGTAAGGAGCAGCTGTGAAGAGACAACCCACGCCCAAGGAAAGAGAAACCCAAGTAAGATGGTAGGTGATGCAAGAGGACATCAGAGGGCAGACACACTGAAACCATACTCACAGAAAACTAGTCAATCTAATCACACTAGGACCAGGGCCTTGTCTAACTCAATGAAACCAAGCCATTCCTGCAGGGCAACCCAAGGCAGGCGGGTCATGGTGGAGAGGTCTGACAGAACGTGGTCCACTGGAGAAGGGAATGGCAAGCCACTTCAGTATTCTTGCCTTGAGAACCCCATGAACAGTATGAAAAGGCAAAATGATAGGATATCAACAGAGAATCTCCCCAGGTCGTTAGGTGCCCAATATGCTACTGGAGATCAGTGGAGAAATAACTCCAGAAAGAATGAAGGGATGGAGCCAAAGCAAAAACAATACCCAGTTGTGCATGTGACTGGTGATAAAAGCAAGATCCGATGCTGTAAAGAACAAAATTGCATAGGAACCTGGAATGTCAGGTCCATGAATCAAGGCAAATTGGAAGTGGTCATACAAGAGATGGCAAGGGTGAACGTCGACATTCTGGGAATCAGTGAACTAAAATGGACTGGATGGGTGAATTTAACTCAGATGACCATTATATCTACTACTGTGGGCAGGAATCCCTCAGAAGAAATGGAGTAGCCATCGTGGTCAACAAAAGAGTCCGAAATGCAGTACTTGGATGCAGTCTCAAAAACGACAGAATGATCTCTGTTCGTTTCCAAGGCAAACCATTCAATATCACAGTTATCCAAGTCTATGCCCCAACCAGTAATGCTGAAGAAGCTGAAGTTGAACGGTTTTATGAAGACCTACAAGACCTTGTAGAACTAACACCCAAAAAAGATGTCCTTTTCAT
>SJYX01009620.1:254694-283696 GCA_006410675.1 Oreotragus oreotragus | reverse complement strand
GACATGCAAGGGGTCATCACCAGAGCAAGGACAGAGAACCATGTCCACTCTAGAAGACAGGTGCTGGATTCTGGGGGTGCCCATGATGAAGCCAAAGCAGGTACTGGGCCGCCATTTAAGGAATCCACAGGTGTTAAGAAGTGTAAGAGGAGCCTTATGTGTTATGTGGTAGCCTGGATGGGAGGAGAGTTTGGGGAAGAATGGATACATCTATATGTATGGCTAAGTCCCTCCGTTGCTGACCTAAAACTATCGTAACATCATTCATCAGCTATACCCCAATTCAAAATTAAAAGTTTTTAAAAAAAAGAGAGAGGAGCACTGTGTCCCGTGACGGAAGCCCCATGTGCGGGCAGGGGCAGAGGCCGAATGTACAGGTCCAGACTAGACCCAAGGGAGCAAAGAAGAGCAAGCCGCGCTACAGCTTCCTGGAAACCCAGTTAGCAACGGCAAGGTAGTGCTGCTCCCTGAAGCAGTGGCATCCTTGATATGTATCAACAGAGACGTGTAATGGACATTGTTTAATGTTGGGTGCCCAGAATCACATCCCTATATGTGTTTTTTTATTAGTGGACACTACCTTTCCTGCAGAAAGCCCATTCCTTGCAGTTTGGGTGGCACTAACCTCATGCACCCCTGGCTCCAGGCTGGGCACGTGACCCTGACCTGACTTCACATCCCCTCCCCAGCCTGCTGGGGTCCCTAACATGGTCGATGAGAAGTCTCAAGCATCTGGCAGCCACGTTGCCTATCTGACTGAAGAATGAACAAATACAAATGAGAGATGCAGAGAAAGTCCGTAACATCATGTGATCCCTAAAGCAAGAGGTATCCCCAGGGTTCCTTTCAAGAGAAGTCTGAATCGGGTGTCTATCACCAGCTGAAACACATTTCTGCTGAGAGCAAGGAGGACTTGCAGAATCTTGGGGCTGGGTTTGCAGTCTGGGCAGAGCACCTGGTCTTCAGAGAACGTCTCATACTTCTTTATGTGACTCAGATTTCATGCTGAGACTTTTTTCAAATGAAAAGAGAAGTCTGTATTTTTGGTGATTACTTTTATTTTGTCTCTTTCTGCTGCTCATCTTCTCACACCCACACTCAACCTCCTGGCAGAGGTGAAGGCAGGGGTTGATTGTGAAATAAAACTAGACCACATGAAACCACCTGTCTATGAGGTACAAGAAGCCGTCTTCTGGATACCCAGGACCCTCCTGTTTAGTAGGAGGGAAGGACACCTAGACCAGAATTACCTGGCAACAGAAGCCGGCATAGGCCTGACCGCCACTCAAGTTTAGTTTCCCCCTAAAATTAAAGCGGAGCTGGAGCTTTGCGTCATCCCGGTCCCTGCAGGATCCCATAATGGTCCCATATAATTAGCCTAAAGACATCCCCTGCTGTTTATTTGCCAAGAAAACAAGCAGAATGTGCTAGGAAAAAAGAGGGGCTGTTCAGCGGTAAATAGCAAGGAAAAGGTGGAAATGTTTGATCTCGTATATAGATATGGCCTTTGTGTTCTCCAAATAATTACTTTTGGTTTACTTTTTCTAAAAGCCTTGATGGTTGGTTAAGAATGAACAATAAAATTAGATACTAAAAACAAACAAAGCTCTCAGGGAATGGAGCTAATATAAGAGAAACCCAAAGCCTTGGTGCTCACACTTAGTTGAAAAAAACAGACCTGAGTTTTGTCAGCCCTTCTGCATCTATCAGACCTTCTCTCTTAACACCACCGATTAACTAAGAGAGGGGATCTCAAAGTCTGAGGGGTAAAGCCTTTGATTTTCAGATAAAAGAGCACATCAACTTTCAGAGGAAATTTCAGATGTCATTACAGGTCTTATTGAAACTTCTTCCCAGTCTGTATCCCAGAAAAGTTTGAATCACATTTCTGCAGGATACAGATCAACAGCCCTGATGAGGACTGTGTCAGAGATGTCATTTTAAAATACTCATATTAAACCAAGAAGATGGTGGCCAAATTAGAGACAATGTTTGATCCTCTCCCAATTTTCCACTGCTGCAAAGACAAAAACTAATAAGCAAATCCTTCTTTATCATTAGTTCTGTTTTTTAAGAGCAACAACATATTTTAGCAGGTATTTCTTTTTTTTTTTTTTTTTTTGCAAGGGTTTCAGAACATTGGCATGCAGCTGGTAACCCAGAGGAGAAAACAGAAACCACATCCGGAAGTAATCATCTCCCAGTCACTTTAATGGATTATAAATGTTAAAGAGCCCGCCAATTATATTAGCGTGATGGCGTTTCATAAAAAGTTACATAAATCGTAAATGGAGGTAATGCTCTTCTCATTATACTTAGGGATGAGGAGATAGTAAGACCCAAGACCTTACCACACAACAGTAGCTTTGCTTCATTTCTTCTTGTGCCACCAAATTTAACAGACAATTTGAATAAAGCTATCGCCTCGCATACTCACATAAAATTGAGTTTTATTGCTAACTGGGACATATTGAAAAGCGAGAGACTAATGGAGCCAAACTTCCCACAATGATTCAATCAATTTGATATCCTTTTAATTTTTTAATTATTTATTTAGGAGAACAAGTCGCATTTTCCTCTGTTCTTATTCAACCAGTTGATAGTGGAAAGTTCTTATTTTTCCTCTTAAACTTGCAAATGGGATTCTTTATCTCAGAGGTCCAATCACCATTTCAAAGAGGAGATTTTTATTTTTAAGAGATTCTGTTTTTAATTGGCTACTTAGAAAGTCTATTTTGGAAAACATAGTTTCTCACTGGAGTTAATTTGATCTGTATGGCTCAAAAAAGGGCAAATTCCACCAGAAGGAAAAGAGTATGGACCCTGGAATGCAGTTACCTGGGGTAATAATACTTAGCAACTCGGGGAAGCAGAGGAAGTAGTTCCTCTTTAATATCTCAGCTCAGCCTTCCTTTTGTTATCACTATGCCAGTCTCATTATGTTCAGAAGCAATCACGTGCATTGGACAATTGCTTTTTAAGCACTAAGGAACTAACTGCAGTAATTTGGTTGTTTCCAATCCTTCTCCAAATAAAGACATTCCTCTAACTTTATGAATTTTTTTTTTGAACTTAGAAACTCATTTCCATGGACTCGATCACCTTGTAGTGAAAATGTAAGAGAAGCAAAGACTGCAAAGGAGTTGGAAGAAATAAAGAGCCCTTTCCAACCTTTTGAAACGCCTGCAACAATAATGAACATATAATGCACAGGCAATAACCCTTCAGTTAAAAAAAAGACAGAAAAGAGAGCTTTGCATAAAAACTTGGGTGATTCTACACTTTAAATAATAAGGTGAGATGTCACAAAATATCTTGTTATAGGTGATAACTGTTTAATTATAATTCTATACACTACATTATGTGAGAATCTGAGTTTGAACAAAGTTGGCTCTCTCTCTCTCTTTTTTTTTTTGCTTTAATCCACCCAGGCGTTGTGTTCAGAGATAGGGCTCTAAGTTGCTGGGGGACGTGAAGGGCCACAGGGAGTGAAGGATGAGGTCAACACTGAATCCTCTGTAGCAGAGGATCGGATTTACTCCGCTGCCTTCCCACCTTGTTGCTCTTTCCTGTAAGTCAAGTCTGCCCCCTCGTGGGAAAAGTGAGAGGTTGCACTCACTTCCCAGGACGCCTTCCTCTTCCTTTCTAGCTCGGTGAGAGGGTATTGGGAGCAAGTGGTCCCTTCACCACCATCCTGTCCTTGAGCTGCTTTTCATTGCTTCTCTCCCCTCTGTTCTCTGTTCCCCTTTTCTTCTCTTACTCCTTCCTTTTGTCTTCTTCCCTCCCCTTGCATCCCAGAACCATCCACAATATTATTTACCAGCCCAGGCATGAGAGCTAAAATCGCTGCAGACCCTCTGCCTAGGGAGAGGATCTGAACTCTGATTTAAGGAATTCAGACAATTTCCATAAATCATTAAATAACCATCACCCCAAAAAGCAATACCATGTCATCAAGAGCTTAACAGACACTGAACAGGAAATTGGGAGACATGGATTTCTCTGGCCTTAGCCTTATCCCTGGAATATGATATGGATGTAACATGTTTGTATGAAACCTGGACATAAGCACAGCTTAACAGAGAAGCAGGAGGCAGGAAGATAAAGGGAGTTTCTCTGCCCTTGGCAGAGAAAAGCAAAAGGGCACATATCTGTCAAGTCCACCCGCTCCGCAGCAAGCCACCCCAAACACACAAGCTAAGTAAACAAAAGCAACCTTCACTACGTAAAGGCAGCCTCAAGATAAAGCTCCTTGTTCCCCTCATGGACCTGTTCCAATCAGCCTGCCACCCACGGGGCCATCCTGAGCAACCAACCCATCTGGAGTATCATTTCCATCCCATTTCCATCCAATTTCTACACAGAAAATTTTTTTAATTACATTTCTTCAAATATACCTTCAAAGGTATGAACCTTCAAAGGTATATTGCCTTCATTGTCTGTACCTTGTACATGCAGAATCTCTCTCTCTCTCTCTCTCTCACACACACACACACACACACACACACACACCCTCAAGTTCTCTACTCTAGCCACACTTCTCTCCTGGGTTTCCCCCACAGCTCTCTCTTTCTCTCCTTCATATTTTTTCATTTGCTCTTTTCCAGCTCAGATTGTTCTGACACAAGGCTCACGGCCTTTTGTGAAGTTTGCATCAGCGCAAGTCCCTTTTTATTTTATAAAACTGCATTAGTGCACAGAACAGGACATGTCACCCAGGGAGATGTAAGTTGAGGGCACTAACATACCCATAGAAAAGTCTCATGTTGAGGTAAAATACATATATTATAAAACAACTGTAATTTACGCAGCTATTAATCTTCCAAGGCAAGGGGTAGGGTACGGTGAAATGTTCATAAGCTAACAAGAAAGAACTCAGGTGGCTTATGCCACTGCCAGAATCCTGAGATGGAATTACGGCACCATAACTCAAAGTTGCCAGCTCTTTCCATTCCCTAATGGAGGTTCTGAAGGGCGGGACTCCTGTTCACTTTCCCTGTTTACTCTCTAGCTTCTGCTCTCTCCAGTCACACCAAGAAGCCCCCTGCCTACCTCCTGATCTACCTCAGAGGCAAAAAGTGTGACAGTTATTAAGCTGCTTCTTTGCTGAAGAAATGCAGAAAGGGGTCTCCATAACCTCCCAATCCAAGGACTTGGTATAGGATCATGGTGGCAAAACCTCTCTTTCACAGCAGATATAAATAAAATACAATGCCCACCTGTTGCCGCCAGCTCTAGCCAGCATTGATCACTCCCAGGAGCAGTAATACGTGGTGCACGAAACACTCACCGGTGAGGGAAGACCTAAATGCCACTCAAGGATTACACTAAATGCCGGTTATTCATCTTTTGGTTATTTCTCTAAGGGTAGCCACCAGCCCCCTGCATCAGAATCACCAGGCCATGCTTTGTCCTTCTCTCTGCTCAACTTTAGACTTGCTACACCAGGTGGATGTGGCCTACTGAGGGTCACCCAGGGAGTCCCACACCCTGATTTTACGAAAGGGAAACCGCTCCACAGAAATGACAAGAGTTCCGAATGGAGACAAGACCGGATTTTCTGACTCTTCATCCAGCACATCACACTGCCTTAAAGTCAGTTTCCAAACGCCCCCAAAGTGGCTTTGAGAGTTTCATTGTCCTTCGCGACGTGCCTGTCACCCGCAAAGCCCATTAACACTTTCTGGGAAATAAAACTAGAATCTGGGTAATAAACTAAAATCTAACCTTTTTTTTTTCTTTTCCTTTGCGCTTCATCTAATATCACCTGCTCACTGGGCGCCTGGGGCAGAGGCCTCACGCCTGGCGCTTCAGTCCAGAGCCCCGAGTGAAGAGCTGCCGCGCTGACACCTCAGCGTGGGGACCGTGTGCAGAAGCACCACGTATAGAAGGACGAGATTCAGGATGGCGGCATTGCCCCTCGTGCAGAGGGGCTGCACCCGGCACTGAGATCTGAAGCCTGAGCAGCAGCCCAGCTGCACCTGCCCCGGGCGCGATCCGCCCCCTCCTTGAAGAGCCCGCCGGAAACCCTGTAAAGCAGCCCCGCCCATGGCCCGGCCGGGAGGGTGGCTGCCCTAGAGCCCAAGCTGGCCCCTCCTCTCCATTTCTCAGAGCATACAGCTTCACTTGGCTCCTGAACCAAACTCGGTCTCTCGTTCTACTGGCTCAAAGAACAACAGGCGGGAGAACCCTTGTTGCGTGCACGCATGCTCAGTCACGTCTGACTGGTAACAACGCCTCTGTTTATGGAATTTTCCAGGCAAGAATCCTGGAATGGGTTGCTATTGCCTTCTCCAGGGGGTCTTCCTGACCCAGGGATCGAACCTGCATCTCCTGTGTCTCCTTCATTGCAGGTGGATTCTTTACTGCTGAGCCACCAGGGAGGCCTGAATCTTTGCTGAGACTCGATTCGAAAGGATCAGCGACAAGCCCATGTTACCTGGCCCAATACCTTGCTTTCACCCATTCTCCTCACCTCTGTGCCCTTGACCAAACTATCCTCTAAAGACATTTCCTAGAAGGCATTTCTTTTCATGTGAAAAATATCTTGCAGGAGTGACATCATACACCCAGATGCTGAATGAACAGAACCCAGACCCTGTTTTGCTGACCCTTATCCAAGAAGACTAGTGTTCTCTCTAGAATTTGATGCCATGTTGACATTTGGCTGCCAACTCACTGCTGAAAGCCTTTCGTGTGGAACAATACATATTCCAAATTGGGGTGATGGATGAGTTGTTAAACTGTCATATCGTCTGTTCCATACTAAGCTAGGTTCTCACTAGGACTATGGAAAGAGATGGGAAGGATGGAAAGAGATCTTAAAGTCATGTCTGATTCTTCCAAATATATGGACAAGAATGCCAACAGGGCGTGTTGTAACATGTTCAAGGAACTTTTCTAAATCTATATTTCAAAAAGCTGAGCTCAAGCTGTTGACCTTTCAGCGACATCAGAGCACTGAAATACGCTCTGCGGATAGCCTTCGTGCGTGGATTGCATACTGGTGTCCTCAGCCTCAGAACCCCCTTGAATTCTGAGAAGTGCTCATTGAAATGCAATGCACATGTTCTTTAGCCTGAGCCTGAGAGAGAAATGTGAGCGCTGGACAATGCTGTCAAATAAATATGATGCACAGTAGCAACAATGGTCATGTGTAACCAGCCTAGTGAGTTTGAAAACCAAATCTGAGAGCATTTGGTGGCTCGGTTAATTTGCTTTGCCCATCCACCATCTGTTGTTGACTCCAGGAGGCCAGTGTGGGCAGCCCTGCTGGTTTCTGCTGACTTAGGCCTGCTGGAAACTGTCCTTCTAGAAGGATTGGAGGGTGGGGTCTGCAAAAGAACAGAGGTGCTTGGTCCCTGCTCTGATCTCACTCTGTAACTGGGAAATCAGGTTTTATATAAGTACCTCCTGTGTGCTCCAAAACTACTTTTACATCCCTTACCTCTGTTTAAAAATTGTGTAAACTCACAGGTCCACCTGTTTTATATTCTCCCTTGCTGATGACTGAGGAGAGAAGTGAGGTCACCTGGTCACAATCAGGCAATTGTTTCTCTTGAGTTGAGCTGTAAAACATCACATTTGAATTTTGCCTTCTTTTCGGACTGAAATAGTTCATTCTTTTCATAGCAAAGCTTTTCATAACTTGGAGTGCAGTGCCCTAGATAAGCCAGGTTTGCTTTCTGAATTAGGTAATGAAAGTATTGTTCATCTTTCCCTTGTTCTGCTCCCCCAAACCTATACACTTCCCTTGCCTCATTCATTCTTCAATAGAAATAAAACTAGTGCTTCATACAAAAGGGGTTGCAGCTGCTGCTGCTGCTGCTGCTAAGTCGCTTCAGTCGTGTCCAACTCTGTGCGACCCCACAGACGGCAGCCCACCAGGCTCCCCCATCCCTGGGATTCTCCAGGCAAGAACACTGGAGTGGGTTGCCATTTCCTTCTCCAATGCATGAAAGTGAAAAGCAAAAGTGAAGTCGCTCAGTCATGTCCAACTCTTAGCAACCCCATGGACTGCAGCCCACCAGGCTCCTCCGTCCATGGAATTTTCCAGGCAAGAGTGCTGGAGTGGGGTGCCATTGCCTTCTCCGATAAGAGGGGCAGTGAACTAAATACTGGGGATTCAGAAGTGAAAGCACAGGCCTTGGTTCTTAAGGAGCTCACAGGCTAGTGCAAGAAGATAAATAAAGCTATGCTACAAATATTATGATAGAGATTTACACAGGGTACTCATGGCAAAGATTTATAGCCGCCCACCAAAATCGATTCCACTCTTCTTCCCCAGTAATAGAGTTTTAGCTGAGTGTAGAGCCAGCTCCCCACCCCCCAGAATTCTGTCCTGAGCAACTAAGCACAGTAACATGACTGAGGTCTCCCCATCAAAAATACAAGTTGGAAGTGATGTGTGTCACTTCCATTTCCACAGCTAGGCCTTCCATGTGCTGTACACTTTCTTACCGTTTCTCATGAACTGGGAGGTGGATTTATCTGCAAATTCAATTCAGCTATGTAGAACAAAACAGGGCCCTAAGGGGTGAGGAGAAACAAGATAGGAGGAACCCTGAATGACTGCACAAAGCAAATGGACCCACTCATCCATCCTGGACTGTTTTGTGAATGAGAAAAAAAAAAAAAAAAACATCTTGGGACTTCCCCTAAGTGGTTAAGACTTCGCCCTCCAAAGTAGGAAGTGTAGATGTGATCTCTGATTAAGGAATTAAGATCCCACATGCCGTGGGGCCAAAAAACCAAAACACAAAATAGAAACAATATTGTAACAAATTCAAAAAGACTTTAAAAATCACCCACATCAAAAAATCTTTGTCCGATAAGCCACTGTTTAGTAGGGCCTCTTTCTTACGACGGGCTTCCCTTGTGGCTCAGCTGGTAAAGATCCACCTGCAATCCAGGAGACCTGGGTTCAGTCCCTGGGTTGGGAAGATCCCCTGGAGAAGAGAATGGCTACCCACTCCAGTATTCTGTCCTGGAGTATTCCATGGACTATATAGTCCACGGGGTCGCAAAGAGTTGGACACAACTGAGCAACTTTCACTTCACTTCACTTTCTTAGGACAGCGTAGCTTTCACTCTAAGCAATACAATTCTGTGCTCTGTACTCGTAGGACTGAAATGCTGTCTGTAATGGGAGTAAACAATTCATCTGAGATTACATCACACTTTGAGTCAATCCACTTTCTCAGCACGTAGCACAGGCTCATAACTGCTTATGAAGGCTGACTACAGAAGCACTATTCTAAAAACAACAGATACACTGAGTGTTAAGGGGCCAGAACCAGAAGCAACATGTGAAATGACCTAGAAAGCACTGTGTGGTGGAAAGGGTCTGAGTAGCGCCATCGGAAAAATCTGGATTTGAATCGTAGATCTGCTTCTCACTGCCTATGATCCTTGGGCAAGAATTTTAAGGCCTTTAATTTTTAAAGAAAATTTCTAAATAATAATAAAACAGAGGAGGAGGAAAGGAGTATCTGTCTTGCAGCATGGTTGAGGGATTATAATAGACATAAGCCAAGCCCAGTGTTGGGGAACACAATAGCTTTCTATAGGTGATTATTATTATTAGCATTTTGCAGACCCTGTGAGAAAAGAACTAAATACTCTCCCACTGCAAAGATCATCCTTTCCTGCACTCACTAAGCCTGCTACTGGAATTTGCCTGTGCTAAAAAAATGGAGAATTTTATTTCCTCACCAAGACAGAAGCACATTTTGCTTTGAATCTTCCTTTACCCCTCTTCAAATCTAGGATTGTGGACCAAAACAACTTATACCAAGAGAGCAAATACAGTTAATAAAAGCAGAGGAGAAGAGATCTGACTCCTACGTTAAATTTATTTTAGTGCCAGATTTTGCATCACTTTTTCCTGGAAGCCTGTTTCACTGGATTTTAAATGTGGCAAAAGCAGAAACCAAGCCTCATTCATGCCATCCTCCTCCAGCTTAAAACATTTCACACCCTGGCATGCATTCTGCAAACATTCAATAAATACTAAATGAGTCATATAACTTTAAAAGACCCATAAAAGTCTTTAGAGATTATCCAGTCTTGCTCTCATCTTTCAGATCAATTTCTTCATCCACTCATTCAGTCAATATACATTTATCAGGCACTATAGTGTGCTGACAAATGGGGCTGCATGAGAGATATGGAATGTGACATCACAATTGGGTAAAAAGACTTGCTCAAAGTCAAGCTATTAGAATTAGGAATAGCGTGTAGGTCTCCCAATGGCAGTGGTCTTCTTACAGAGTCTTGAGCATACTAAGATCTTGCTCAGCAGGGCCCTTGGCTCTCTTAGTTCCCCACTGCCCCCAGATCTTTGCAGGGCTGTCTCTTTATCCTTCACGGCTTTGGCCAAAGAGACTTTGCTTGATCATCCCAATTAAAACTTTTAACAATCTCCTTTCCACAGCTGATGACAAAATCAGCCTATTCGTAATGAAAACAAACATGTATCTAATATTGTAAAAGTTAAAAACTCAATGAATAAAAATATCCTTAATGTTTTGCCCCCTTGAGGTCTGGCAAACCCCCCTGAAGGATGATCAGGAAGACTGTGACCTCCCTCCTTTCTTCTTAAATTGTGTCTAAATCTTTTTTCAGTGGATATTTTATCTTGTCTGAAATGATTCCTCATTTTTAAAAATTTTTTTCCATGAAATGTTAATGCTTTTCAACATGTATTTATTATGCTGTGTGTGTATGTATGTTTCCCCATGAACAATGTGTGGGAAAGTTAATACATACATATGTATTTCCATCAAAAAATCAAGAACATGCTCTCTCATAACCACAGTATAGTTATTAAAATCTGTAAAAGTAACATTGATACCCAGATCTCATGCATCCTACAACTATCGTTTAATTTTCATCAATTGTCCTAACATTTTCTTTTATAGCAAGAGGCAAAAAAGAATTTGTCCTACTCAAGGATCCAACACAAGATCATAAATCTCCTTTAGTCTGGAAGAATTCTTCAGTCTATCTTTGTTTTTCCTGACCTTGACATCTGGAAGAATATAGGTCAATGATCTTATGTAGTAAGTCTCTAAATTCAGGTTGGACTTATATTTTCTCAAGATTAGAATCAAGCTATATCTTTTTGACAGGAATCTCACAGATACTGTGTTCTTCTCATTGCATCTTTTCCAATAACACACAATTTCCATTTATCCCATTTCTGATTATGTTAATTTTGATTACTTGGTTAAAGAGGCCACAGTGGTTACTATTCTTTTCTCGTGTGCTTAGAGAAAACAGACATAACATACCCAGGAAAAGCCAGGATGGAATCCCATATTTTCGAAATAGCTCTATGTAACTCTCTACTCCTTTTGCCCCAATCACAAACCAGGAGTGACCAAGAGGAATAAATCCTTCTTGAAACAGCCACATTAAGTGACCAAATTGCCTTACTAAACTGTGTGGACCAAGAAAAGGTAAAGGACAAAGAATCATAAACTTTTCTTAGCTGATTTTTAAGATTGCCATTTCAGCACTCAACAGTACTGCAGATGACAGGGAATATGGAATGTCCATTAAATTCTTTGACTATTAGCCCATTGTTATATGGTCTTTGCAAATGATCCAGAAAGCCTAACAGATGACACAGTTTAGCTGTAAAGGCCACAATGATGTGGCTAGAGTTGGCTATTTGGACTGGAATAGTAGTACCATACCCTGACAAAATGTCAAAGCAGAGAGGCAATATCAATAGTCCCCAAACGGGATCAAAATTCAGTGGAGTCAATCTGCCAGAAACAGATAAAGGTAATGTTCCATGTAATGAGGCCTCCTTCACCACTGAACAAATAGGCCAACTTTTAGCAGGAGTCACACGTCTGGTATGCAGTGAAAGACTCTGTATCCATGAGAAGCATCCTTTACAGTGTGCCCAGTCTGTGATGGTGGATGTGTTGCCATGCCCAGTACAATGATGAAGCCAGGTGGTAATGGTGGCAGTCTTGATCATAGCTCAGAAGAATTCCAGTTCTTCTGAGCAGAAAACAGACCTTTACCTTTATGTAACTCAAATGAATTCTCATGGGCAGACACGATGTGTTTACCCAGTTCATGACACAAAGAGAAATGGCTTTAATCTACCAGTCTTAGTCTTCCAAGTGGCAGACCGACTGGCCAGGCCATTGGTAAACCACCCAAGAGTCAGTAGGGGTCCTTAAGAGTGTTGTCCAAGGCAAAGGTGATTTAGTCCATTGTGCAGAAGTTGGTCTTCCGCACCTCTTTGGGGTTGAATGACTGCTGCCACCTAGTGAGTGAAGTCGCTCAGTTGTGTCCGACTCTTTGCGACCCCATGAACTGTAGCCTACCAGGCTCCTCCGTCCATGGGATTTTCCAGGCAAGAGTACTGGAGTGGGGTGCCATCTCCTTCTCCAGGAGATCTTCCTGACCCAGGGATTGAATCCAGGTCTCCGCATTGTAGGCAGATGCTTTACCGTCTGAGCCACCAGGGAAGTCCTGCCACCTAGTGGACACCATCAACTTCCAACTTTGCTGAAGCATCGGCGAACTTGGCAAATCTAGGTGAGACCACAGACTTGATTACTCACAGGACAGCAAGCATGACGAGCGTTAGCATGCTTACACTGGTTCCCTCTGCCCCCAAGCCCTATGAAAGCAATGTGAAGGCCCCAGATCGGATCCCATATGAAGTCACAATTCATGTATATGAAGCATCATTACCCAGGAGGCACCCAGCAGTGGAAACCACGGCAACAATACACTGCAATGACCCAGAAGCCCCACCCACTAGGCCACTTAAGCTTGCTTCCTCACTTCAAATAGTGTCCAAATAATGAAGAATGTTGCATTATGGGAGAGAAATACTTACCTTTAAGAATCAATCAATGTTACAGCAAGTGGCAAGCAAGCTTACTTTTTTTTTCCCAGAGGGAGATATTACCTCATCCTTCAAAGCTGTTCACTGCAGATACGACTCTAAGAAATAGCCTGGGTTAAGAGAGGTCAGAACATTACATTCTTGGAATATTCAGCAAGATGTGTAGAGAGGCAGGACAGGCCTATGGAGGCATTTTCCCTCTGGAGAAAAGTAATAATTATAAAGATCTGCATTGTAGCATTCATTTACCAATTTCCTGGTTTAAATACTCCCACCATGGCTGACTTCTAGAGAAGGAAATGGCAAGAAGGAGATGGCAACCCACTCCAGTATTCTTGCCTGGAGAATCCCATTGACAGAGGAGCCTGGAGGGGTACAGTCCATGCAGTCGCAAAGAGTCGGACATATCTTAGTAACAAAATGATAACATGGCTGACTTCAAGCTACTATTATGACATTCAAGTCAGAGTTGGGAAGAGATGAACCACCACTTGCTGAACTGCCCATTGGTGACTCTAACTTTATTCAGTTATTACTGTGATTGTTGCCCTTGACTTTGAAATGCCTACTTGAATCTTTTATTCTTATTATTTGAAATTTTGTTTAGTTCTACACATGTTTTCACAGACTATTATTTTCCCTACTTTCAAATGTATTCCTGCATAACTTTTCAAGAGTGTATCATTAACTTTTTATAGTTTGTTTACATGTAGTACAAGAGCATCCCTCCTCTTAGGATCCTGAAATAATTCCTGGAGAAGTCTAGTGGGGGGAATATGAAATCACAGATTTAAAAGAACCCATAAATTTGAAATGTTGAGAAATGGGGCATGAAAGTTCCAGTCTCTGGCTGATAGTCAAGCCCTTGCACTTCTTTCTGAATCTTTAGTAAACCATCAAACCAAATTTATAAATTTCTGAGTCTGTGGTCATTTATCCAACATTACCCGATTTGAATTTTCTTCCTAGTATTTACTACTCTCTTAAATTTTCTGCTTTTATTCACTTTGTTGATTATCTTACTGCTTTTAGAGGGCAAAAACAAGGCTTTTGTCCACGCTATTTACCATTTTATCCCCAGCACCTAGAGTAGTGCCTAGTATGTAAAAGATACTCAATAAATACACAATAAGTAAATTAATTCTGCTTCCTTTTCTAGTACCTATCTCACCTCATTGGCTGCCTCTGCATTCAATCACTTTTTTGAATGGTGCTCATGCAAACAGCAATCAAGATGGCAAATAGGAGCTACACATTTTTCCTCTTATAATTAAACCTTGATTGGGTATCAGGACATCTGATATCTCAGTGCTGCCATTCATACACCATGTGCTTAATTGCTCAGTTGTGTCAGACTCTTTGTGACCCCATGGACTGTAACTCTCCAGGTTCCTCTGTCCATGAGGATTCTCCAGGCAAGAATACTGGAGTGGGTTGCCATGCCCTCCTCCAGGGGATCTTCCCAACTCAGGGATCGAACGCAGGTCTCCCACATTGCAGGCACATTCTTTACCATCTGAGCCAGCACAGAAGCCCATTTATACACTGTCAAAGCAAACAAGTCATTCAACCTTTCTGTGACTCAGTTTCTCCATCTAGAATGCTCAAGGATCTCCTGAAAGAATGATTTCAGTTTTCATTGTTGTCTCTGGGGCCATGCAGTGCTGAGTTTGTATCAGTGGGTTTTTATCTCATTCTAGTAACATCTTTGGAGAAGGCAATGGCACCCCACTCCAGTATTCTTGCCTGGAAAATCCCATGGATGGAGGAGCCTGGTGGGCTGCAGTCCATGGGGTTGCTAAGAGTCGGCTATGACTGAGCGACTTCACTTTCACTTTTCACTTTCATGCACTGGAGAAGGAAATGGCAACCCACTCCTGTGTTCTTGCCTGGAGAATCCCAGGGACGGGGGAGCCTGGTGGGCTGCCGTCTATGGGGTCGCACAGAGTCAGATACGACTGAAGTAACTTAGCAGCACCAGTAATATCTTTGTGTCTGGAGAGTGGTGGGAGAATAGAGATGAACAGTTGTAGTCTTGCTTTTCTGTCACCAGTAGAGTGATTCAGAAATTCTAAATTTTCTTTGAAGGCAGTTTCTCAACTTCCCTTTAACCAGGATCCAAACCATTCTTCTGCATGCTTCCCAAACTCATCCATTGTTTCATCTATAAAATGGGGCCAATAATGCCCACATCACAAGGTTGTGGTGATAGTTAAACCAGACAACCTAAATTGGTAGTTCTCAAAGTGGGGTTCCTGGACCAGCAGCTCCAGGAGCACCTGCCACTAGCTGCTTAGAAATGCACAATCCTGGGCCCTGCCCCATTTTCTGAAGCAGAAACTCTGAGGCTGCTGAGCTGCATTGGTTAAAAATCCTTCCAGGTGATTCTGGTTCACATGAAAATTGGAAGAGATGAAATCAGTTAATGCTTGTTTGACCATCAAGTGTCTGCTTTTCACTTATTCATTCATATTTGTTAGCCACCCAAACCCAGCCCAGCTAAGCTGCAGAACTATCTATCCTCACCTCATTTGGCAGATGTGAACAGTAGTGAAGTGAAGTGAAAGTCGCTCAGTCGTGTCCAACTCTTTGCAACCCCATGGACTGTAGCCCGCCAGACGCCTCTGTCCATGGAATTCTCCAGGCCAGGATACTGGAGTGGGTGGGTTGCTGTTACCATCTCCAGGGGATCTTCCTGACCCAGGGATTGAACCCAGGTCTCCCACATTGCAGACAGCTTCTTTACTGTCTGAGCCACCAGGAAAGCCCAAGAATCCTGGAGTCGATCCTCTCTAAAGCCCAACCAACATTTGCTTGGGCTGCTTTTGCTCTTGCCCACAATTACTGCAATTGGACAAAAATTTACCTCCATGTTTATATTTTTCTTTCTTTTATATATTATCTTTTTATTTGTCAGGGAGTTGGTTCAGTAGACATTCCGTGCCTCCACAGGTAGCTAAGTGACTGTCTGCATGGCAGATTTTAGCAGTTGGTGGGACACAGATTGAAGAGCACAGTGTCCTGAATCAAACGGCTCACACCGTCTGGGTGACACTGGACAAGTTAGGCTTGGTGAAGCCTGAGTTTTTCTAATAAAAAATGGGGTTAACAACAAGAAAAGTCTCCCTTTATTGAGTATCTCCTAGGTGCCAAGCACCATGCTCGCTATTTCATATGTGATGCATATTACCTAAAATTGGGCTTCCCGGTAGCTCAGCTGGTAAAGAATCTGCCTACAGTGCAGGAGATCCCAGTTCAACTCCTGGGTCAAGAAGATCACTGGTGAGGGATAGGCTACCCACTCCAGTGTGTAGGCTTCCCTGGTGGCTCAGTTGGTAAAGAATCCGCCTGCCTTGCAGGAGACCTGGGTTTGATCCCTGAATTTGGAAGATCCCCTGGAGAAGGGAACAGCTACCCACTCCACTATCCTGGCCTGGAGAATTCCATGGACTGTATATAATCCATGGGGTAGCAAAGACTTGGACACGACTGACTGACTTTCACTTTCACCTAATTTAAACAAAAGCCATGAGTTATTTTTTTTTCTTTAAACATATCTTAAATACTTCTAACATTTTCAACATGATTTTGCAACATTCAGGCCCCATCATTTCCTTTTTCAGTGTAATTAAATGATAGTAAAGACACTTTGTGGGAAAACAGCACCTAACTGATAACTAGCTTTTCAGCAAACTCTGCTAGAATGCCTCAATTCCATTAAGTGAGTGATATCAGTTGGAAAAATAAGGCTAATTTTGCTGCAGGTTTAAAGAAAGAGGAAATAACCTTTAAATGGTGGTCTATCTGCGCTTTGCAGTAGAAGTTCTTAGTTCATACTTAATTGAAAAGCAAGTTGCTGTTGAATATTGAAAATCCTGGAAGAGTTTTTTAAAGTAATTTAATGTAGCATTTTATGGTTGCTTTTGTAGTTTAGAATTTGCGATGGATATCGAGGGATGTATATGCCTTCTGATCCCTTAGATTTAATCAGACTTCTCGCTTGCTTGCTTGCATAATGGTTTATGGTACCTTTGATGATTTGCAGCCAACCTAGCACTTTTAATAATTTACTGTAAAAGCATTTAATTTTTAATGGACAAGAATGGGTAAGAGGTAACTTTTGCATTGGTAAGTGCTCTCCTGAAGACTAGGAAAAAGGAACAGTATATTTAAATTCCAAACGTTATTGAAAAACATGAGTCTTTTATTACCAAAATCAAATGCATAATTGAAGAACATACCTAACCCAAAATTATTGTTCATGCCTTATTTAACCAGAAGATAGCACTGCTTTCATGATGCTATCATAAGGATATTTTTTCAAATTCTCATTTTTTTTTCTTATCTTCCATGCTGTTTCAATATTCTGTTCCACTAGATAAAGCATACCTGCCACAGAGTGAGAATATACGTAATTTTATTACATCTTGCTAATCAAGAAAAGCCCAACAAAAGAATAGTTTGTAATGTCTGCTACATAAAAGAAATATCATTTTATATTTATTTTCTTTCAAAGTTTTTCTAAGATCTCAATGTAATGTGCATACCTAGGAATGATTTCCCAACTAGTCTTAAAATATCAAGAGTTTCCATGTGGAGAGAAAAATGGGAAGATGCCAGGATAAATATTTTTTAAGACTTGATGGAGGACAAAACATATCTTGCCTTCGGAGGCACATAAAACAAAAAATGCTGCAATTGCCGAATAATCCCTTTTTCAGATATGCCATATGTAAAAATAAGAATGGCTTCACAGGAGTGCTTCCTGGGGAATCAACTAACAGCCTACAGCCCTGGAAACTTACTCTACTCTTCTAACATTCCACAGCTGACTGTCCCCAGGCTTACCCTGAAATGGACTACAGGGAGAACTCTGATGATCAAGGGTCCAAGTCTGAGCTCTGTTTCTGGACTGCCTTTGGAATTCAGACATCAGAGCAGTTGTGTGAGAATGTGAAACTCATTCTCTTTGTTTGGCCTTCAAATAGTCTTGAGTGTAAACCCTGCTACAGAAGATTGGTTCCCAGGAACACTTGGTACTTAGCCAAGAAGTCTGTGCCCGTCGAAAGTACCCCATCTAAAGAGGAGCATTTGAAGATTCAATCACCATTTCCATGCTTGGTTTCCCGGGATGAAAAAGCAGGTGCCAGCTTTTAACTGGTAAACTAGGACTCTATNAAAAATCAAATGCATAATTGAAGAACATACCTAACCCAAAATTATTGTTCATGCCTTATTTAACCAGAAGATAGCACTGCTTTCATGATGCTATCATAAGGATATTTTTTCAAATTCTCATTTTTTTTTCTTATCTTCCATGCTGTTTCAATATTTTGTTCCACTAGATAAAGCATACCTGCCACAGAGTGAGAATATACGTAATTTTATTACATCTTGCTAATCAAGAAAAGCCCAACAAAAGAATAGTTTGTAATGTCTGCTACATAAAAGAAATATCATTTTATATTTATTTTCTTTCAAAGTTTTTCTAAGATCTCAATGTAATGTGCATACCTAGGAATGATTTCCCAACTAGTCTTAAAATATCAAGAGTTTCCATGTGGAGAGAAAAATGGGAAGATGCCAGGATAAATATTTTTTAAGACTTGATGGAGGACAAAACATATCTTGCCTTCGGAGGCACATAAAACAAAAAATGCTGCAATTGCCGAATAATCCCTTTTTCAGATATGCCATATGTAAAAATAAGAATGGCTTCACAGGAGTGCTTCCTGGGGAATCAACTAACAGCCTACAGCCCTGGAAACTTACTCTACTCTTCTAACATTCCACAGCTGACTGTCCCCAGGCTTACCCTGAAATGGACTACAGGGAGAACTCTGATGATCAAGGGTCCAAGTCTGAGCTCTGTTTCTGGACTGCCTTTGGAATTCAGACATCAGAGCAGTTGTGTGAGAATGTGAAACTCATTCTCTTTGTTTGGCCTTCAAATAGTCTTGAGTGTAAACCCTGCTACAGAAGATTGGTTCCCAGGAACACTTGGTACTTAGCCAAGAAGTCTGTGCCCGTCGAAAGTACCCCATCTAAAGAGGAGCATTTGAAGATTCAATCACCATTTCCATGCTTGGTTTCCCGGGATGAAAAAGCAGGTGCCAGCTTTTAACTGGTAAACTAGGACTCTATATCCCACCATCCTTTGGCTTCCTGGTCAAGGTTATATGTAAAACCACTCTTTTCTTTATTAGCCAGATATTCATCTCCACTCTACCTAATGAACAGTAACTTCTAGGTCTAATCAGTTGTCCCCCCAGATTTGAGACAGTAGGAAGTGCTCCTAAGCAAATTCAGGGGCACCTGAGTTGGGTGACTTTAACAACCCCATGCACACATACCTTTTTCTTCTCTCCAGCTCTCTTAAATTCCTTATCTCATGTCATCAACATAGACTCGCTACCTACTTTTAGAGGTAGAGAGCCCTTAGAGATCATTGGCAATCCACAAACTTTTCACCTGAAGAGGAAACTCTGAACTAGCTAATTTGCCCAAGGCTACATGGAAACTGGGAAACTTGAGTTTATTAAACTGACTGCTTTTCCCATTACATCATATGGTCTCACTCCTCTCTTCCTCTGTCCCTTTCTCCCTCCTCCCTACCCTCCCCAACTACCGTCATCCCTTCTCTTTTTGTTTTAGGCTTCCTCATGGTGCCAACAGTACCAACGAATGTCACTTAGCTGCAATGGAGCCTCTGTTGCTCAAAACAATACGTGGGGAGGTGGGGAGAGAGCAGGTATGCCTCACCATGGTCTAACAACCTTTCTGGATTAACTTTATTTTTCCTCCTCCTCTTCCAATCAGGTATGCTGCCTCTTTTGTACATTCTGACAACACTTCACAATGAGCAGCTTAACCCCAGCTAATTTGCCAGCCTATTCTCTATGACAGAAACATAATTAAGTTTCCTGGCATATTAATTCCTTTTAATGTCCTTAGTAAGGTTAGGGCTTTGTGAAACAGCTTCAAAAGAGAACAGAAAGAGTGTTACAAATGTAGCCTTTTGGGTCCTTACATTCTCCAAACTTTATGGCAACCTAATAAACCCAAGCTGGAATCAAAATTGCCAGGAGAAATATCAATAACCTCAGATATGCAGATGACACCACCCTTATGGCAGAAAGTGCAGAGGAACTAAAAAGCCTCTTGAAGAAAGTGAAGGAGAAGAATGAAAAAGTTGGCTTAAAGCTGAACATTCAAAAAAAAAAAAAAAAGCTCAGCATTCAGAAAACTAAGATCATGGCATCTAGTCATGGCAAATAGATGGGGAAACAGTGGAAACAGTGGCAGACCTTTTTGGAGGGGCTCCAAAATCACTGCAGATGGTGACTGCAGCCATGAAATTAAAAGATGCTTACTCCTTGGAAAGAAAGTTATGACCAACCTAGATAGCATATTGAAAAGCAGAGACATTACTTTGCCAACAAAGGTCCATCTAGTCAAGGCTATGGTTTTTCCAGTGGTCATGTATGGATGTGAGAACTGGACTGTGAAGAAAGCTGAGCACTGAAGAACTGATGCTTTTGAACTGTGGTGTTGGAGAAGACTCTTGAGAGTCCCTTGGACTGCAAGGAGATCCAACCAGTCCATCCTAAAGAGATCAGCCCTGGGTGTTCATTGGAAGGACTGATGTTGAAGCTGAAACTCCAACACTTTGGGCAACTCATGCGAAGAGTTGACTCATTGGAAAAGATCCTAATACTGGGAAGGATTGGGGGCAGGAGGAGAAGGGGACAACAGAGAATGAGATGGGTGGATGGCATCACCTACTAGATGGACATGGGTTTGGGTAGACTCCGTGAGTTGGTGATGGACAGGGAGGCCTGACGTGCTGCAATTCATGGGTCACAAAGAGTCGGACACGACTAAGTGACTGAACTGAACTGAACTGAGTATCTAAAGGGCTTCCCAGGTGGTGCTAATGGTAAAGAACCCTCCCACCAAGCAGGAAACATGAGATGCAGGTTCAGTCCCTGGGTTGGGAGGATCCCCTGGAGGAGGGCATGGCAACCCACTCCAGTAGTGTTGCCTGGAGAATCCCATGGACAGAGGAGCCTGGAGGGCTACAATCCATAGGATCACAAAGAGTCAGATATGAATGAAGTGACTTAGCACGTAGCACAAATACATTAAGTGATACACCAAAGGATTAACATCGGCATGGAACTAGGGTAGGGTAGAGGGCTTCCCAGGTGGCTCAGTGGCAAAGAATCTGGAGATGAGGGTTCAATCCCTGGATCAGGAAGATCCCCTGGAGAAGGGAATGGCAACCCACTCCAGTATTTTTGCCTGAGAAATCCTATGAACGGAGGAGCCTCATGGGCTACAGTCCATAGGGTCGTAAGGAGTCAGACACAACTGAGGGACTGAAAAACAGCAGAGTAGGGTACAGCCCAGAAGGAAGATTATTAATTCATTTTAGCCCATATTTTCAAAGATGGAAAACATAAATAAAGCAAGAACAAAGGCAGGAAGGAAGGAAGGGAAGAAAATATGCCTAAGCCACAATAAAATTTGTATGCTTGAAAGTTAGAAGTATATCAGAAAAATGTTTTAAATATTGTAAATAAAATGGCTAAAAGTATAATACAGCCTAGTTTGCAATTCTTTATAATGCTAGGTTTTGGTGAAAAGTAAAAGGGTCTATAAATGTTTTTTTTATTCTTTTAGCAGTTAAAGAAAGGAAACTTCTGAGTTATGGACTGTTAGTGAGTATAGATAAGAAAAATATCTCTGCTATGAACGGGTGCTAGAATTTTTCATATACAGTATATGATTCATGTCTATACAAGGGGAAAAAACAGACTAAATACCAGTCAATCTTGTATTTTTGGCAGGCCAAATGATTAACCATTTCACATCCGAGTCAATCTCAATCTAATCATCTGTCTGGGAATTAGTCACTATAATGGAAAAAAGTACTTAACTCAGAAGGGTTCATTCATTAATCACATATCAACACCCCAGAGAGGTAATTCTTCTGCTTAAGTTCCCAAGCTTTCATTCATTTCTTCAGCAGTTATTTGTTGAACTCTTACAATGAGCCGGGTGCTCTGTAGGACACTGAGAATAAAAACACACTCCTTAAAATAAAGGAAATTGTAGATTAGAGAGAAATAAATAAATAAACTAGCTCATGATCAAACACTGATATGGACTTGAGAAAAATGCTATGGGAGTAGGGGGTTAAGAGAAGAACTACATATCCACCCTAGGGCAAGCTGAGAAATCTTCACAGAGGAAGTGACATCTAAGTCAGACTTAATGGATAAATTGAAGTTCATCTCAAAGTTCCCAATGAAAACCAAGGCTTAATAATCGAGGAGCATGATCAAACACTGATATGGACTTGAGAAAAATGCTATGGGAGTAGGGGGTTAAGAGAAGAACTACATATCCACCCTAGGGCAAGCTGAGAAATCTTCACAGAGGAAGTGACATCTAAGTCAGACTTAATGGATAAATTGAAGTTCATCTCAAAGTTCCCAATGAAAACCAAGGCTTAATAATCGAGGAGCTCCAGTTTATGAACACCTCCATTAGGTCAGTATTTCCCACTATGTTCTTAGATCTTATTTGAAAAAACAGGTTTTCAGGGTCAAAAGAAAGTTAGGAATGCTAGAGTCTACCCATTACATAATTTTCTTTATAGCAGGACTTCTTTATACAACAAAATATATACCAATCAAATACATGAAATGACACCCCAAATGTCAACACCAGTTACTCTAAGAGCAGAGAACTGGAGTAGAGGGAATCAATGCACATACAGAAGAAAAGGACATAGTGCAGTGATTCCAGGCTTAAGGAAAACCCCTCTTCCTTGTAGAACTTGAGGATCTACTTGTCTGTGTAAACATTTTGTCTTATTTGCAGTCTGTTCTCATGGATTTATGTTCATTTGCATTCTGGACTAAGATAAGAAAAGGTGTTTATGTGTTCCACTAATGAATATTTGAATCTCGGCTGAAAAAAGCAGCAGCTGAATCTTAACATTTATTACTACTGGCATTTATTATACTGCTATCAACACTGCAATCATTCTCATTCCACAAAGACCATCCTTGTCTTACAGGATCCTGGAGAGGCCCTGCCACCATTTTGTTTGGTGTCAGTGCTATAAAACTAGGAAACCCAGAGATGAACAATATACATGCATGTGGTTGATAATTATGTACTAATAACTAAGTCAAATAGAAACCCAGAAATCACTTTTCTTCTTTGTATAATGACCCACCAATAGATTAAGAATCAGATCTTCCCTTCCTGCTCACTGCATGTATATGAAATAATGTGTTGAATTATGCTTCTTCTATTTGTGAAAAAAGTACAATGTAAGTATATTTTAAGGAACACTAAATATTAATAAAAAGGAGGGAAATGCAAATGGCCTAGATAGCATAGTGAAAGATGGATGACTCAGTGGGTCACTATTCCTGTGAACAGAACGTCAGAAACTACAGATAAAGACAGACTTCAAGCCTCTTATATGACACTATTTAAAGCATTTGCTACCTGTATAATAGGCTGGAAAAGGACTATTCAATTGATGAAGGGAGATTTAGATCTATGACTTACATTATCATGATGAATCCTATATTAATATTAAAGTTCTATCCATCACATTGGAAATTTCCCCCAGAGGGTTTTTAACATTTCCCTGGTGACTGCCTCAATAAGTAAATCAATGCCATTCTGAGAGGCCAGAGAAGACTCTCTGCATATAACTTTTTCTACATTACATTTTTTCCCATTTTATTTCTGTACATATTGAGTCCATTTTAGTCTTAGAAAAAAGTCACCCTGTCTTCAGATAATCCAAGTTCATATGTCTGTCACAAATGCTCTCACTGAGCCATTCCACACTGTTTCCTATTTCCCTTTTGTCTGCTGATAATAAAATTAGCAGCAGTAAGAGGTCTGCTCCATAGGCTTAGGAAACTTGGCACAAGCTGTTAGTACAAGCAGTAAATGCTGGCCAGCTTATATTTTGTAGCCTGTAAAATGTTGGATATAGTGGCTCAGATTCTTTGGTTGGTGGCCACAAGCCTGCAAATGTCACAATTCATCAAAATCACTTCAGCAACTGCTGTTCACATGTCCGTCCAAAAAGAGAGAGGGTGATGCAATTGGGTCATGTGGGAATGAAGCTGGTCTCTTGATACTAATTTGCAGTGTATTAGGAGCAATGCTGCCCCAGATTCTCGGGTATAATAGTAACCTGGGGATCTCCTTGACCCTAATTATAAGATGCTCCAAGCTGAATTGCAGATGAGATTTGGAGTGGGGGTGAAAGAAAAGAATAATAGGCCAAAAATCATTCACTGATTCCTTCTTCTGCACCAGAAAGAAAACTTGGAAGATAAAAGTCCATCTTCTCTCAGCCTTCCATTTCTGCTCGCCTCTCTCCCAGCCTGCATCCCACCACCTCTTCCTCAAGCCTATAGTGAACTTTAGAAGAGAGTATAATAAGAATAATAGCAGCAGTGATTGCAGCAACTTTTGAGGGAACTTGCAGGACTGATGACTCAGCCAGCCCTGCAGAGCATTTGCTCAATTTTTTCTCCAAGTGGGCTGGTCAGAACCTTTGACTGGCTGGAGCACTGAACAGAGAGAAGAGGACACGATGAGAGGATACCCTTTACCCCACAGCTTAACTTTTTTTCCAGATGTAGCCAATCAACATCACCCTCCCAAACTCCCTTCTCACAATTTACCCCTCGGAAGGTGTCCCAGAGGAGGGTGTGCACCCTCAGCCCAGGCTCTCACTTGGGGTCAGCATAACTCAGAGCATCCTGAACTCTGACTGTAGTCAGAGGAAAGGGCTGAGGGACCCAACACTCAGCCTCTTAGATGGAGAGCATCTACTGCCAGCAATGGAAGGGAGAAATTACCTGGCAGATTTTTCATTTGAAAAACTTAATAAATTTTTAAATCTTACTCTTTCAAAAGAAGCCATAAATGGGTCAAATGATACAGAATAGTAAAATGGATGTGATATGAATTCTTTATAATTATGGAAATAGCAGCTTCCTTATTGGTTACATGAGTCATGTAACATGTAATTCCCCATCTTGGGTTATTAATAATGGATACACAGTTATCATATTGTTTTAATGAACACTTCTGAAATACTTTCTGTCACTAAAAGCAAATATATACTGTAGACAGATATGGTTGTAGGATTGAACTAGGATGTCCCATTATTACTACCTCTAGTTTAGTGTAAATACTGTCAAAAACAATGACAGAGAGTGATGAAGCTAATTACCAGAAGAATATATATCTATATTTGGAATTATACACAAGAGTCTTATTTTTACTATCTCCAAAATAAACACTCCTTACTCATCTGTACACAGTTCATTACATAAAGAGAGGGAATTGAGAATGTTTCCAAGGAAGACTACCCAAGTATCCAGCAAAGAATGGTAAATCTGCCAGTTTACTAGAAAAATAAACTTTCTTGCTCAAAAGGCCATGAACCATTCTACTCTGGTTCACAGAACTCACCTGATCTTAGTAAACTCAGTGCAAAGAAATGAGGCAAGCCAGTATCACCACATCTATACAGAGTGTGGGAAACATTTAGGAAACATTTAGGAATGTGAGGCTCAAGTTGAAAAGAGCGTAGAACCATTAGGGACCAAACCACCTGGTCTTGAAATTCTCAGGATAGACCTTCATATCTGGTGCTAACCATAATGCTAGAAACGGGAACACCTTCAAATGCCAAAGAGGAACACCTGAGCCAGGGCTCTCACCTGCCAGGGGGAAAAGGGAATCTTACAAGCTCTCAAAGTTGGCATCGCTTTTGATGGATATATGGAGAAATAGCTGGGAACTGTGCCCTTGGCTGCCCCTGGGGAAGGGAGATCTAAAATTTATTTTGTTTTGTTTTTATCATCAAAGCCCCACATGAGCCACAAAAAAATCACACAAGAACACCTGCTTGCAAAAACAAAGAGAGCCAGATGGCACCAATGAAAGCACTTGTCTGCTGGTATCACTGGGGCAGGATAGAGACCTCCTCAGCACCTTTGGAGAGAATGGAGAAATATCCACACCAACACAGGATGGTTCAGATGCCCTTTGATTGCACATTAGAACTTAGTTTTTCACCAGCTTAGCAAGTAGTTTTCCTCTGCACAGTGAATTGGATTCAGGGAGAAAAGAATTCAGGTTCTCTCTAACACTCTGTCTTTCTTACTGTTTTGAATAACTATAGTATTGTCTTCCCAGTAGCACCACCCGCCCCTAACTCTTCACAGGTTTGCAATAGGATCTTCTATGTTACTGCAATGTGACACACCTTGGCTACAGTTTCAGGATGGAGCACCTTAACTAGACTGGGCCAATCAGAATCCATCCCCGCACACTGAATCTGGAACTGAGATAAGGCAGTTTTTCACAGGGTGGCTGAAATTGCAAAGAGGTCAAATCAGTCAATCCTAAAGGAAATCAACCCTGAATATTCACTGGAAGGACTGATGCTGAAGCTGAAGCTCTAGTACTTTGGCCACCTGATGCAAAGAGTTGACTCACTGGAAAAGCCCCTGATGCTGGGAAAGACTGAGGACAGGAGGAGAAGGGGGCAACAGAGGATGAGATGGTGNAAATCAGTCAATCCTAAAGGAAATCAACCCTGAATATTCACTGGAAGGACTGATGCTGAAGCTGAAGCTCTAGTACTTTGGCCACCTGATGCAAAGAGTTGACTCACTGGAAAAGCCCCTGATGCTGGGAAAGACTGAGGACAGGAGGAGAAGGGGGCAACAGAGGATGAGATGGTGGATGGCATCACCGACTAAATGGACAGGAGTTTGAGCAAACTAGGAGACAGTGAAGAATAGGGAAGCCTGGTGTACTGCAATCCATGGGGTCACAAAGAGTCAGACTCAATTTAGCAACTGAACAACAACAAAACCCAAAAGTTATTGGCAAACAGAGAAACAGAGAGATCAAGACAGCAGTAGGAAGGAATAATGAAGCTGATGCACAGAGAGAAGAAATGAGAATTCAGGAGATGGTCCCACTGGGTGATTAGAGTCCTAGGCTCTAGGTGTTTCATAGGTCCCAGTCTCATCCATAAGACATCCCAGTATCCTTCGATTAAATTCTTCATTTTGTTTAAATACATTAGAAATTTCAGTAATGTACAATCAGGGACTTGAGTACTCTATCAGGTAAAGGAGAGCCTAGTTTTACAGCTGTGCCAATAATGAAAACCTCAAGCACAAAACATTTATACAAACAGGAAACTGCTCAAGAGGCAGGGAAGTCCAAAGTGAGCCCACGGGGAATTTTTCTCTCCTCCATCTCTCACCATACCCTGCTTAGCCTGGGTATCAGAACTGTCTAGGGTTCTAGGATTCCTTCTTCCTGGATATTTTAATCCAAATGAGACCAAGTTAAGATATACATGAAGGAAAATTTTTAAGTGGTATATTTAAACAAAGCAGCCTAAAGTATATAAAAACATAGGAAGGGCCATTTCTCTGCTCTTGACCTAAAGGTTGGGGAATAGGGTGCAGATAGATGTGGTATTTACTGGAAGATCCACACTGATCTCCTGGTCTGATGCCTCTAGGTCATGAATCATTGGCTACTGCTATCATTAAATCAGAAGAGGCTCCACCAGGGCTCATCAGTCAAATACCACTATTCTTAGACTTCTCTAGATCGTTCAAGACTGTGTTTATAAGCAGCTATGGCCTTCCTGGTAGCTCAGATTGTAAAGAATCCGCCTACAGTGCAGGAGACCCCAGTTCGACTCCTGGATCTGGAAGATACCCTGGAGAATGGATAGGCTACCCGCTCCGGAATTTTTGAGCTTTCCTGGTGGCTCAGATGGTAAAGAATTCACCTGCAATGAAGGAGACCTGGGTTTGATCCCTGGGTTGCGAAGATCCCCTGGAGGAGGGCATGGCAACACACTCCAGTATTCTTGGTTGGAGAATCCCCACAGACAGAGTAGCCTGATGGGCTACAGTTCATGCGGTCACAAAGAACCAGACATGATTGAGCGACTAAGCACAACCAGCATATTGTTCCTAGAGGAGGTATGCCAGCTTATGCACCTAAATATGTTCTGAAATGTTTACTGCTGCTGCTGCTGCTAAGTCGCTTCAGTTGTGTCCGACTCTGTGCGACCCCATAGACGGCAGCCCACCAGGCTCCCCCGTCCCTTAATAGCTTTGTCTATTTTCTTTATTGTAGGTACTTTAAGAGGAAATACCTGATATGTTAAGTTCACCTGGCACNTAAATATGTTCTGAAATGTTTACTGCTGCTGCTGCTGCTAAGTCGCTTCAGTTGTGTCCGACTCTGTGCGACCCCATAGACGGCAGCCCACCAGGCTCCCCCGTCCCTTAATAGCTTTGTCTATTTTCTTTATTGTAGGTACTTTAAGAGGAAATACCTGATATGTTAAGTTCACCTGGCACGAAATCCAGTACAGAATTAAATCCAGTAGATATTTAATAGGATTACATTAACACTCAGTTCATTTAACCTCCATTAGTACAGAATTTTCTGTCTAGATCCTACCTTTTACAATCAGGAGATTACCAGAAAAATCTTCTCCTTTAATTAAATGTATACCCAAATCACTGTAGGTTTAAAGGTGTGTTTTTAAGTGCCTCTCCAAATAGAACTCTTTGGTTGTGGCTTTTCGGTTTACTTACTCAGAACCGGTTGAGCTTTATACCTCATTGACTTGACTGAGTTTAGCCAGATTCCATGCTGTCATTCTTGGCTATGTCATGGACACGCCCCTTTGGGGGTCCAATAAAACCAGTGTTGAAGAGAAGTGTAACCCCCTCATCAGTGAAGTCCAGCCAGGGTAAACCAAAGACCCACTGCTATGAGGTACACACATGAGCTCAGATCTAGAGCTGAGAGGCAGGAAGTATGGCCAAAGCCAAAGCACTGGAAACAGAAAAGAACAAAGTCCAAGTGCCCCTGTGTGGTCAGAGCCAGGCTAGCTTCCGCTCAGAACCCAAAGCAAGTGCATGACTGCTGTAGATCTGTGAGAGCTCTCAACAGACCTCAGGAGCAGAGAAACCAAGTGATCCCCAATCAGAAAGTAAAAAAAAAAAAAAGGGG